>OX465097.1:52315191-52675191 GCA_949987625.1 Chalcis sispes | reverse complement strand
AGAAAGAGTGCGCCGCGAAGGTAGGAGAGAGGAAGCGACTACCACCGCGCTCACTTGTAACCTCCGCGATCGTTTAGCTCGCATTTCTCGTGCGGTTGTCGACTCGGAAAGTATCCTCCAGGATATTGTCGGTAAGTGCCGAGAGGAGTATACATATACATACATACATACATATATATATATATATATATATATATATATATATATATACATATATATATATTTATATACGGGATTGTTGTTATAGACATACTTATTTTTATCAACTTTATGTACCGAGTTTATTTTCATTTTTAATCTTCTTTTTTTTTCCATTCGGTTTTTATATCATTGAACGAACGGCTTTCTTTCAACATATTTAAACTTCGCGGCTGCTCGTCGGGCAAGTAGTGAGAGAGGCTGGTTCTTTGTGTCGAGCGTCGGTGTTGTACGAACCGAGAGAGGCTTATCCTTTGTCGCGCGCGCGCGCGGGCGCGCTTCGGGTCGCTGCCCTTTTGATACTTTTTTGTTTCAAACGCTTTTCGATAGTTTTAACATTGAGTAAGTTTTATATTAATGTTGATTTTCACTTTTAACGGTTTACTTAATTTTTTCTAATTTTTCTTTTTTTATTGGAAACTGAGCCAGTTATTTTTATAATTGGCTATGTTTAAAAACTTTTTAAGCTTTCACTTTTACATGCGTAAAATCCTTTGTACCTAAAATTACATTGCAAAAATTTAGATTGCATTATTTAATATAATTTCGATTTTTAAATATTACTCTTCGATATTTCTAAAAAATTTAATCTAAATTGTGAAATGATCTATTATCTTTTTAATTAAAAAAATCCACTTCAAAAATATTTCCTATAACAATGAAAAGTAACTTTTAATTTGTATATTTTATAGTAAATAAGTAAAATTTTAAATTATCTTATTATTATAATAAATTATTTAACTTATATTCAATATCAAAATTTTTTTCTCGCGCGTCGATCTCACTTTATAACTTTTCATCTTGCCATCTCTTTATCAATAAAACAATTTGTACATTTTATTTTGAACTTTATATTCACACATATTTTAACACAACTTTCGTTGTATAAATGTCAATCAAACGTTTAAAAAATAATGATCGTTCGAGTCGATAAATTCAACGATATATAAATAAATAAATCATGCATAAAGAAACAGCGGTTTTACAGCGTCGAGAGTCGTTAGCGGATCGCGTCAATTACGTAGCTCGTTACGCTAAATAACGCATCGTTAGTAAGAGCAAAAGGAATCGTGACACGTTGGTAATTCGATCGTTGATGAATAATTCAATCGTCGCGGTTAATTACGATCCTCGGATGAAATCTCTGCTTCGTACGTATAAATCTTTACAACGAGAACAGCCCGTGTTTATAATCTTAAATTTATTTATTTCGAAAAACGGTAACGAAAACCTGTTTCTCCGTACGATATGTCGCCTTATAGGGAATTGCAGATCTTAGCTCGTGCTATCTGTACTTTAAAAAATATATTTAAGTGACGAAAAAAGTATAGCCGTGTATTTTTCCTGCACTCTTTTACAATACTTTTTTTCATTTGCTAAATTGTATACACGTTTTTAATTTTTATCGAAGATAATGATTTTAATAAGTTACCACTTAAACTAAAAAGTAACGTTCTTTAGATAAACTTTGTTTGGAAAATTTCGAAAGCAAAATTTTATCATTCATCTTTGCTCGTATTAAATATTTACGAGCATCTTCCATCCAACTTTGTAAAATATTAAATATTTCTCAAATTAGTCATTCAAGCTGTGTAGATACGCAATAGTTTATTAAAAAAAAAAAAAAAAAACGTTAAAAAACTTATTTTAGAACATTTTTTTCATTAAAAAATTTAACTAGACGCATGTTTTTTATTACCGAAAGCACAAATCACAACTCACTTACATTATAAAAATTTTTGAATATAAAAATTCCTTCGAGTTATAAATTAAGAAATTCTAAACAAACAATATTAATTAAAACTTATAATTTTCGTAAAGATACAAAGTCACGGATAGGGTTACTTAGTTCTCTCGTTCTTCTATAAAACAGAAAAAAATACAAATAAAGAAAGTAACAATTGTGAGAACGTTTATCGTTTCTTTCTTCGGCTAACGCAGGAACTATAAACATGTCGTTCACCGTGTATGAGAAAAAAAAAAAAAAAAAAAAGATTTATCTCGAGGTGCTACTTTTCACCGAGAGCACATTAACGTATGGATATATGTGTACGCGCGTTAACATATACATACTTTGTTGCGCAATGAAAATTCCAAGAGCCGATTATCTTGCGCGGGATACATCACATACATGATATACCTAAGCGTTGACTCTTTCGCGCGTATAGCAATTTATGTATGCACGTATATATAAATATATATATATATATATATATATATATATATATATTCTCTTTGACTTTCGTTCTCTCTGTACAGCAATTATTTATGTTCGATTTGGTATCTAGCGACGCGTTAAGTTGGGCAATTGCGTTCGCTGAAAGGCGCAGTAAAGTAAGAATTCGCGATTGTTGACGCCTCTTTAAGTTTTTTCGATACTTGATAATTTTTTATATTTTTATAAAATTAACGAATAAAATATTTATTTTAATTTAACGATTTATTATTTTTCAGAAATTTTCGTTTGGTTAAAGAAAGCTTGAAGCTAAATTTCGATTCGGCCACAAAAATGACAAAACTTTTAGCTTTCTTCGTTCTCCTTTTGGCTATTGTAACCGTCAATGCCCAAAATCAGGCAACAAATCGTAATCGTAAGTAAATTTTTAATCTTTTATTATTTTCTTTAACACTATTTTAAAATCAATAAATTTTACAAAAAATGTTGTTTTTACTTTGAGAAAGAAACATAATCACTTCGATCTACAAAAATTCGTTGCCTCACGCTTTTACTTATGAACTTTTAAAATAGATTATAAAGTAGGTCTTAATTTATTTTATTGAATATCAAATGTATAAAATTCAATTTTATTTATTTATTTTTTTCATTTTTCTCGTCAAAGATCTCATTTATAAAGTAATAACTTTTTTGGTACTTATCAGATCCTTGACATTAAGATTTCAAACGAACTGCTAACAAACATAATGATAATTCAATTGATCTAAAAAAAAAAAAAAAAAAAAACAATTCCCGCACAGAATTCATCGGTCAGGCTTTCGACGAAATCGTGGTGTCGTCAGATCTAAGCATACGGCGGAATTCAAAAGAAAATCGTCAGGGCAAACAATTATTGACGAACGTGCCGTCAGGAACGACCAGTCCGCCCGGAAAATCAACAGCTCTCGCATCTAAGCTGGTATTGAACGACGGGAGTAGCGTTACACCGGAAAGGAGAAAAAGACGGAATGTCAAATCGGCTAATGAGAGGTAATAAAAATAGCCTTTTCTCGTTTATTTTTAATTTTTTCTTTCGTTGTATTTATTCACGGGAAAGCTTTACGTTTTCGTATTTTTTTTTTTTTTTTTTTAAATAGAAATCGTTTAACGTAAAGTTGTAAAATTAAAATTGTGTTGTGAGAAATTATCAATTTTCAAAAATGTCTGCTATAATTTAATTGTAATTTATAACACTTTTTAAATATGGTACGTAAAAAATTAGATTCCGTATACAAAAATTAATGATCTTATCATTTTTAATTATTATAAATATAAAAACGAACGAGTTAAATTTATAAATTCAAAAATGTACATAATGTGATATTATTGTCACGTGGCAAGCATCGTGAAAGAACTTACGCAACAATATCTAGATGATTTTTTATAAAATGAAAAGCAGAGTGTTACTGCAAAGCACTAAAATTTTTTTGTGTACATTAACTTAATTTTTTTAATAAAAATGTGTAAAGCAGTCGAAAGAAAAAAAAAAAAAAAAAACAACGCGAATCGAAATTTGTCAATAAAAAAAAAAAAAACAGATATCTAAGACATCGTAAAATTGCAGACTCTCGAAATTAGGTATTATGAAATACTTGCTGAGATCTCGACAGCTTTGATACAAAATTAGCACGTAATGAGGACAACCGCACGACTCCTCACCCTCATCTGTGATCACACGTTTCGACTGACCTTTGGACTTCGGCTGGTAACAAAAAGTGGAATAAAATTTTTCTGTGTCATAACAATACATCATTGTGTTTTATTTTATTTTACATCCTTGAAAACCATATCCAATCAAATTCTCTTCATCATTTTTCCCTCGTTTCATTCAATGCTTTTGGTGCAAAAAAAAGAAAAGTATATTTTTATAATTATATTATAAAAATATGGGATATAATATTTTTGATATTTTGATTGAATTTCTTGATCAAACGATTTAGAATTACTTCTAATTAAAAATTAAAAAAAAACAATTTAAAATATGGATTTAACAATAAATAATATTAGTTTCTTTTAAAAAATTAGTTTCTTGTCAGTAAAAAGCAACTGTAATTTCACTTTGTGTCGTATAAATTAATTTGAGAAATTTTTATTTTATGGACGTCGCATACAAAAAAAAAAAAAAAAAATAATCAATAAATTATTTATTTAAACAAAATATAAAGTATTACTAGTACTATACAAATATCGAAAGTTAAATCAAACATCTTACATTTATTATTATTTATTATTTTATATTAAAATATAATTATTAAATGTTGGAACTGAAATAAATTGGATTATTTATAAAAACTATTGATATTTTAACGATGCTTTCAAATCTGTTTACACATTATTCAAATTAAATTTATTGAAAAATAAACTAGAAAATTTATATGAAATATATGTACATATATTACAACAGTTCTATTATTAATATTTATTTTAAAATAAATAATTTAAAAATTTTTAAGATGTATTTAATCTATATTAAAAATTTATTTTTTTTGTATTAAATCGTAAATGAATAAGAGAACGTATAAGAGTTGTAACATTCTTTAAAAAATTTATTTGTAAACCGATTGATTCCATTGAAACGTATTATTTCATTAGTAGAGTAAATCAAAAATTAGCGCTTGGATATTTTATTAATGATTATTCTTAGAAAAGATATTACAGACATAAATAGGCATTTTTTTCTAATATTTCACTTAAACTATTTTTTGATTTAAAGTTACCTAATCAATGGTTCCTTGAAAATCATTAAAAGATATTAACAATACTAAATACGTAATACCTTTGCCCAGTGTCTTAGATAATTGATAATTATTAATTGTTTACATAGCTATTTTTTTTCTTCTACAATAATATTTTTAAATAAATAAAAAAAATATTTTTATTACATTTACAAAATTACCTAGTCGTCACGGATTTTATATAGAAAAATCACCACACAGTTGCACTTAACAAAATCCAGCATCAGATTCAAAACAGCTTACATCTTCGAACTTCATATTAAGGAAAACAACATTCCTACCTAATTTTTACAAAAAAAAAAAAGTCGTTCGATGCATCTCAACGTTTAATCTTTTACAATTTAGAACTCAAATGCCGTACAAATTCATCCCAGCGTCGGCTCCACGTTTCCAAAGCTCTATTTTTTTCAGTCTCCGATAAACTCGAATAAACGATCGAATTAATGGCCAATTTTTTCAACGACCTAAGATCGGCGTTACGCGACATCATACCGATGAACGCTTCGTAAAAATCGTAACTCAAGCCTTGCGCGCCCCAAAGTCCAGGATCGTCGTTCGATATAACCACTGGATAATCACCGGCAAAAAGTACACTTGCCGGATGATTGCGCAGATCTTTCACTAGTTCCAAAACTTGATTCGATATCGGATTTATCTCGATGGCTATGTTCTTCTGTCGTACGAGTTCCATAACTTTCGGATGTTTCAACAGAGCGTATCTGCGATAAAGGGCGATATAATTGACGTTGAGAATTATACAGGCTCGATGCTTGTTGGTAAAAATTCGAGGAATAAACTTACCCATGGCCGATCCTTTTGGTATTCAGCATAACGGCATCGATGAGATTCTCATCGGTGCTCGTGCCGTACCAATTGGTCTCACCCGCGTGGAAAAACAGCTCAACGTCGTCGTCGATCGCGCGCAATTTGTCGGCGAAATCGACGAGCGGCTTGCCCTTATCCTCCTGACCAACGAGATCGAAACCGGCGATGAAATCGGGCATCTCTTGTTTTAATAGACGCGCCGTCGCGATGTATTCGTCCAATTTTGTAACGTCGACTCCGCGAAAAGGCGCGTATATCAACTTCATGCCTATGAAATCCGGATGGTCTTTGATGAATCTGTTGATTTATATACTTAAATTAGTCTCGTTTTATAAAGTAATTTTTTAAAAATAACGATTTAAGATTGGTAATTTTTAATAAATTTTCGTTAAAAGAATTCATTTTAAAAATAACTTGAACACATTGATAAAAATGTAATTTTCTTATCAATCAATCGTTCTTGTTTGTAAATTTAAATCTCTTACACCGATAGAATAATTAACTTGATTCGAGAAAAATAATTTTGATTAAAAAAACTAAAAGATACTAAAAATTCTTGAGTCAAAAAAACATTTTCCTTCAAAATCATTTTCTTGGTTTAAAATTGTTTTTTTTTTTTTTTTTTTTATAAAAAAAAAAAAAAAAAAAAAATAAAAAAGTAAAAAATAAAAAAATGAATATTGACATTTACTTTGCAAATAACTACTTAAATAATATCGATCACCCGGTTTATACAACAGCTAGCGATCTCTTATCGCGAAAGATAAAAAGTTATTATTATCTTTAAAATCATAAATATACGTCGTATTAACATTTTCAAATGAATGAATAATTTAAGGAAAAATCAAGTAATCCATAAATCGATAAGAAATCGATAAATAATAACGTCAATGAAATAATATGTATCCTCTACCTTTCCGTCACTCTTTTGTAAAGTCGTGCAATTTCGAGAGGACCGTATTCCGTACCGTTCAAATCATACAGAGTTGGTAGAGTCGTGCGCAATTCTAAATAAAGAACATTGTCATTGTAAAATTCTGATAATCCTTGATAAAAGTGATCCTCGTAAACGGGCCTGAAATAATAATAATAATAATAATAATAATAATAATAATAATAAATTTGTTAAAACATATTCATTATATGTTATAATTTAGATGTCAATTTACACGAATTTTCGTAAACACGTTATTTGTTTGAAATTTGATGGAAAACATAGTTCCATCGAAAAATAAAATTATAAACTAAAAAAAAACAAAATCGTACAAGTAAGTCAGCATCGGCGTGATAAATCTAAAAATGGATCCGAATTTTTTCCAAGCCGCGTCGACGCTCACGTAAACCTGATCGGGATGTTTGGTCATCATAGTCATTTGTTTTTCTATCCTTTGATCCACGCTCTTCTCCTTGTCGTTTTTCCTTACCTCCGACAGCAGCTGCCAATCGCAATTGTTTTTATTCGGCTGTTCGAAAAACTTCAATTTAAGTTCGCCTTTAACGTCGCATACGTAAAGATTCGGTCGATAGGTAATGTTCCCAAATACGTAATCGAACGACACGATCGCGGTGTCGTGTGCGTGAAGTATCGCGCCTTTCGGCATGCCCATGATTATTTGAAAAACTCGCGATTTACGGATTTCGTTGGCCGCTTGAAGGAAACTTTGCGACGGGAGAAACTTGTTCGGATCGTGAAAACCTGTAAGCGAATGATTTCTCAATTATCACATTGATATTAAATTCGAAATTGAATTTTATACAAACTACTATTTATTTATTCGATAGACTGAATCAATTTTAGCTAGAATCAATTTTAAAAGACATTTATTTTATTATATTTATCATAATTAAGAAAAATACTAGTATGTTAATTAAATTTATGATACCAGTATACACATTGTACTTATGCAACTAGTTTTCCAACGACTTTCTGCCTCAAAGAATTTGTAATTGAAATATTCTAAAATAGAAATAAATACATATGGTACATTTTAACGAATAATAATAAAAAATTTAAAGTAATTATAACTTTTGAATGTACAATACCTTATCAAAACATATCAAAACATCAGTATTATTATTGTGATAAATCTAATTATATTTATATAAAAATATTTATTAAACGCGCAAATTATCCAGTTATTTTTTATTGCGTGCGTCACGAGTTTCTTCGAATAGCGTTGATTTGATTAAAACACAACTTATTTTCGTTCATTAATTTCATTGAAAATTATTGATTAAAATATCCCATATTCTATATTTGATATATTTTAATTTATAAATTAATCAATGAAAAAATTAACTTAATTAATCGATTCATTAATGCATTGTAAAAATCGTAATTATTGAATTAAATTTAATAAATCGTAATTATTTAATAATCGTATTATTTTTACACTCAAATTTAAAATCGTGTCATTAAAATACTGCGAATTGTAAAAACGATTGTTTCATTGCATTGAAAGATTTTTTTGAAGTGTTGCTTATCGAGTTTTATTAGTCTTTATCTACAAAACTAAAACGTATACAAATATCGATGATAACTTTACTACAATGACACTTCATACTAAACAATTTATATTTTTCAAAAAAAACTCTTACATTTTATTTGTGCTATCTAATTGAAAGCAACGACATTTTTAAAATTTTACTTACTTTGTGCCAAATGTTATAATATTGAACTTTATACCAACTGTTTAGTTAATATTTATGTATATATATTAATTTTCTTTTATTACAAACAATTAAATTGATTAATTTTGAATTTAAAACCTGCTATGCATGAATGTAACTTATTTGCTACTTAAAACTGAGATCGTTTAATTGAAATAAATTGACGTTAATTTTTTTAATTGTTTTAAAATGATAAAGTCATTTTATTGAAAATTAAAGTTAATAAATTCAATAACTTTGATGAACGAATGTTTATCTTTTATTTTCATCCGATATATTAACATTGACATTTTAATAATTCAATAAAGCATATAATTGATTTTAAATAAATAATTCATATTTATTTAAATATATACGAGATTGTTAACTTTATTCTTTTCTTTTTTTGAACGAAACAAAGAATATACAAAGATTAAACTTTGCAGAAATAGTTTGACATTATTTCTCATTCTTTTTTTGACAGTTGCAAAATTTTCTCAGAAAAAATATTTAATCCGCAATTATTAGTTTTACAATTACGAATTAAAATATATCGATTAATTTATTGAAAAATTTTCCACGAAATTTTACAAATTAAAAAGCTAATTTTTTTTTTATAAATTCCAAATGAACGTTTGTTAAAACATTAATTGCTTAAATTTTGCAATAAAAAAATGTTCACATTTACAAATTTATTTTTATCGAATACGAAGATTTTTCGAGTTAAAAATAAACTAAATCTTTACGTTATGAAAAAACAATGTAAGTTTTTATTTAAACGCTGTCACGAATTCAAAGCACAACAACGAAAGGAATAAAAAAACCAACTCATGAAACATTAACGAACCATTGTCGATCTCTTTGAGTTTCTCTCTCATCAGCACCTGATTAGCCAATCTCTCTTGTTCGTTAAGCTTCAAAATTCCGCCGAGCATCAAGCTCTCCTCGTCGTTTAACAATTTCGCCCTCTCCTGCCAATAATCGTCCTTGAGCCTTTCGACAACGAAGCCCGACGGATGGGCGAACGCGAGCCCGACGAAGATAATCGTCAGCACGAGACTAGCGATCATCGACGCTTTCGATATTCGCTCGACGCGCGCTCGGTCTATCATATCTACAAGCCGATACAACCTCGACGGCGACTAGCCGACGACTGGTCTGACACACGCGCGTATAAACACCGGAGAATCTCGCGGAGAGGCTCTCTTTCTATATTCCCACGCGCGCAACGGGGAATTTGTAATAAAGCGCTCTACGTACGTACTGCGATTGCGAATAAACTCGCGGGCGAGGGCTCGCTTTGCAACGACTCGATTGCGTTTGTTTGTTTTATATGAAACAAGCTTTCGTGCACGTGATTACGTGAAAGTATTAATGTTTTCTCCTTTATAATATACAAAGTTTCACAAGTACAAAGCTTTTTTATTATAATTACTTTAAATAAAATTTTATCGCTCGTTACGATTATTATTACGATAACTTTGATTGTACATGAAATTCGCAAATTGAAAATTTATCTTTGTGTAATGATTCTTTTCTTATTACAATAATTTCGTTTTGACAAAGTTTCTTAAGCCTGCTTTTTGATGTATTAAAGTTAAAATGTAATTTTTTATTCAATAATAGTTGATGAATCTCTACATAAGTATACAAAAGAGGAAATTAATACTTTTGAATTTCATGCAATAATAAGTAAGGTATATTCTACTGTTATCGAAAAAGATAATAAAGAACAATAATGTTTACATGTAGATTAATTCGTTAAATTTTTGTTTGTATTTCTTAAAGCTGTCTGCATCAAAATAACAATCTTTTCTCATACGTGAGAAATACAAGTTTGTTCTCTTTCTCGTAGACTCAAAAATCTCATTTGTAAATTAACAAAGAAAAGTATTGTTTTAGGTTTAAAATTTTGAAACTTATTAATAAGAGTTATAATTCATTGTCTTGAATAAATAATCTACTACAAATAAAAATAAGTTAATAATAAAGATTATAAGTTTAAAATATAATCAACTTTTTCATAACTGTTGTGATATAATCAAAATAATTTTTAGAACATAGTCGTCATAAAAATTAATTAAAATTTGTATTGGTTGTAAGGAAGGAAAGTGACCGAGGAAATTAGCAATAACGTGAGAAGATTTCTCCCTTTCAATGTTTAGTATTGAGAAGTTGAGAATGCGTATGAGTCAACATTACGATCAACTTCATAATAATTTATTTTTAATTTAATGAACGATAAGTGAAACAAAACTGATGTAATACTGTTTTGGCTTGGATAATTTACATCGAACTTTTTTTAACGTTCTGGAAAAAATTAATTTCAAAAATTAATTTCATCTTCAAGTTAAATATTAATAAAAAAAGTAATGAGCATTGAAAGAAACGAAAATTTTTATTAATTTCTTATTTATTTAAAAATACTGCTCTTTTATCATTTCAACGCAATAATTTTAAGAACTTAATATAAGATATTAAATACTCTTCTCATATCGAATAAAAAAAATAATTGTTGCGAGGTTCATATAAGGCATTGTTAGGGTGGTGGTGGTAATAATAATATTACTGCGCCCACAACTCGCGGGTTTTTATTTTTTTTTAATACCGCGTGTCGAAAACTGCCGTTTGCGCCAATCTCTCGAAACTAGCGCAGGTGGCTTCTGCGAACTATTTTGGTACAATGCTAGCGTGAAAACTCAAAACTGACTGTGGATAATTTTTATTTTTTATTTTCTTATTATATATCGAGGTTTTTCGCTGCGCTTTTTCTATTAAATATGTAGGGTAGGATTTTTATTACCATTTTTTCCTATCGCGATTTCCCGCAAACGCTCAATTGCAGCTCAAGGATTGTTAAATCCTTAGGGTTAATAATGCATGCCATAAGGATGGAGTAGCGGGTGCGCGAAAGCGTTACCAGTCATTCGGAAGGCCGACTTTAGCACAGTCTCACCTTTCCGATGCCACACACTCCTTTGAAGGGAGGAAATATTTGGAGATGGCGTGATATGTAGGGTAAAACGTTAATTAGATGAGAGGTATGACCAAAAAAATAAAATGATAGTTTTACGTTAATAAATCTTACGTTTAATTAAATCTCTCAAAATGATACAAGATTGAAAATAATAATTTCAATATAATTAGTTATACAGATTTGAGTCGTTGGAATATAGTAACGTAAAATTTTGAATATAACAAAGGTTCGAATATAGTAGAATTTTGATTGTAATGTAGCAAAAGTTCGAATATAGAAGAAATAGAAATTGGAAGTAGCAGGGCTTCGAGGTCACTCTGAATCGTGCTCTTGGAGTTTTCCTCAAGAAAAGCCGTCGAATGCATCGATGCACCGGCTTTTATACCCGCTGGGCCGCGAGTTTTTCGGTGGCTGGAAAAGCGGTGAGATGAATTTGGGTCAATAAGAGCATTTCCTCGGCTCTACCCTTGACCTTCGTAACGTTACGTAAGACGTAGAAGTGTAATAGTGGCGGGAAAAGGTCACGCCTCCGCCTACGCATTCTATGTGCAAGAGAGAGAAAGTGCATCGTACGAGAGAGAGAGAGAGAGAGAGCAGTATCTTCCCGTCACAGTTACTCTCGTTGGTAAACTGTCAGCTTTCTTTCTATTTCCTATTTACAATATTAAAACTTATATAATTAAATATAAAAAAAATAATACAATTAATAATATAAGATACAATAATAATAATAGTCATTTATTGAATTATTTAATTACTCGTATAATTAGAAATCAAATTTATTAGCTTAAATGTAATAAAATAAACAAACAAAGATTTTTTATATAATATTAGTTTCGCTGTCTATGTAGTCTTTGGCTTAAATCAAATTGCAAGAAGTAAAACAAAAAAATTAATAAATAAATAAAATAAAAAACGAAAAAGACGCATAATGAGTTTACAATGAACCTTTTAAAGCAATAAAATAAGTAACGTGTAGGTATATTGTTAGAGCAGATTTAAACATCAGGTAGTCGATATATTTTTGTCGATATATTATTGTTACTTGCGGGTGGCTCAAGAGATTATGTTTATTGTATATAAAAATATTTGTACATGTAACGGATATATTTTTTTGAACGGCTCGTACGCCATTGTCTGTCTCTTTCTATTATCAAGTGCTTGGCGCACGTGTGTTTCAGATAAATTACGTATTCCAAAGGAAACGTAGCTGGGATTTTCCTTTAGGCTTTCTTTAAAACTTTTGGAGTGAAAAAGAAAAAAAAAAATTTTAAATCGGTCAAAATATAACGGGACGTAACAGAATTATAAAATATTTGCTGCTTATTCGTGAAGAGATATGTATATTTTTAATTAAAAATGAAACAATATAAATATTTTGTTCAAATAGGCTCATTTAATTTTAGTTAACGTCTTAAAATAACATAGTTTTTCCTACTCACTAAATTTCTCACTAAATATTTTCATACTCACTGCGCATTAAATAGGTCTAAATATAATAAGAAATGGGAAAAAACGTAAATAAGAAACATAAAACAAGCATTTATATTAAATAAATTAATCTTTAACGTTTGTATTTTAAATTCGTTATTAAAGTCTACTTTTTATTCTTAAGAAATTATAGATTATGCTAAAAATACAATTATATAATAAATTACAAACGGAAACGCTAACACAATTAAGCAGACACAACTAACGTACGAGAATATGAAAATAATAATAACTTTTACAATTATATGTTTGATTATTTCGGTAAAAGTCAAACGAATTTATCCTTTTTTTTTTATGGAGTCATGTAACACAACGCAATCACATTTAAGGAACAAATATTTCAATAACAACTATTGTTGTGAAAAAAAGCAGTTAAGTCGTAAGTCACGAGAACACGTACAAAAAGTTATATTTTTAACGCTACGGTTGAAGAAGAATAAAAATTTCATTACAATTTTAAACGCAAGGCTATTCAAACGTCATTAATCACATTGGAAATAAAGTCACGCCAGCGTCTATTCCAAATATTCATCAAATCAATCTTTTCCGAATCGTTCAAGCTGCTATGAACGATAGAATTGACGGCTAGTTGTTTCAATGCGCGCAAATCTGCGCTTCTCGACATTATGCCAACGAATGCCTCGTAAAAATCGTAACTCAAAGCGCGAGCTCCCCAAAATGACGGATCGTCGTTTGATATGACCACTGGATAATCACCGGCGAAAAGTACACTTGCCGGATGATTGCGCAGATCTTTCACTAGTTTTAAAACTTGATTCGATATCGGACTTATCTCGATGGCTATGTTGTTCTTCTTTACCAGTTCCATCAGCTTTGGATGTTTTATCAATGCGTAACTGTTTATGAAGAAATTGTTTTATTTAGCAATGCATTGACATTTTTATGAATAATGTTCTAATAATGTTTGCGATTTTTTTTTTTTTTCTTTCTTTTTTAAAGAAATTTGTTGCTACATTGATTGTTAGCAATTAAAGTTTATGTATTAATTGCTTACAAATGTATGTATATACTGTGCAAATAAGCCATCACGAGATGACTAAAAATATAACGATTTTCAGAATATCATAAATCTGCAAATTTTTAACCGATTTATAATTTTTATTTACAATTTGTTCAACAAACTTTTAAATAATATAAAAATATTTTTTCTATTTTTTCAAAACGATTGTTCGGCTCCGGAAAATTTGTTTCGCTTTTAAAACTCTTACTTCTTGATAGTATAGACTTTTATCTTCGATTAAAAAAAATAAATGCTCCGATACGATTCTTTTCGACGGTGCTATAACGTTTTAAAAAAAAAGTGCAATTTTTTTTTTTTAAACGCTGTAGTTCGATATTAAATATTTTTAGAGACTCGTTTTTTTTTATACAGATGAAAATTTATAAGAATGATTATAAAATTTGAAAGTTTGAACTTTCCCTTTTTAATTAAAAAAAATATACCATCAATTTTTTACTTAAAGGTAATGGATCTTAATAAAAAATTAAAAAAATATTTATGTAGTTAAAAGTTCACCGAACAGAATTAAAAAAAAAAAAAAAAATTGAAAATCGGTTAAAAATTCGCAGAGTTGTGACACTTTGAAAATCGTTGTATTTTTAGTCGTCTCAGAGTGAAATTTTGCGCAGCGTGCATACATATAATTTTACAATTGAAACGTACCCATGTCCAATTCTTTTAGTATTTAACAAAATCGCGTCGAGTATATTTTCATCGGCCTCCTGGCCGTACCAATTAGTTTCTCCAGCGTGAAAGTAAAACCGCGTCTCTTTTCCCAAAATTAACAAATTCGCCGCGTAATCCTTTAACGGTCGGCCTTTATCTTCTCGTCCGACGAGATCGAAGCCAACGATTATATTTGGATATTCGCTTTTTAACGCTCGAAATTTACTTATGTAATCGATAAATGTCGAACGAGACACGTTCCTTTGAGGTGAATAGATCCATTTTACGCCGAAAAAGTCCGGATGGTTTTTAACGAAACTGTAACGAAACGAGCTATTAAAGTAATTGTTCGTATCGAAATTTTTTAAAAGTTTTTATGAATTTGTTGTAAAAATTATTTTAGCATTATGTCTTAATAATTTATTTACTTACCGATCAACGACATTTTTGTAAATTTTAACGACCTGAGCATGTTTATATTGATAACCATTCAATTCGTAAAGTTTCGAAAAAGACGTACGTATTTCGATGAATTGTACGTTATCCTCGTAAAGTTCTTCAAAAATATGATACAAAAAATCCTCGTAAACTGGCCTGCAATGTTAAATATTTTATTAAAATTCAAAAAAAAAAATTTTAACCGATAAATACGATTCACTGTTAAAACAATCATGCCTGACCTACAGACCCGAATGAGATTTGATTGTTCCACTCACCTATAAGTAATCAAAGATTTAACAAAATCAAAAATATTCAAAAATTTCGTCCAAGCCAGATCGCTGTCCTCGGCGCCATCGTAAGAAGAATCGTTCGCGTACATCGTCATAGCTTCGGCGATCTCTTCATCCAAAGACTTATCTCTTTTACGGGCCTCCTCTAACAATTCCCAATCGCAATCTTCGTAATCCTTAAGCCTCGCCTCGTCGAGGAACTTGAGCTTGAGCGAGCCTTGCGTACGACAGACGTACAGATGCGATCTCCGTGTAATGTTGTTGAGAATGAAATCGCGCGACGTTATGGCCGATATGTGCGCGTGTAATACTCCGCCCTTTGGCATCCTGCGTATTATTTTGAAGACCTCGGATTGCGCGATCGCTTTTGATACGCGTTGGAAATTATGCGATGGGAGAAAGCGCTTCGGATCGTTCAATGCTGCGGATTAATCATTATCGTCGGGTAAAAATTGAACGAATTTATTGTAAGCACGTGTGTGTGCGTGTGTATGTTATAATAATCGCAAGTTTTTACTTTCATTCACTGATAATAATTTATTTTAAGCAAAAGTTATATATACTTATATATGCATTATAATGTTACGAATAAATACATTTTTAACGAGAAATTTTTTTTTTTAACTTTTTATCGTAATTGAAAAAAATGTTCACGTAACAATGCTCAATTAATTGCGTAAATACATCATTATACGGGTATTGTATAATGATTAATTTTTCATACATTTTTATGCATAAAATATACCATTATCGTTAATTGCATACAAATATTTTTATCTTCTTCATAAACATACTTTTCACACGTATACGAGATTTAAATTTTTAAATTGTATTTTTATTTTTTAATTAATCAAAATAAAACACATGCGTAAATAAGTTTTTTTTTTGAAAAAATTAGGCCATTACACTTCGTTTAAAGACAAACAATCACGTACCTGCCTTCAGTTCATTTTGTTTGTATTTCATTAAAATATTATTTGCATTTCGTTCTTCGTCATTTAAAATAACGTTTGCACCAAACGACATTGATTCTTCTTCTTTGATGATTTTTTGCCTCTGTATTAAATAATTTATATAATCATTTTTAATTGCAGAGACTTTGGAAAATAATATAAAGAAAAAAAATAACATAAAAGTAATAAAAGCAAACTGTGGCGCACTCTTGAGAAACATTATTAAATGTATCACGGTTTTCTCACATAAATTAAGTTTCACACATCGAACATAACTGACTGAAAATAATTATCAACTTATTACAAAGTATAATAAAATAAAATATATTTTTGTCAACAAACTTAAGTAAACAATATTTGGTATTCTGATTTATACTGGAAACTTTTTATTGTTTAGATAATAATTGATAGTTAGTAATTAATGATTGGAAAATTTAATTTCTATTTATTTAACTGTTCACTTTTTCACTGACATTACTCAAATATTGAGCAAGAATATCCTACTTCATGGTACGAGTCTTGCAAAATAAATATGTTTACATTGCCAACTCTAATCTAAGAATTTCATTTAATTTCCTATAACCGTTGCTGCAAAAGGTGAATGTTTTATAAACATAATTTATGAAATAACCCAGTGAATAATCCATCTTAGCCGAACACATTATAAAATAATACTGTAACAGCTGAGATTAAGATTTAAATTAATAATAAATTATAATTCACACTTGTTGATTGAACTAACTTTAATCGCGTATTCAGTAAGACATTCATGCTTTTACAGTAAAATTTAATAAATTAAAAGATTATAACTTTATGCAATGTCACGAGCTATCTTTAATAAAAATTGACAAATTATTTTGAAATAATGAATTATTTGATTTCGATTAACTCTGATGATTAAAAAAACGTTATGGTCTTATAATTAAATATATGAAAAAATAATTTTAATGTTTTTTTTTGTTATAAATAAATTTTAATCTTAATTTTTTTTTTTTTTTTTTTTTTTTTTTTTTTATTAATTATTGCAATCTATTGACCTTTATTTCTTATTATAAAGTGATAAATAAACTTTCAAATTTTTAAAATATTTTAATATAATTTTAAAATCGTTTGGGTTTTTAATCAAAAATTAATAAGTTACTATAATGTAACAATAAAAAAAAAAAGAAAAAATTATCATTTCAGAAAAATATTGGAAAATTTTTGATAAGTATAAGAAAATAGTTGAAGAGTATCATTATCTTTAGTTCCTGGCATTATCACTCGATAGTATTGCAGAATATAAGATATAAATTTCTTACATTGTTTCTGTAAGATATAAAAAATAAAAAAAATACTTTTTAATAAATAAATAAATTTATTTTTTACAATTAAATTGCCTAACGGTGACAAATTTTTTTGTAAGGATAACATTTTCAAAACGTAAAACATGACAATTTCATAAGAAAAAAAAAAAAAAAAAAAAAACTGATTAAAAAAACTATCTAACAATTTTCGTGATTCGCCAAATCATCAATGAACGTGTTCCACGCCGTTTTCCAAGTATCCAAAGCCTGTTTCTTTTCATGATCGTTCATTGTACTGAATTCAATGGAATTGAGCGCGAGCTGCTTTAAAGCACGCAAATCTGCGCTTCTCGACATTATGCCAACGAATGCCTCGTAAAAATCGTAACTCAATCCGCTAGCTCCCCAAAATGATGGATCGTCGCTCGACACTACGATTGGAAAATTCTCGGCGAAAAAGTAACTCGCCGGATGATTTCGCATGTCGTCCACGAATTCTAACACTTGATTCGATATCGGATTTAGTTCGATAGCAATATTCTTGCTTTTAACCATTTCCATTAATTTTGGATGTTTCAATAATGCCAGACTGTTAGAAGAAGATTTACGAGAATGTATGATGAAAATTATAGAGATAAATAATGTTTTTTATGATATATTTCAAATAAAAATATATATATATATATATTTTTTTTTTTTTTTGATAATTACCCGTGACCGATTCTCTTGGTACTTAAGAGCACGGCATCGTACAAGTTCATATCGGTGCTATGTCCGTACCAATTAGTCTCACCAGCGTGAAAGTAGAAATTCGTGTCTTTGCTCAATTCCTCTAACTTATCGATGAACTGCTGCAGAGTTTCTCCTTTGTCCTCTTGGCCAACGAGATCGAAACCTATGATCCAATTTGGATATGCGCTCTTAGTTTCTCGATAAAATTTTATTGTATCGTCGAATGCTTTATTCGACATTTTTCTATTAGCTGAATAAATCATTTTTGCGCCTATAAAACCCGGATGAGACATCGTGAATCTGAAAAAAAAAAAAAAAAAAAAAAAAAAAAAAAAATTAAAATGAATATCGTATTGATTAAAAATATATAACAAGAGCTTAAAAACGTTAGATTACTCATTGATAACTTTTTGATAGATTCCAGCCACGGCTACGTGTCTGTGAACGCTTCCATCTAATTCGTACAATTTTGAAAGAGACGAGCGAAACTCTACGTACATAATATTGTCATCGTATGTTTCTTGAAGTACTTGTTTAATATAAAGTTCAAAGGCGGGTCTGAAAAGCAAGCATCAATAATGTAGTGAAATTAAAATAACTTTATATAAGTAATCGAAAAATAAAGTTGATAAAAAAGATTAAAAAAAAAAAAAAAAAAATTTATAGAATAATAATGGAAATAATTGATTGTTGAAGTCGCATTTCTCACCTGTATTTTATTATTCCTTTAACGATTTTAAATATTTCTTCAAACGTGTTCCAAACATCGTTGTCCTTAACGTTTGGCTTAACATCCATTAATACGCTGATCTTTTTCCTGATAAAATGAACGCGTAAGTAATTAAGATTTATAATAAAAATAGATTATTTCAGAAAACTATCAGAACTTAAAATTAATTAAACAAACCATTTCGAATAATCCAATACACTTACATAATCTCATCATCAATATTTGGATTTTTCTTACGCTCATCAGCTAGCAATTTCCAATTGCAATCCTTCTCTGGTCTTTGGGTAAATTGAAACCTCATCTCGTCTCCATTTTGACATATGTAAAGATTCGGTAGGTATGATAATTTTTTGATGATGAAATCAAAAGAAGCGCCTGCAGTAATGTGAGCGTGGAAAAGTGAACCTTTTGGCATTTTTCGGATAATTTTGAAAACTTGAGATTTTTCAATCTTCTTGCGAACGAAAGGAAAATATTTCGATGGTAAAAATTTCTCTGGATCTTTGAAAGCTTTAACAAAAATTTTCTAATAGATTACGCTAGCATATTTATTTTCATCATTGACCATTTAATTCAGATTTTACATAATTACCTTTGACAAATTAAGATACATTTTAAAACTTAAAAAAATTTTACAAACCTTTGTCGACTTCAGTAATCTTTAAATTCATTAAACATGAATTAGCAGCTTGCTCTTTAGTTGTCAGTATTATTTTTCCACCGAACGATCGTGCCACTTCGTCATCAATAAGATCTTGCCTTAATTTCTTGTAATTTCTAGGGAGTGCTGACATACATAAATGTGCCACGGACAATAAGATTATTAAAGAATAAAAATTTAAATTCATGGATGAACGTAATTGAGTCATTGTTTCAAGGTAAAAAAAAACAAACAAACAAACAAACAAACAAATAAAAAAATAACCGACAATGATAAACGATAAAGTTGCAGCAATTAATTTTCAGCACAGGCAAAACAATCAGCACTATTATTTCGAGTAAAGAGTTCTTAGTTTTATCTCCACTGAAAGTGAGTGGAGACTGATGTTGCAATTGACGGTTCTCGGCTTATATTGACGAACTTACCTTAAATTATGAAAATGTCTTATCAAACGTTATATATCTATATCAAACAGTCTACTGTTTCGCAATTTTTCAGATAAAATATTCAAATAAAATATTGATTTGCACACAGTTTAATAGATCAAATATCCGCTTTGAACAATTATTTATTTATTTACTTATTTTAAATTTATTTATGCTGTGAAATTTATGGCGTTTAATATAACAGTTAATTTCATTTTATTTTTTAATTAAAATTTTTTTAAGGTAAAATCAGTAAATTACATAAAAACGTTAATTTAAGGGGACATTCGCCTTTGAAATTGAAAAAAAAAACACTTTTTAAAAATTTTATTATGAAAAAACTATTATATTTATTGACAAAATTTCTTTTGGATATTGTTAAACAGTCTATAAAGAATATAAAAAAATTTTTTTTTTCATTTTTAGTTTCCCTTGGCTGCTGTAGAGGGCGTCATCCAAAAGTTACTTTTCAAACGGTAGGACATATTGTGGACCTCCTGTAACAGATTTTTGAAAAATTCAAAATGGATTCTATTTTTGAGACTCAAAACTATACAATAAGCCTCTAAAACTCATACTTTTTCATATTTTGAAGTTTTTGTATGTATATTTTTGAAAAATGCGAAAAAACGGCATTTTTGGGGGGTAAGTCACCCCCATAAAAAATGGGGGGGGGGGTATTTTTTTCAACTTTTAATATAAAGTATTTTTTTAAACCCTTAAATATATATATATATGATAGTACAATAATTGTAGGATAAAATAAAGGAATTTACAATTTTTTTAAAATTCTATCATTAGGCGAAAAATGGCAAATTTTTTCTAAAAAGAATGTTTTTATTCGATTTTTTTTTAAATAAAAATTATAAATCAAAAACTTTATTCGTTTATAGCGAGATATTTAAATATATTTTTGAAAAATTTTTGATTGATTTTATAGCAAATGATTAAAATAGAATGTTATTAAAAAAGGCACGTGTCAACGGCATCGATGGAACAGAGTCAGCTACGTTATACACGTATTTCTAAATTTATTTGACTATAAAATATTCTAAATTTATTTGACTAAAAAATATTCTAAATATATTTGATTATAAAAGTTCATTATAACATTTTATTTATTATATATGATTATAACAGTTTATTATGTGTTTTTACTTTTTATATACGTCAAAAACAGGAAAAAAAATTGTAAGCAAGAAATAACATTAAAACAAAAAAAGATAAATTAAAATAAAATAATTATTAGATTTAACATAATATTTATACAATTATATTTCATTGTTATGTTAATAAATAAATTTGTGACTTTGAAATTTGTCGGAAAATTTTAGAATTACATTAAATGCGTCATTAAAAAGCAAAAAGTGCACACAAAGAAAATAAAATTTCAACGATATTTGACCAAGTTTAAGCAATTTACGTTTTTAAAAGTCACTTAAAATAAACGTACAAAATTTTTAGTTTTTAATTTAAAAAAAAAAAAAAAAAAAAAGAAAGAAAACAATTAAAAAAAAAAACTTCAAATGAAAAAGCACTTCATTTCATCACCTACAAGGCAGTATTTTTTAAAAATTGATTTATTCATTTTAAAAATTTCATCGTTTGGATAATACTTTTATCTCTTCTGCGTGAGCAAATCTCCTTATTGCATCTGGCTTGTTCAACTATTGAAATAATACATTACATTGACTGCCTAATTATGATTTAAATATTACCCTTCTAAAAACATTAAATTTTCATTTTATAATTTGTTGTAAAAATACAAATTCAATAAGATATAAATATAACAACTGCTTCGTCCTTATAACCATTGTTATAAAAGTCTTAAATCAATTAAATAATAATTTAAAAAGTAATTTTTTGCAAATAATTTTTTGTATTTAAAATTTTTCATTGAAAACATGTACTTGAATATTAGCGAAAAATAATTTATGAGCAAATAAATTTTTTTATTTTGGCTGATATTGTAATCTGTACTAAAGATAAAATTTGAAAACAATAGAATGAAATCATTAAAATTAAAATCAAACAAAGACTTTAAAAGCACCTTGTAAATAGAAAAGCTTCGAGATATATTTATTCTTCTTATAGAATAATTAAGCATCTCGAGTACTTCCAGATGCATTGTCTCTTAATTATTTGATGAAGGACACATGTGGATAGGCGTGTACTGAGTTATTTTAAACATTTTATAAAAAAAAAACCTACGTATGCCTTGAAAACAATAATTTTTTTAGACTTATATAAAACACTTGTGTAAAGTACTTCTGTCATACGAAGAAAAGCCTTTCGAATTACTTCAAAAATCATATCTAATCACGACTTTTCTCCGAGTGTATATAGAATATCGCATTGGCACGTAATAAACTAATTAAATAAGCCACACTCATTTGTTAATTTCGTTTGAGTTGATTTTTAATCGACATAAATTGTTAGGTTAAATGCACCAATAATTACAAATAATCATTGAATTTATATCGCGATCCCACATCTGCACGGCCATTATAGATGAATTTGTTTAAAAAAGTGATAAATTATTTTGAGACTGTCACTTCATCAGACAAATATTAACATTTTTTTCTTTTTTCCAAATATAAGATATTATTCATATTACTAATTCTCTTTCTCTCTGCGAGCTAAGCATTTTTTACATAAAGAAAAAAAAATTCGAAACATGTCACGTTCTTGAAGTTTAAAATAATTTCTCCTAGTCCCATACAAATACCTAAGCCCATACGGATTGCTCTGAAAATTTGTGATCGTTAATTTTTAATAGCAATGAAAATACTTGTAAGATTAAAACGAATAAACGTGGAATGCATGCTATAAATAACATGAAGAAAATAGCCGTCATTGAAAAAACTCACACGACACTTTAAATCATTTTCAGTACAATAAAATTGTTTAACGAGTTAGGTTAACTATTCACGTCGTGTGACGATGTGTGTCAACTATTAATGTCTGTCGATTTTATTATTATTTTACGCAAAGATATACGTGCGATAAGTATATGCGTGCGATAGTGAAAGCTAAAATAGTTGTCCTTTTTCAAATGATAAGGCCGATTATATGATCAATAGATCGATAATCGGTCGTTACACTCGGGCTATAATTGGATTAGGTGAAAAAAGAAAGAAACACTAGCCTACATATTTAGCTTATGATGCGAGTAGTCATTTCAGTCCCAGAAACCTGAACTAATTCGTGGAAAATTTAAAAACTTCAAAACAGAAAGCATAAGGAACCATTTTTTTAGAAAATGTATATAATATAAGTCTTAGGTATAATTTCTAAATGTAGGTCCTAGAACTAAAATTCAGGCAAACACAGCCGTCGACGCGCGGAACACGCGTGCATCGAAATGCAATGAAAAATTTCATTTTTATTTCAGTTTCTCTTCGGCTGATCTGAAATAGAAAATATATATCTAAAATGGAAAATAGTTATGTCTATCAATAGTGTATCAATCTATTTAATTAATTGTTGATTTCCTAAAAAATAAAATAAATAAGTAGGCAAAATTAATTTTGTAAGATTTTAATAAAATTTATTTTTATTTTTTTAATGTCAATTTTTTAAAAAATTTTAAATCATAAATTACATAAATATATTATCTAATTGTACATAGGTATAAAACTAAATTGTATTGATAGGATAGTTTAATATATATATACATATTTAAGAATATTGAAAACATACGAAAAAAAATTTTTTAAATTAAGTTCATTTACGTACTACAATTTTTAACGTTTAATTAACGTAAATTCAAGTCAATCAAGGAAAAACATTTCAGAGAACGATATCTCACAAACTCATTTTCTCTCTATCATCCTACATGTTGACCTTCATGTTAACTCTTTTTGCACAATGTTAAAAATTTAGACAAAAGCCAAAGGTAGGGAGGAAAAAGAATTTACGTATTTTCTACTTTCATCCCCTCCATACTTACATTGCCTGTCTACATCTTACTTGCGAGTTTTATGGGCCTATTTTGCATAAAAAGAGTAATTTCTATTGTAATAGTCAGCAGTTGTTTTGCAAACGAGCACATTTGCAGATCAGCCAGACCGACGATTTGCCTCAAAAGATTTATCGAGCACTAGATATAACACATCGTTCAATAAGTCCCGAGACTAACCCAGAGATGGTGCTAGTAGTACCAAACTGGCCACGTTTCCATAGAGTGCGAACCTTTACATGAAACGTGTAAAAATTTCACGTCGATCGGATCACAGACAGCAGAGTTATCGAGGTTAGAGTAAGGTCACTTTGTAATTTGTTTGAAAAATGGAAAAAAGCGAGTTTCGCGTGTTGATAAAACATTGTTTTTTAATGGGTAAAAACACCGTAGAAGCCCAGCAATGGCTTGAAAAACATTACCCGGACTCCTCTCCATCCAAACCAACGATTTGTCGTTGGTATGCTGAGTTTAAACGTGGTCGTACGGACACAAACGATGCGGAACGTTCGGGTAAGCCATTGGAAGCCGTTACACAGGAAAATGTGAGTGAAGTGTTAAAAATTGTAATGAAAAATCGCAAAGTGAAGGTCGCAGCGTGAGATTGCAGAAATGACACAGATATCATCTGGAAGCGTATTTACAATCCTTCATGAAAAATTGAGCATGAAAAAGGTTTTTTCCAAGTGGGTGCCGCGATTGCTTTCAGTGGAACAAAAACAGCAACGAGTCGACGTTGCTTCAGAGAGCTGCTGTTTATCGCTATTTACTCGCAATAAAAAGGATTTCCTGCGTCGATACGTGACCATGGATGAAACATGGATACATCATTTCACTCCGGAGTCAAATCGGCAATCATCTGAGTGGCGCATGGCTGGCGAAAGCCGCCCAAAGCGTCCAAAAACGCAGCAGTCTGCTGGCAAAGTCATGGCGTCTGTTTTTTGGGATACACATGGCGTGATTTTCATTTTCATTCGTGACTACCTGGAAAAAGGTAAATCGATCAACAGTGATTATTATATTGACTTGTTGGTACGTTTGAAGGAGGAGATCGCAGCAAAACGACCGCACATGAAGAAGAAAAAAATCCTTCTTCACCAAGACCATGCCACAGGTTCATGAAAACAATGGCAAAATTGAACGAATTGGGCTTTGATTTGCTTCCCCACCCCCCGTATTCGCCAGATTTAGCCCCCAGCGACTACTGGCTCTTTGCTGATCTCAAAAAAATGCTCCAGGGAAAAAAATTTGGCTCGAATGAGGAGGTCATTGCCGAAACTGAAGCCTATTTTGAAGCAAAGGATAAATCCTTCTATAAACATGGTATAGAAATGTTGGAAAAGCGTTGGAAAGATTGTATCACTCTTAAAGGAGATTATATTGATAAATAAAAATAATTTTTGAAAAAAAATGTTGTTTTCGTTGTTAGTCTCGGGACTTATTGAACGATGTGTTAAGTAAGTATTATAATTCGCTCTATTCGTGCGGAGGAGCTCTTGTGCATGCGATCAAGAAAACTTATAATTTCGAATTAAATATTTGAAAAAATAAATTTTTACTTAATTATTTTTTTATTTTCAAATTAAAATTTACTATTTTCAAACTCTTACTTTATTAAAAAAAAAAAAAAACTTAGTAAGTATTTTACTATTTTAAAAATTTCATTCAATTCTTACTATTTTTAAATAATAATTTTTCTATTTCAAATATATTTTAAATTTTAAAACGAATTTTCCGACGCATTTTCGATTTTATACTTTTTATTCATCCCGACGCCTCTTGTATTTTCCATAGAGCAATTCCTTTTCTGAATGTTATCGGCTTTATCTAAGCAAATTAATCTTTGCTTTACGCGACAATCTTATCCTTACACCGTAATATATGATTTTGTCTCAGAAATAAAAAAATTCCGTTGCTGCGTAAGCGACGTCTTATCCTTCTAAATCTTTTTTTACTTCTTTCTTTTCACTATTTGCATCAAAGGTTCTAAAGCGAAGTTAAGTTCAGCAGGTTAAGTATAAACGAAAACAAACAGATGTTACAAAAACGTATGTGCAATAACCGTTGCGCGCACGTTAACCCTTTTTTTTTTTTTTTTTTTTTTCTTTTTATACAATTTTCCTTAATCGCACAGTCGACGAGAAAATTCCTAATATTTTTTAAAGCGACAACGATTACTTTTTGACCTACTTACACTGACTATTGCAAAAAATCGTAAATTTAAAAAGGGCAAGTCGTCTAAGTTTTAAAATGAATTTTAAACCGTTTTTAATCAAATTTTAAACGTATATTAAATCGTATCGATAAATAAATTAAGGCCTACGTTTGAAAATATTATTCTAATCCTGCGGGATCTGTAAAAAAATGAATGATACTAAACTATTATAGTAGAGTAGATTGCTTTATTCCGATAAATTAAAAGAATTAAGAGATGAGTCCCGAATCGAATGAGTTTTCTTTGATCAAGCGATCCTTTCAGCGTTCAAGACTTCTTGGATCCTTATAAATTATTTAATTACTAGTCCGGCATTCGGAAATTTTCCGAATCACCACTCTAAGTTCAAAAGAAAATGAAATAAATTTTCTATGTTTTCTAAGAAAATTAATGATTTCGATGTTCATTAAAGAATACGATAGTAAATTATTAAAATTGAAATTTGCGGTATGATCAAATTGTATTAAAATAAAATAATTTTATATATTTTCACCATCGCTTTTTTATTTGCGTAAAAATATCTGTTGATGACTGACAATACAAACAGCATTGTTTTACTAAACATGAAATCTTGAATAGTTGAACAAACTGAGCTGTGGATTGAAACAAAATTGAAACGCAGAATAAAAATATAATATAAGATTCTTATAAAGGTTGACAAATGTAATTGACGCTGTCTAAACATATCGACATAAAATTTTAGCATCTATAGGAAGTATTTTATTTGTACGCTTATACAACACCGCTGTTTATTGAAACTGTTTTTTTACGCATTATACGCTGCCATTATACGTGTATAAATGAACTTCATCGTCGCAAAAATTTTGTTCCAAAAAATTTTCTCGAAAATATTAAACAATCTAAAATTCATCTACATCTTTGCAACTGGCTTGTAAATACATTAACAACACAGATAAAAAAAAAAAAAAAAAAAAAAAAAAAAAAATAATAATAATAATAATAATAATAAATGCAACTCGCTGTGTAAAAATCTATCGATTTTCACAATCATTGAGTTATTTTTAAACAAAAAATGAATAATATGTACTAACGTATGATATAATCCTGAACAATAAACAATGAGTTATATTATTTTTCACGCATAAAACTGCATTACCAACGCTGCAAATGAAAAAAATCCTCGCAAAAACTAAGATTGAAATCTACGTGAATTTGCGATAAACACTTGAAAAAACAGAGTCAAAACATATGTATAAACACAAATTAGTAACGTTACCGTTGCTTATATAACAAAAAAAAAAAAGTTACTATCGATAATCATACATTTTTTTATAAATAAAATTTTAAATCAAATAAAATATATAATAATTTAAATCATACATTAGAGACTTTTATAAATAGTTATCTATAAATATTTTAATAAATTTTTCTCCACGCAGACTCTGCTTTTTTAATATTGTCCATTATGAAATTGCAATGAAAATAAATTTAAAACGTTTACATGGAGCCATAGGCTTCTTTCGTTTTTATTAAGTTTTATAATAATATAAATATAGTTTCTTATTTATATAGTGAATTATTGTATAATCAGATATTTTTGCTCCATTTTTTTTCCCAAGGTAAGTAAATAATATTTTGCGACAAAATATTTAATTAAAAATTCATAAATTTACCCGAAAAGTGTAGTTTTAAGCCTCATAAACAATTTTCATGAATAAATAAATGAATTTTAATGAATTTAAATGAATTTATCTTGTGTTGAATGTAATATATTTTTTTGTACAATATAACAATTATATATTTACAATTTTCAATGGAGCATAAATGTGATTATTAAATCTACTATACACAGTTTAACTATATTCATATATTTATAATTTCTTAATTTTACGCTTCATCGCGTCAAAAAATATATACTTCAACAAATAATTTAATGTAATTAATTAATTGTAAAGTACTTTGAGTGAACTTATTATTTTTTTATGAGACGATCAAAGATTTTTATAAAAAAATGTGAATGTGATATTAATAAATTTAAAATTAATTTTTTATACAGACTTCTTTATAATTCTTAGCGATATTGTTATAAAACTTTAATAAAAAAAGTTTCCCCAATTAAATATTTCTTCTTACTTTTGGTAGATTTTAATCGAAATTAGTTATGATAATAACAATAAATGTCAATCACCATTTAAACAAGAAATTTGTCTGCAAAAAATTATTATGTAAGACGTTATTCTTTATTGTAAATTTTTTCTCAATTTTTTTTTCTTGTTTTGCATAAATTTATAAAAAATTAAATATTTATAAATTCAATATAAATTATAGAAATTTTATATTCCTTTATAATTAAATCTACAATCTTTGTTTTAAGTTATGATAATAATATGTAAAATTTAGACCTTTCTTTGATCCGTCTTAGTTTATCATCAATGTATCACTCGGCATTTCTAAAATCTAAGAATTGAAAAAGCACCACGAAAAGTGGTTTAACAAAAATCCATCGGTTTTTACGACTAAAATTCAGCATTGAGGAAATTACACGTATTGCGTCGAAAATGTTATTCTGTGTTTTTGGTGCACACACACGCGATCACAATCACAGCAAGTACTTTTTTAATTAATAATCCTAAAGTTTCAAAAATTACAAATAATTGAACATCGTCATTCAGCATGATTATGTGTAAAGCATTTTACAACAGTTGACAAATTTTATCGAATATAACTAGATTTTTATTTTGGCTTTACATTAATCCTTATTTCATTATGATATATAATTATATTTCACTTTTTTCTTAGATCTTTATAGTAAGTTTTGTTATTTAAAGATTTTATGAATTTTATCGTTGCCGTCGCGTTAAAAATTATCCGCAATCAATAAAAACAATTGTGATAAAGTACAACTGCCCTTATATTATTTCGCTATCGAAATAATTGACGTTTTAAAACTTTTAACGCGACTTTAAAAATTAAATCACAAACGTCCTCTTGCTCACTCTTCGGCAATCATTTTATGCTTCTTGAAAATATTGAGAAAACACTCGCGATTTGCTATGTAACGTTAACGCAACAAATGTGCCATAACGTTTTTTCAGTAATAATCATAAGATATTTTCTTCGTCATTTATTTGACGCATAAAGTACTGAAAAAATCTCATTCCACAAAAAAGTATACAAAACATCACAATTTTTTTTCTCTTTGAAGGCTTTACGCAGTACTGATATACCGTTGGCATAAAAATGAGATTTTTCAGAGCTCTGTATGTATCCGGCTTCGTGCATACAAATACAAACGCAGTAAAAACGGACATTGTATTTAAAAGGCCTTAAGGGCACGATCTGAATTAGCAAGTGTCAAAGACCCGACGAGAGAGACGAGGGTGCGATCCAACCAGGTTATCGGATTAGGATACAGTAGGCCGCCTTCGTAGAAACCTAAATGACCGCCGTGCGCTAACTCGATATATAAGGTTTGTAATTGTTTCGCTGAAATAGAAATATATTATTGGATCAAATATATGTGCAATGAAGTATTTTTTTTTTTTTTTTTTATTCTATATTAATTATTATTAAACATTTAAAAAAAATCAATGAAATATTTTCTTACAAGCAAATTCTTTAATAGGCGTAAGCAGTGTTTCAGGAACAATAGGATCATCCAGTGCGTTGATAAATACCATAGGTGTCGAAATATTCTCCAAATAAAATGCAGAGCTGCTCCATTTATACAAATCTTCAACGGATCTAAAGTTGTGTACCTAACGTGAATTAAAATATTATTTAATAATGAATAAATTTTAGACGAAAAAATCAACGCTATTAAAATCAATTTAATGATAACTTACTTTTCTTGTGTATGCTTCATCTAGTTCAGGTAATGTAGCAGCCGATACAATATCTTTTTCGATGAGACTATGTCTCTGTTTCACTTCTTCCGACAGCAATACATTTTTGTGCTTTAAAATAATGTTTCTAACAGATTCTGTCATAATGTAAAGATAAAAACGCCTAAAATTAGTCCAGTTAAGCAAATGCTTTGTGCCTCTAAAAAATCAATTTTAAAAAATTTTAAATTATTTAATTTTACATTAAATAAAAATATTCATTTATTTCTTTAAATCTTTAAATCGTAACAATTGAGATCTAAAAATAGACTCACTCAATAGCATTGTAGCCTTGACAAATGGAGATGCCTCCGATAATGTTAGAATGCTTATTTGTACCTTGTTCGCCCAAGTATTTGGTCACTAAATTACCACCAAGACTAAATCCAATACAAATAATTTTTGTGCTCGGGTGTTTTTCCAGTAAATTTTTAATCATCGTGTGATAATCTTCGGTATGACCTAGATTAAAAAAATATATAAAATTTCAATGTATGTGACTATTTTTAAAAATAAAATTTATTATTAGAAGAACAAAATATATAAAAAAATAAATAAAATAAGAATTAATAAATAATGATTGATCGCATTTTTACGCGTATATACGCCGTAATTATTCTGTACCGTAAATAACGGACAAGAAAACGTCCATGAGAGAAAGTTTTAAAGGAAACAAGATTGTACGAACTTAAAACGAACGTTAAAGATAAAATATTTTTTTTCTTTCAAAAAAAAAAAGGAGTATAAACTATAAATACCGTATGTAAAAATTCTAGGCGAGGTGACTTTGACACTAGATAAAGCTCCTACGTGGTTGAGAACGGCGCACCGATAGCCATGACATTGAACGAAATGCACGAAAGTTCTTATATAAACACTCTCCGAACTGTTTCCAATTCCTGGGCAAATTGCAACTGTCACGTCATCTGAAATTTTTAAATTGATCCACTTGTTATTGCAGTCTATTTTAAATTATTCTTTCGATGAGAAAATTTTTTAGCCGATTTAGGTTTTTTTTTTTTGTTTTTGTTTTTTAATATGACGAATATCTTTTTAATAATTTAATAAGATAAAAAATTAAATTTTAAATTTATAAAATGAATATGTATGAAAAATTTTTCAAAATTTTATACTTTGTAAAAAAAAACAGTGTCATTTTTTCTCAATAATATTTTTGGAAATGTTTAATAATTTTCGAATCTAAAATAATTCATAAAAAAATAAAATTTTTTAATTAAGGGATTACTTTTTCATATTTTAAAAAATGAATTTCTTGCACACTCGGACAAAGTCATTGTTTGTTGTCCTATGACGCAATTTGAAGATTAAGTTGTTACGTTGTCTACTAAAATGATTAGAGAAGTAAAAAATACTTCTTAAAAGAAAAAAATAAACAAAAAAAGGTAGATTGCACTTAAATTTTTCAATATTTTGAAAAAATTATTTTACGCGTTAAATTTTGTTCACCTTCGTGTCCATTGCTCAACGGCTGATACAAATCATATGTAAGCGTCGTGTCATCGGGAAGTCCAATGTAAACTCGTTCACCGATGGGCCATGGGCATCGAACTCGGCCAATTATACTGTGGACTATTGTCTGAACGTGTCCGCTGAAACCCCATAATCTCGTTGGTTTGTATCTGAAAGTGAAAAGAGAAAATTAAAATGACACTGACATTTCAGTTTATAAATTTTCGTTTGTAATATAAAAATTACAAATTGATTATTTATTAAATATTTATGGAATACAATAAAAAGTAATTAAAACATTCATTACTTAGAAAACAAATAATATCATTTTTAATAAATTTTTTTGAATTTTATATTGTTTTCTAAGTACAAAATTTTGTACATATTCATAAAAAAAAAACCAATTCGACATTCCTTGCTCGTACCACTCAAACTTAATAATATACGAAATACTTGACTATTATCGGTTCAGAGTATCTTCATACTTCATATAGTTTGTAAAGAATATAAAATCTTAATTTTAACGTTTAAATGATGCTATTGTGACACGAATGATACATAAACTTGCATACGTATAAAGATACATTTAAAAAATGACGTTTTATAATAGGAAAACATAAAATTAGTAGAAAAAAAAAATAGAATTCAGAATTATTTTTTCACCGTTATTAAACTTTCTCTTTGAAAAAACCAAACATAAATTTTTTTTGTATAAATTAAAAATAATCGTAAAGTGACTCCTCATTCTTATCGATAAATTTAATCAAGTCTAGAAATGATACAAGTGAAAACTCCAACTATGAGCAACAAATAAATTTATTATGCTTGGAGTTTTTACTTGCACTGTTTCTATAAAAAAAAAAAAAATTGAATAAAAATATACTTGTTTGTTTGATTTCAATTTAAATCAAAATTTTACGATACTTTCCTTGACCGTACAGGGAGAGCCCAAGACTCTGCGCCTAGGGCTATCGGAGGTTGGAGCGCTTGGGGGATAGCTACTTGGATTTTTAATGCATCAACTACTCAACACATCGTCTCCGAGAGTTTGGACTCGTAGCGCCCAAGGTTATTGGGGGTTGACTCGCTTGGGGTGTAGGATGCCCCAGGTAGGTCATGAAGGGTTAAAATTATTTTCTCGAATCCGGGACCCCCTTGAACCAGGGGCCCGGGGCTGGAACTCCCCTTAACTCCGCCCCTCTTAATCCGGGCCAGATCATATCACTTATCTTCAATGAAGACTAAGCGAATTTTGAAAATACTACGAACGTCGCGTGTTGTTATGACTTACAAAGCTTAAAAATTAATGTATATATTTATTATATTGAACGTAATATCAAAAACTGAATGTAATATGTAGAATAGTTTTTATTATTATTATTATTATTATTATTATATATTTATTATAATTTAAAAAAAAGTGCCTGCAAAATTACGCGAAGTTATTTTAATTAATGGCTGTTTAAAATTCCTTCTTTGCTCGAGAGAATTATATAGCTCTAAAATAGTGTATTTAATAATATTTAAAAAAGAAATTATTCATTAAGTTCTGGGTAGTTTGCAATTTTATTACCAATAAATTTTCAAAACTAGAACTTTATTTTGTACTAAAATTCGAATTTTGTACTAAAATTCTTTTAATTACAATTCAAATAAAAAATGTACTTATAGATACCGTCTAATGATAAAACTCAATGTGTTTATTTATTATTTATTAATAGGTCTGAACGTTTTTTGCAACGTTAGAGTACAACGAAATAATTATTTACATTTAAATATAGCTGCTAAAAATGTAAAAATTATATTTAAATTCGTATATGAATATTTTATTATGCTATAAAACACTAAAACTAAAAAAATATAAATATAAATTTTAAATAAAAACAGTTTTTAAAAAATTTCGTTGGACTCCAACGTTGAAAATTTCAAACCCATATTTATTAAAACACTAATTGAATGATTTTAATTTTATAAAAATACTTAAATTTAATAAATGATGTAAAACTTTAGATACAACGCACTCTATTTAGAGGAACAATGTTTTTTTAATAAATAATTCTCAAAGAAACAAAACATACAAGCATTTTCATAAGCTATTATAATAATATAATAAAAGAAGAAAATATACATATAGACAATAGATTATAATGCATAATGTATTACGCAATCGGTATGCAACTTATTCTTATTTCACATAAGCCACAAACAACATAAATTTTGCAGAAACAAATCGATAAAACTGAACTCGTAGCGATAAAACCGAACCCGAGCTGAAAACTTGTAAAACCCGAAGGTATTTCAATTCTCGAGTATCGCCATTCATTTGCGTGCACTCACACTTATTCATTCGTTCGTTCGTTCGTTCGCTTCATCATCCTTACGATTTCGAGATCCAAACGAAAGAGATGTAAAAAAACAAACAAGAATCTACAAAAAGAGAGAGAGAGAGAGAGAGAGAGAGAGAGCGCGTGCACGATTTAACGCTGTGATAGCGTGCAATCTATCTAAACGAAACGCGTATGTCGCTTTCAAGGTCTAGGTCAGACCGCTCGATCGATCTCGCGCGCGAGTTTTGTCGGGAGGCGACGCTGCTGACTATATCTATGCGCGTTTTGTATATACATGTATACACGTTACAAAGAAAGAAGCGATTTCATTGCTTACAAAACCAAATGTTTTGTTTCAATTACGTAAACGATATGCCTTAGGTGTCCCCATCCACCCCTTAAAAGTTAACGACGACGAATAAAAGAAAGACATTTAACGACTCCTGGAATATGACGGAAGGTTAGGTTGGATACATATGGTACTACCTAAGATGCTTCTATTGTTTGTAGAGAGAAAGAGAGAGAGAGAGAAAGAGAAAGAGAGAGAGATAGAGAGAGAAAGAGAGAGAGAAGTGGAAGAGGCGCGGGTAGATTATTTACCTGGAAATATTTTCCTTGAACGATGTACTAAGCGTGAATTTAATGTCGTTTCGCAGCAAGCGTTCTCTACGAATTTAGGTTTTCTTTTATCGTGGTATATTTGAATTGACGTTTATAATTTATTTAGATTGTAAAAATTTACAGTATAATAACTATTAATGGAAATATTTTGTGTCACATTTAAATTACACATAAATAAAATAGACATTATATTATAATAGAACAATTTGTTTTTGCAATTATTTATAATGTATTATAGTTATTTAAGAATTTCACATTTTATTGTTTACGTAAGAGTTAAAAAAATTATCGTAAAATTTTTAAGACGATAAATTTCTAATGAATTTAAATAAAAATAGTCAAAGAAAAATAGTGGTCATTCATAAAAAAAAATTAAAGGGATAATGCGATGACATATTCATTAAGCGAGAGCACGGATATTGTTTTGATGCTAGCGGCGAGGTCGCGTGTGTTCTCAGAACCGCGGCCAGAGAAAATTCTGAGAATCGCTTAAAGATGAATTCGGCCCATAAACTTACAATGTTTACACATATATATATATATATATATATATATATATATATATATATATATATAGAGGATAAGAGAATATATTAATTTATAATTTTTGTTCGTTTTTAATTGTAGATATTTTTTTTGTATTTTCCAAGCGATGGCATTTTATAATTTGTCAAATATCATTGTAAAAGACACCATCGGTGTTTTATTAAAATAAAAAGGACAACAAAAATAATAATAATTTTATTTTTATTTTAACGTTCATTACAAGATGCATTCATCCATCATATTCATGTCTCATGTTGGATTAAAGCAAAAATGAATCTATTATGTTTCGTTTTTGGCCTTAGTTTGTAATATTTAAGCTTAAATTTATGGCTGTACGTGCTCTCTCTCTCTCTTTCTTTCTTTCTCTCTCTCAAGGATCAGCATAATGACTTAACTGTTTTATACAACTGAGAGTGTTTTTCTAGCACAAATGTTTGGTATCTACTTTCTTTCTGCATTTTCCTTTTTCTAAAGGTCCGTGGCGTTTGAGTTTTTAGTCTTGTTCTGGCTGTCATACCGAAAAGATCTTGATCACTTGTAACGTGATTTCAAATATAGCTTTTTATTTTGACACCAAAACTACGTTTATTTTATAATAACTCATTTTATGTAGAAAGTATGTAAATTTTTGTTTCATTATTCAAAATGATTAAACAATTTCACTTTTATACTATATCACATGCTGATTCAGTTTTCTCTTTAATATACATAATTAATTCTTAATTAGTTAACATATATAGTATCTAACATTACACAATATATATTTTACTGATACTTATATGAAAATGAGATATTTTTCATAATCATATGTTATTTATTAAAATCATTATTCATATTTAGAAAATTGACTAAAAAAAAAAAAAAAAAAAAAAAACCACTGTAAGAATTATAACATATTCTGATTTTTATTTTATAATCATGTAATAATTACTGCATAGAAATTAATAGAATATTTGTGAATATTGCTTTTACAAAATAAGATACAAAAAGCGTTTGCAATAATAAAACAGTCATTGCGTAAGATTTCTATCATAAAATTTACCAATTTATAATTTTAAGCAAATTATTTATCGCAATAATTATATCATAAACTTTAACTTCTGCATCGATCGATATTAATTTCACATCGAACCAATGGCGAATTTATACCTATATTATAAAAAATATACACCGAAAACAATCAAACGAAAAGAGTACACGATAACGAGAGAGATATAGTACTATATCTCTGCGCGAAAGGTCAACGACGACTAGTGTATCACGCGTGTCTGTAAACATATACGAATTTTTTACTTTCACCCGCGCGGTGTCACGAAAAAATTATACTATTTTACTTTAACGCGGAGGTCGACGAACCCTCGCTTTTTACGGTTACTTTAGCGTCACCGTCGTATGGAAAAAAATGTGGAACTCGCACGCGAGGTATCGGAAGCTGACGCGTGCATACACGCGGACCAAATATCGAGGGCGCACACGGGGAAAATATTCGTGCAGTGTATGTCGACTGCGTGTCGGATATTAGATACTTTTTTCTTTTTTCTTTTTTCTTTTTTCTTTTTTCTTTTTTCTTTTTTCTTTTTTTTTGATTACAGCTAACGGTATCGGTTTAACGGGCTTTTTTACGTTATTATACAATATATATTTCACAACAATGTTGAAGCTTTGCTTATGACGACGATTCGTTATCTTTTTCGCACGATTTTATTATGAGATTAAAAAGGTGTTTTTTTATAAAGAAGTTAAAGACGTTGAAATTAATATTTGATCGAGAGATAAAAAATGAATCGAGTCACGATAAAATTAAAAGTTTATTCTTTTCGTTTGCAAACAATATTATTATTTATTGCTTTACAATAAATGAAAAAATCATTTATTTCTTATATTTATTTTAAATAATTATCACTAAAGCACAATTTTACTTAAAAAAAAAAAAAAAAAGTCTTTGACAAAAAGATATTAGCACTAAATTAAATTGTTATCCAGGGCAGTGATTTAAAGTGACACCGATTTTTTTCCCTTCTGCTACTTCTGCTGGTAAAATCATTTGAAAGTGGATTAAATTACGCTTAGCTGTATTTTTCCTAAGTCGTTTTAAATGTTTCTCTTTACAATAATTAAAATGAGTGACAAAAACAATATTTTTTTTTAATTACTTTTACTTCTTCTCGATGTTTTAAATTATTATTGTTTATTTATTTATTTATTTTTTTTTAATAAATAAATACCGTAATTTTGTTCGCAGTATAGAAAAATTGTTTTTCAGTTTGTATTTTAAAATCACTATCTATTGCTATCTACCTTTGAACATATTATTTGAAAAACTGAATAAATTTGGTTGAACTTAATCTACCTTTATTTACTTAAATAAATTTCATTTTCATAGAATCGTACATTAACGAAACTACGTAATTTCTTAGAATTTCATTAAATTTTATACGTATTTATAGTTTTAAGTTTTTATTTTCCATTTGATGACGGCATACGTAACAAACTTTCACTGAAAAAAAGCAAATATTTTCAATAATTATTTGAAATAAATTAAAGTTATAAACGATTGTGTATCTTTATAATTCTTATAAATTTAAAAACGGATATGTAAACTATCGTTTTAATAACCAAACGAACGCTTTTAATCTTTGGCAGTAAAATTAAAATAACCGAGCATCGCTGATCAAATGCAAAGTGTATATTTAAAAGAAAAATTTTAAGTTATTAGAAATTCATTTAAAGTTAACTATATACTTTAATATCAATTCTAAACTAATTAATTTTACTTCTAATTAAAATTGAGTTAAAAAATTACATCAAGAAATAATTGGTACCGAAAATAAATACCGATTAATTAGCTTTGAATCATTTGTGACTTTATTGAGACAAAAACTAATTAATATACAGTAATGATAATTGTATCAAATTTAATCAACATTACTAAATTGTTTTAATTTAACATCGACCTACTTCTGCTTTTTACCGAAAATAAAAAATGAATTATCCATAAAAATAATATTCGAATAAATATTTAAACGTATGGTTTAATCGACTAAGTAATTTGATTTTATATAATATAAAGAATATTCTAAATATGGTTATTTAAAAAAATTATATAAATATCAGCCTATAGTTAAATTAATAAATTGTCATTAAAAATCGAGCTTTAATGCATTATATAAAAACTTTATAGTCGTTACATTTGTTGCATTCACTTTACGGTGAAAGTTAATATTCATCTCGTCACATTTTCCAAACCTATTCGAACGTTAACCAAGATCTTTCATTAAAGTGGTCCACAGACGCATTGTTTCCGCAAAAATCGTCAAATCACGTACGAGTGAAAATTTAGAGTGACACGCTGAAAATTATAATGCTAAGAATGACAACATACATTCTAAATAGTCACACATTTTTTCTTTTTCTTTAAACTTCTCTTATTCAATTTTTATTACGAAGCGTTTCACTGACCCTAATCGACGGTAATTAAATTTCTCATTAAACATTTACAAATACGAACGAAATAAATTCAAGTTGGTTGTTTCTAATCAAGACTCGTACTACAATTTATGAAAATAATGTTATTAAACATTCCATGTTATTCGTAAATATTATTTAATAAATTTACCATCGTAAATAAAGTGTAAGCAAAATGATAATCGTATACAAATAATAATACGCTCAATGAATTCGTAAAACTAATAATAAATTAATTAAAAAGATATTTATTTACTTAATTAAAATCAAATCTATTCAATTACGTATTTTTTTATTTATTAACTGGCGTGTAAAAATTATTTTTAATAAAAAAATAAGTTTAAATATATCATTAAAGAAAGGGCTTACGAAGCAACGTTGTTGAATTATGAGACACATAACTTACACACTCGTCTCTTATTTTAAAGTTAATTAAAACGTTTTTAAAATAATCCAGAAACTAGTCTATTTGTAAGTAATTGTTATTCTTAAGGATATATGCAGTAAAACTACGTAAATCAAGTTATACATAGAAAGATTAAGCATGTAGACGCTGGATTGTCGGATAAGCGTCTACATAGATTATCTTCGTATAATGAGAGCGAGTTTTTAAAAATTTTGAAATTTTTAATTTGTTTTTGTCGAAAAAAGTTTATTTAATAATAATTTAATTAATAATAATAGTAAAAAATTAACAATAATTAAATAAATAAAATATTGATAAATTTTATAAAATTGAGGGTCCCGGAACAAAAACGGGACATAAGCGAAATTCGCCGATTAACTATTGCCCAATTCATTTTTTTTTTTTTTTTTTTTTACTTATTCAAAAATAAATTTGCAAAGTTTATTCCAATAAAGAATTTTATAGCGCATTTTTATCTTTCTATAAACTGTATCAATATTTTTAGTAGTTTTTTAAATATTTATAAAAAAAAGGTATTTTTTACTAAAAAAATTTTTAATACTTTTTCCTCTTAAACTTGCCATAATTTTGTTATTTATGCTTGTTTCTTTTAAAAAAATCAATATAATACAAACAAAATGGCGATTAAAAGAGAAGAAATATCGTTGAAAAATTTTTTTTATTTTTTCAAATTAAAAAACTGTGTTACAAACTTTTTATTTTTGAATTTAACATTATATTAAAATATTCGTATAGTTTTAAAGAAGTTTTTTGTAAATTTATAACTTCTTATTTTTTATCGATTAAAAGTATTGTCGACTTTTTCGTGAGGGCGTCTTCGCACGCGCGACATATTCTCACCTCGGCTCGACCACCCATCTATGATAATAAAAATATATGTTTTAAATGACTATATTAGCATTATTTTTATCAATAATATACAGAATATAATTAGTCCAATTATTATTTAAGAGTGAATATTTATTATTATAAAATATTTATAAATAAAAAATTATTTACAATCTTTATACATCTAATTCACATATTTTATTGCAATAAGAATAATAGTAATCATCCATTCTATTTTTTTATTTTCTTTTCTTTTTCTTTTTTAGTTTTACCGCTGTACGAGTATGTAGTTTTTTTAATCGTTTCTTTTTTTATTTTTATTATTTTTTCTTTTGTAATCGTTTGTTTTTTAACTTCAACTTTGATTCCAACATTCGTGAAATGTTCTTCGTAATATAGTTTATGTGCAGAAGTCAAATATTTCAATAAGCTCCTAACATCTCGAATTATGGCTTCAGAAATACCGACAACAGGAGGTGCATTACGAGCTGTGTTATCAAAAAATTTTTCATTTTCTCTTGAATTTCAAGTAATTTTAGTGTATTATAATAATTTTCATACAGGTACAGGCTTTTTTAACTTTATTACACTTCCAATCATTTTCTCTTCGAATAAGTTTTCGACCTCTCGTTACATTTTCTGTTATTGTACTTATTTTTAACAATTTTCTAACTAACTACTATCTAGTAAAAAGGAGAATTTAATAGAGATTATGTATTGAAGACGAATTAAATACGTTTATTTAACATCACATAAGTCTACAATAATATTAATATAAACAAAAGAGGAACGATCTTCTTGTAGCAGCCTTTGTTTCTTGCTTGTACAAAACCGTACTTTATAAATAATTTTTCATTTTTAAATATTTTGTAATAATAAATATTCTTTCTTAGATATTAATTGGACTATTTATATTCTGTATATTATTGATATAAATATGCTAATATAGTCATTTAAAACATATATTTTATTACCATACATGGGTGGTCGAGCCGAGATGAGAATATGTCGCGCGTGAGAAGTCGTGCTTACGAAGAAGTCAATAATACTTTTAATCTCTTCGTTTATTTACAAACAACGAAAAAAAACTCATAATCTTTATCAAAAGAAGGCAGAAAAAAAGGGTTCTCGAAGATTCCCACGCGGGATAGGAGGTAAAGTTTTCGCGATGAAATCAGCCGCAATGACAAATTACGAACAGCTTTATATACACATATATAAGTATACACACGGGAGTTGGAAAATTCCTTTCGTGCACCGGAGGACACAAGAGTACTTGCAGTGGTAAATGCAGAAATCGATTCTGTCTGCGGAGAGAGTGAGTGAGAGAGAGAGAGAGAGAGAGAGAGAAAGCATTGTCATATGGATATATTGTATGGTAGGGATCAAGTAGAGACGGCAAACTTCGAAACGTATACATGTAAATTTTTAATGCTTTTATTTTTTTTACATGTTTTAATTAATAAAATTTTTTTTTCTTAAATAATTAAATGATTTAGAATTAAAGATATACAAAAATTTTATTAAAATACGATAAAATAAAGCAAATTTTAAATTATATATACAAACTTTAGTTAATTGGTCTTTTTAATACGTAACTCGTAATTCTGTCGTATCTTAAATATTCCATTATGCTTTTATTCTTTATACATTATCAAACATTATGCAACTTTTGTTTGATTTGCGCACAGTTCGTACACTTTTATCTCTTACAAAATGAAAATAATTCGAGCATCTTCTCTAGGACTTTATCAAGAAAAGTTTTTTTGATAATGCGAAAGAAAAAAAATGTATACTTTCGCGTCATTACATCCGACAATTATACACGACGAAACGAAAAAAGATGAAACTGAGGAAACGACAAAATGTTCAAAGGAATAAAATAGTCTATGTGAGCACGTGCCGCTTTCTACCTTTCAAAACCCATTCAACTTTTGTGTGCATAACAATCAACGGAAGTTACCATTAATATTTGCACTCATGACTAATCATCGCGACCCACGGGAGAATAAATAATAATTGATTATCTTTGATTTCTTCGATTATAAGAGAGCCCCGAGATTATATTTCCGCGATGTGTATACACGACTATTTTCATACGGTATGGGCGAGGTTATAAATTTTACCTCCTTTCTACTAGTATGCCTGCAGTGCACCGGAAACTTTTCCACTTATTTGTGTTATAATACAAATGTACTTAAAACGTTCTACATAGTTTCTAACGGACGTGCACTTATTTAGGAATTTAATAAGCAAATTATCTTACGAAAAATGAATAACTGTTCAACGACGTTTTATTTTTGTTGTTTAATTAAATTGTTGTAATTTATGAGTATTTTATCTTACTATAATTCATATTTAATTAAAATGAAAAAGACCTAGTAAACGGTAATGTTTTAAATGGTTATTGAAAAATATATAATTGTAAAATTAAAAAAAAAGTTACCAGTATTCATAATAAAAATATTGCCGTCGATACATTTTCGGTTAATGTTATGAACATTTTAGAAATTTTATCTAAAAACCATATGTAGATCTTTAAAATCATAAAAGAAAACGATTCACTAGCAGAAAAATGACGTGGAAAACTATACCCCAATAGTAATCTATTAATTATTTTCAGTTGACTTTCCTGAAGGTCAAGAGTTTATAAAGATAATGCAACTTTATGTTACTTTTAATTATAAAAAAAATAAAAAAAGGTAAAAGTTTTTTTATATTTCTAATTCAATGAATTTACTAGGTGGTTCAACATGCAGCCGGACTCGAACAGATAGCAGCCCTGAGCTCGATCAAAATATGTACGTTCAACAAGTTGTTTTCTTTCTCAATTATATTGAAAGTTTCAGATTGATCCGTCAATTATTCATAGAGTTACAATTATTGAAAGCAGACTACTTCGAAATTTTCTTAAAACATGGATAGCGTTGAATTTCGTGCACTTATCAAACATTATTTTTTACGTGAAAAAAATGCAAAAAAAAAACGAAGGAAAAGCTAGATAAATATTATGGCGAGCCAGCACCGTCGAAAACAACTGTTTGTTATTGGTTTGCTGAATTTAAAAGGGGACATTCGAGCACAAAAAGCGAACATGGTGGTGGGCCAGAAAAAACGGCTACTACTGAACAAATGATTAAAAAAGTTCAAGACATAGTTCTTGATGATCCTAAAGTTAAAGTGCGTGAGTTAGCTAAGAATACAGGCATATCTACTGGATCGATTATTTCCATTTTACGTAAAAATTTGGAAATGAAAAAGCTAACCGCAAGATGGGTACCGCGTTTGCTCACTCTTGACCAAAAACGACAACGTGCTCGTGATTCAAAGCATTGTTTGGAGCTATTCGAGCGCAATCCAAAAGCCTTTGTTCATCAGTTAATATCTATTGATGAAACCTGGATCCACGACTTTACACCAGAGTCCAAACAACAATCAAAAGAATGGGTAGAAGCTAGTGGAAGAGCTCCCAAACAACCGAAGACCCAAAAATCGGCCGGAAAGGTTATGGTCTCCGTATTTTAGGACGCACAAGGAATAATTTTTATAGATTTTTTTGAAAAAGGAAAGACAATAACAGGGGAGTATTATTGTTCATTATTCGGCCGGTTAAGTGAGGAAATCAAGCAAAAACAGCCTCATTTGGCGAGGAAAAAAATTCTGTTTTTGCAAGACAATGCACCAGCTCACAAATCGTTGCAAACAATGGCAAAAATTGATGAACTGCACTTCGAATTACTTCCCCACTCGCCTTATTCTCCTGACCTGGCCCCCAGTGATTATTACCTCTTCCCAAACCTGAAAAGATAGCTTCAGAGTAAAAGATTTTTGTCAAATGAGAAGGTCAAGCAAGAGACAAAAAGGTATCGAAATTTTGAGAGAGTGCTGGGGTAAGTATATCAAGGTAAAAGGGGAATATGTTGAAGATTAGATAAGAATTTTACCAAAAAAACCGCATTTTCTTAGTTAGTTCGGTTTCATGTTGAACCACTTAGTACATTATTTATAATATTTAAAATAATTACCTAGGCACAATTAAGAACGAGCCATTTTAATGAAGTTGCATTGATAATTTTTATTACATAAACTTACGCTTTTTAAGGAAACCCGTTGTGCATATGATTTGATTACAATTTTATCTTATATAACGTAAGCTTTAAAAAGAACATTTTTTAAAAGAACAAACTTTTTGCAAACAATGAGGATAATATACAAACAACGAAATTTTTCATTTCCAGTACCTACTTTTTAAAAATTCGTATTAAAAAAAATTAATTAATTCGTAGGCTCTAAACGAATAAACTTGAAATAGGTAATATTAATTTGATAAATGTTGAATATTAATATTTTTATAGGAAGTAATTAAAAAGATGAATATACATTAAAAAATATTAAAGTATTGAATCCTCAATTAATTATAAATTCCACAAATTTGTACGATAGATGTACAATTTTATACTTTCTTCAATTCGGTATAAAATGAAATATTAAATTTCAGTGATGTTTTTATATAACTTTTGCATAACAGTCTTTATAAAAGATAAACAAAATCGAATAAAGCTGTAACATTTCATCAACTGACTGTTGATAATTAAAGCTTAAAACCGATCAATTATTCATCGATAAATAATAAAACAAACAAATAATCGACGACTATTGTAATGAATGAAAAAAAAAAAAAAAAAAAAAAGAAGCTGCTTGTTACACCCAGCGGTCATACATTATAAATAGAAATTAAAAGCACGGGTCCGTCGCACGTTTCATGCTCGTGGCGCAAAACTCATCGACAATGCTAACGCGCACATTTATTAAATCGATGAGATAAAGCTCTGAAAAGTGAGTCAACGCGATTGGCGAAAAATTGAAAGTTTTTCTTTCTATTTTTTATATGTTGATTAATTATAAAAACTTTATTTATTTTTAATGTTAAGGCAATTGTGATATTGAAAATGATTATTCAATTCTATTCGTCGCTGTAAAAAGTTAGATTGAAAATCTAATATATTGGATAAAATTGTTTAAATAATAAACCTTTTTAAAGTATATAAACTATAAAAATCGTTTATAATCATTTACTAACTAACTAACTAACTAACTATTAGCTAAAAAAAATTTTCATTAAAATTTGATAATTTATGAATATCTGATCGTTCGTACCTCGTCTATTAAAATTTTCAAATTTTGATATTTAAAATTATTTATTTATCTTTGTTGGCGTTTTGAAAATTATTTGAAAATAAAAATGCAAAATTTAAATTAAAAATAAAAAGTTGATGAAAGAAGGCGCACATTCGATGCTTAGGAAAACCCCCGGAATTCGAGCTATTTTTAGCTCTTTAGAAATAAAACCATAACTTTCAAAACAATTGATTTTTAATTGACGCATTAAAAAATGCACAATTCAGTCGCGCCCGTAATTTTTTCATATTTAGTTAAAAATCTTTTAAAATCTTTCAAAAAATCCAGAAATATCTTTGTCATTGGAGATATTTCCAGAACGAAATATACATAATAGCGTTCAACATTCATGAGAATAAACATATGATTATTAAATAAAGAGAGAGCAAACATTAAATCAATAAATAATGTGAAAGTAATATTCAAGATTCAAGACAATTATAAAAAGTAGTACCAAAAATATATACATCTTTTTATCAGCTCCTACAAAATATTCAAACATTATTAGCATCATTAATAAGCAAAGCTCATCGTTCACCTGCTAGAAATTTCGAGAACAGCCAAAAAATGTCTACACTCAGATATATTCAACAAACGAGTCTCTCTTGAACCGACTCACAGCCGAGGAAAATATAGACGCTAGCGTAAAAAGGAAAAAAAAGTAAGCGATCATCTATATATCTTTTTCTTGTCTCTCTCTCTCTCTCTCTCTCTCATCTGTCTCAAGGCACAATGCAACACGCGCACACACACACACACGCACACACCAAAACGATGCGAGCACGCATGACTCACATGCAATTAACGGAGGTAAACATATGCACACATGCAGAGATTTGCATACACCAACGCGTATCTTCTTTATAGACGCGATAGCGAACGGATTGTTTTTGAGAGGAAGAACTCGCGTGTATAATAATTATTGTACAGTTGTGCAGGGATTTCGGGCCGATGATCTAACGATATTCCCTCTCGACGATTTTGCGCGTCAGGTGGATATGTATGTGTGTATGTGCGCTCGCACATACCGAACACGTTCGCTGAATTTTCAATAAGACCGCTTAAGAATTTCTTTTATATATGTGTATATGTGTTTTTCTCTCTCGCTCTCTTGAATTTATTCTTTTTATTTCAGTTTAATTTTGTTTTTATTTGTGGAGTTAGAATTTTACGACATGTAGACCTAAATACATAATCAGGTAATCAGGTATTCAACCCTAATCCCTTGAACGTAGGTCGTTTGTGTCAACAGTCTACATGCCTCCGAATTTTGATGAAAATGTTTATTGAAAAAAGGACTTTCGAGGCTGACAACAATTCTATCGCATAGTTAAGAGTCCAAAGAACACTTACGAATTTTTTCAGATTTTTCCTTACGGAATAACAAAGTTAAATGACCCATGTTCAAAGTTTATCCGTGCTGAAAACAGCGACACGGGATTAGGGTTAAATAAGAAAAATAAATCAAAATGGTTTGCTTATCATTTTGAAAGATATTTAGAAATGTGTGGTGTGTGTGTGCGCGCGCGCGTGTGTGTGTGTGTCGTTTAATTCATTAAAAGATTTATTTTTTTCACGTTAATACATTTTTAAAAGTTACAGTAATATCGATTTGTATACATTTAACAAATATCTTTAAGCATTTAAGATTATTCGATTAAGGCGCGCAAAACAATCAATTAACTAATCAACTTTATATGTCATCGTATCTATTGTTTGAATATACGTGTAGCATCACGGATTATTTTTTCACGTGGCTCATTAATAAACAAATAAAAAAGAGATATATTATTTATTAGCAACGATTGTCATATAAGTAATAAATGTTACGATAGCCACGCGCACGTACATATCTAAATAAGAGGTACAGTATTTAATACAATGTATAACAAAAATGTATAAACATTTAACCTAATTAATCAACATTTTATATTACATCATTAGAAAATTAGATTGGATGGTTTCTGGAGTAAAATTAAATAAATAACGAATAATGATAAAAGATCGCGCATTATCAAGCATAATTTGATTTTTTTTTTTTTTTTTCATTACTATGTAATGAATCAACAGCTAATTAAGGTCTTGATGCATCGACGAGAAATACTTAATTTTATCTGAATTTACATTTACTCGAAAAAGAAATCAAATCGAAGATTATAATTAGAAAAAGTAATATAGCATTGACACAAATTTTTCCTCATTTTTCATTGGAAAATATATATTTTGAATTTTTTAGAAAAAAATTTTAAAAAGTTTTGAATAATAACTTCAAATGTTTTACTGTTATGTGAAAATTCGTAAGCATCAAAAAGTGACATTTAGTTGTTGAAATGTGTAAAAGCGCGATTACATCGAAATCGATAAACAATTAGGGAAATTTTTTCCATTTAAAATGCAAAATTTATTAATTAACTATTAAATGGCAACTAATTATAAATCTGTTTTCTCATATTATTGCAAATTTCACAATAGACTTTTATAAATCTGTTTAATGATAATCAAGCAGCGATATATTTCGAGAGCAGTCAAAACAATGATTATAATGCTGGACATAAAAATATTACGAGTTTGTATTTAAAAACCAATGACTAAACGTAAAAACGTTAGTCTAAGATACATAAACTGTAGACACGACAATGTGAGCACACACAAAGTGTATAGCAAAATGTCGATCGATATACGTACATCTTACATTACCATTCATTGTGTAATGTTTCTTATTCTTCTAAACGACTTTTTAACGAAGGAAATTTGTTATTCATGATTAATACAAGCGCAAATGAGAATCGCGGCTTTAATTCATTTTGTATAAAATTCAACAAGATTTAAATTTATGCAAATTTAAAACACGTGTATATTGAGCGATTAAAAAATTCAGATTGTAATTGATAAAGAGACAATGAAAATTCAATTCGGATTAAAGAACACATTTTGTAATATTTAACTTGAAAACTTAACATTGATATTTTTAAATAAAAGATATTTTAATTTATATCTAATTTTTTAACAATTAAGCAAATAAAGACGACTTACTTTTTATGATTTTTAGTACTTATTTTAGTAAGAAAAATGCTGTTTCGAAAAAAATGCGTTTTTGCACACTGTTTCTCAGTAACCGTAGATTCTTATGTTATAACTTTACTATTTGTTTAGTCAACATTTTCAGTAAGTCTCTAAATGAAATAAACTTTTGAGTATACTATAGATAATAGAGAATAAAAAAATACAATTATTTTAATATTTATGAATTAAATGAATATTTTATTGTAAACTCAATCTAAAGTGAAAAATTATTAGAATCGTAAGCACTGAGACAAACAAATATAATGCCTTGAAAACTAAATCTTTAAAAAACCCACAACCCATGATACTTCAGAGTTAAAGCATTAATTTGAAGATGAACCTAACCTCAAACTAGCTCTCGTCATAATAATAGCGTGTGAAATCGTACGCGGGACGGTCGCGAAATTTTTGCAGTCGGTGCATTGAACTGTTTTAAAACATACGGCACGTCGTCATACTCATCGTCTCTAACCAATCAAGCTTCCATTCGCTACGATCTCTTCGACGAACAATAAAATTTTTCGCTGAATATATACAAACATAAGCATGGGTTTGAAGTTTCCAAAGTTGGAGTCCAACAACATTTTTTAAAAACTGTTTTCATTTAAAATTTATATTTATATTTTTTTAGTCTTAGCGTTTTATAGAATAACCAAATATTCAGATACGGATTTAAATATAATTTGTACATTTTCAGCAGCTTTATTAAAATGTGAAAAATTATTTCGTTTACTTTAACGTTGCAAACTTCAGACCCATACATAAGCTTTGTTACATACGTTTGTATATCGCCTACGCATTTTTTTGACGCTTCTTACCGATCATCGATACGATTTTTCAAGGTTAAGTATAGTGGATTTTTTTAAATAAATCTAGTAAAAAAGAATTAGTTTACTTTTAAATATTTATGAATTTTAAGTGCAGTCTGACACATTCAATACGCATTCAAAAATAGTTTTTGCTTTAAACAATTAATGATATTTTAATTTGTTATGTTAATTATTAATGAATAATTTATTACATGTATATCTTCTAACGTACTGCATAAATATTATAATAATAATATTTCATAATTTTCTAGAACTTTCATTACGTTACACTATACTGATATACTGATACGGTATGATTTATGAATAGTATTAAAAAAAATTATATTATAATGCAACAAACTTTACGTAAATCAATGTCTTCCACTATTATAATTTTTAAAAGTAAAAATATGAATTTATTTTCTTCATTAATATCTTTTTGTACTTGAAATAAGAGCTTATGGAATTAGCAATCCAATTTAAGAATAAATTTTTTTTTTTATAATCAAGAAGGTTAATGTCTCGATCAATCTTAACGTTAGTAAAAGGTAAAAATAAATCGATTTAATTGACGAAACTGCTATCATTAATTATAAACTTTCTCATATTAGTACTTTATCCTAAAAAAATTTTAAAAGAAAATGAGTCTTTTAAGTACTTAAAATTTTTATTTTTCGAAACTTATTATTTTAAAATTTTAATTGAATTATTAAAATTAAAATGTATAGTTGTTTAAAAAATTTTATCTTAAATTATATTATAAACTATTTTCAAACGCAGCCTACTTTAAAATAAAAAAATGTTATTCAATTTTTAGCACGGTCAAGAATATTCCGAAGTTTACGTTGTCTTACGATTTTGTATTGTATTATAAAATTTTATCATAATGTAGATTTTTCAATGATTGATACTTGATCAGATTAAAGTAAAGAAATTTAATAATGTTAAAGGCTTTTAATCAATTTACATGAGACACAAAATAAAAGACACATTTTTACAGATGCAAAGCTGAAATAAATGTCAAGGATATTTTCTACCAAGAATACTATCCTAGAACGTTCCAGAAAATAAAATTAAAATATTTATTGAAATTATTAAATTGCTATTATGTAAGCATTTAATATGCTTGATTTTAATTAATATTATTTTCGATTCTTTTTCAAATAATAATTTATAAATTGTATTTTTCATTTTATCCGATAAATATTGTATACCCTTTAAAAATTAGTGTTATAGAGGTTATCTAAAGTTTATATAAATTAAAAAAAATAAAAAAAGCATCATCTTTGATTTTAATACAACATTCAATACAATGGTATAAATCATATTGCAATATATAAAAAAGCTATTATTTTATTAATTGGTATTAAATTAATTCATTGATCTTACTTAGAACCAAAGATAATGATATAGATTAATGATTGGAGGGTTGTATATCATTATCGTTTTCTTAAAAATGTTACCATCTTTAATAATAATGCGTCTACTGTCATTTAAGTTAATTTATTTTTCCCACATGAAACTTTATTGACATAATAAATAGCTTTTGAGTAATTTTACATTAATTTTTTTATAAAATAAAAAAAAAGAAACAAATAAACAAATTATATTAGAAAATATTTTGTTTATAAAAACGATATTTAAAAATTTTTTTGAGACGCATTCAAACTCCATATTTCAAAATGTATCCATATTCATGTAATGCATTGTTTATTTTTATTAGAAATACAATCAACATAACCTTTACTTCTTATATTAAGAATCAAAACATTGGTCTCATAAAAGTACAAGTATAGAAATTAATAAATATATGATAAAGATTTATGGAAAGATGAAGAAAAATGTGACTCACGGTTCGGAAATGACAGGGGCGATTTTGAGGACGGTGGAGAGGAACGCCTGATCCTTATAAATGAGCACCGGCTTTCGGGGCGCGCTATTGACATTCAAAATCCTAAAAAGGATGCAGAGGATAACGGCGAACAAGGCCAGTAGCGCCGTCGACATTTTGTTACCCACTCGCGCAAGTCTTCCTTTCGCCCTCTCTTATCACATGTATATTATTATCCTCGAATCTCCTCTCTCTCTCTCTCTCTCTTTCTTTTTCTCTCTCTCTCTCTCTTTCTCTCTTTCTCTTTCTCTCTTGACTTATGCCGCTACTACCGATGTTATGTCCACCTTATAGTCTTGCTCCATAAAGACATATGCATACGGCACTGTGATTATCTGCGGCGTGTTCCAAAAAATGAAAAACAGAGAGAGGAATAAAATGGAGTAAGGGTGCGGCGACAGCGTTTATGTAGTTCGTCTCTTCTCCGTGTGCACACAAACACCCACACGGCTTTTCTTCCCGTTTTGAAAAACAAAAAGTATGCTGCGATGTACCAAGTCCAAAAAATATTAAACTCTACGGAACCGATAACTTTTACTCGGAATGAAAGTTATTCTTTCCGTCTTTCTCCCCGATCAATGAAAGTTTCACCAACGAGAAAGAGATCGGAACAGAAATGTATGAGTGTATGGAGAGGTTATGTTATGCTTCTTTTCTTAAGCAGTTTTTGTTTTTTTTTTTTTACTGCATTATTTAAATTACAGGACACGCGCGTATACGCGTGTATTGAAACTTTAGGCACGAATAACAAAAAAAAATGCTCAACACTTATGTGCGCAAATTATATTATTTTCTTCCTTTCTGTTATTATATTGTAAAAAAGCGAACGAGTTAAGCAAGCACGTTCGCGGCCTATACAGTCCGATAATCTAGTGAGTAACACCTCCTCACTCGTCGGCGCCTGTCGCTTGACTGAATGTTTGGCCGGCTACAGACTCCGCTTTTTACCGTAGTCGCGATGTACGTGTGTACGTTAAACATAAGTGAGTGCGCCCGCTGGCGTACGTGTACGTATATGCAACGCTATACGCTATGTGCTCGCGTTAGAACGCAAGCGCGTGATCCCGAACTACCTAATTTCTCTCTCACTCGATTTTTTTCCTCTCTCATGCTCGTGAAAAAGAGTATATATTGTAAAGCGACGCGAAAGTTTTGCGTATATGCTGCTGCAGTTCAATTATGCGATTGAAATCGTTTTACCATCCGATACGGGGGTAGATTTGTTAATTAACTTCTGCTTCTGTGGCTTCTTCATCCCGATAATGTTTAAAAAAAATTTATCAAAAATAATGGTATAATTTTATACTTTTTTAAATAAAAAATTATTCTCAAAAATATTATTGGAAAGCAATCTTTTGAAAATATTTGTAATCTAATTTTATTAATATATGAAACACAGAAAAAGCCAAAGTTCATTATATTTCTCATATTTGCATTATATTATAAGTTGAATCAAATAAAATATAAAAATAGCCGTATATGTACAAGGTTTGTAAATATATTAAATAAGCATACGTATTAAATATTTAATAATCTGGATTATTTATCTTATGACGTTGTTTAAAAATATAAAGTGATCTTAAAATCTAATATGATAAGTAAAAATCGTTAATTTTAAATTTAATTATTAAAATAGTAAATTATTATTTGTATCTAATTATAACACATTTTTATACTTTTATTTTATTTTTTGTTTAAAATTAGCAACTCTTCATACTCAAAATTAAAAAAAAAAATTTCTTAGGCACTCTAATGTATATATATATAAACTATTGTACTTCATTTTTCAAGTGTTTATTCTATTTTATAAATTTTTGAAGACATTGTAAAAAAAAGGAATTTAAATATGACACAAATTCCTTCTGGTATGAAAATAAAAATTTGAAAATAAATTAAACTTTCAATTTTTAGATAATAAATTATCATTTTAATTTGTACGTTATTGAAATTGGAAAAATTCTTTTTTTTATATACTTATCAATTGAAATTACTAATAAAATGAAAACATTGAATGTACACTTGAAAATAGGTTGTTATTATCATATTAGAAATAAAATAAAAAATACAAATGATTAATAATAATTGAAAAATATTTTGAAACTTTGTAAACATTTAATTTCGAATATACAAGGTGTTTGGAACATGGATACAAAGGGAGTAATTATTTAGAACATTTTAAGCCATTATTGTTTTAGGTAAAGTCTGAATTATTTTTTAATTTTTAAATGACATAAATGAAATATTTTTCTTCGGTGTTGAATTTTTCCGTCAGCTTTAAATATTAGTAGAATGCTTCTCTGGTAACACGAAAGTTTGGGAAATGTTTTGTTAGATTATCCACGCATTAAATTAATAAAATAAAATATAAAAATAATGATTTGAAAATTCATATCAAATACTACGACCCATTAATTTCTAAAATTTTAGATTATAATTTCAAAAAGTTTAAAGATACATTAAAAAATATAAAAAAAATGTTTTCATCTTCTAACACACTCCATATTGTTAGGAATAATTTCTATTATTATTTTTAATTAAATTCAATGAAATATAAGTATTATGTTAAAATTAAATTACTGCCGATAAAAACGATATACTTCAGATAATTTTGTACTCCAACTTTGTAACGAACGTAAAAGTAATATGAAAAGGTAAACCCTATACTAGCAGATTATAGTAGAAGTTTCGGAAATTTTTCAAGCTTTATTATCAAAAATATCGAAATAATAATTGTATTATTATTCTTATATTACGGAGCTTTCATTGCATACTATAGATTATCGATACAAATAATGTCATGCTATTGATTACTATTCAAGAACCCTTTGATATAAAAACTATTTTAAACAGAGTTATAGAAAGTAATGACTTATTTGATATGTTACATTAATATAATAAACGTTACAATGCGTTTTCTAATATTTTACAGACACTCGTAAAAAATATAATTATTATAAATATATAAAAATTAATTATAAATAGTAAATACTTCTGATAAATGCATCTGACAATATCATAGTAATATATTGTAGTATTAAAATGTGTGAGTATATTTTTTTAATACCAAAAAAATCGTTAACTTTCAAAAAATTCTTTTAAATGTAACGTGACGAACAAACGTAACAAAATCACGTTTCGATTTATAAATAACAAAGCATATTTAAATATTTTCTTCATAAACATGCGCATATTTACATCCTCTTATAAAATTTTATAAAATAAATAAAATAAATTATGCAGACCTTTCGGTTTTACAAATTTTACAACTTATGGCTTAAACATTTTATTACGATACGCTATACTTTAAAAAACTTCTGTTCGACTAACCTCCTTCGACTTAAAGCTCCTCTTAAAGAATCGTCGTCGTTTTATCGCCAAAAAGTTGTAAAAAAAAAGTTAAAATTCTTGAAAACGTTTAGAAAGCCGCAAAATATTTCAGATATGTATGGGTGAAATTTGACATTGTGTGATCATCTATAAATTGTTTTCGTTGTAACCGATCGTTGTGGTGAACACTTTGATTTATGGACATACGGAAAGAGCGATGAATGTATTCGTTGCAAATATATATCAAACGTTTACTGATCACAAAATAGATAAATTTTTTTTCGCGAAATATACGACTGTACGAGTGTTGGGTTGGTTTGCCAGTCGCTGCTCTCTTTCACTTTAAACGTTATGGAAAGTTTTTGATGAATGCTAGTTGTTGCGATGCATATTTTTAAAAGTGTTTTGTTCTCAATGCTTCTAAACGAAATATTTATTTATTTTCTTCAATTTATTTTGATTAAATGTGGGTTGAAATTAATATTTTTACATTTCATCCACGAATTTATTTATTTATTTATTTATTTATTTAACCAGCAAATTTACATATTGTAATTTTATCGAATGTATAAATACCGTTCCTATTCTTTTAACGTCAAATCAGAGAAGATAGAAAAAACATTCACTTGCTTCTATATTAAAATCGATTAGAGTGAAAAACGCTCAATATAGACGCGCAAAGGAAAAGTCCGCGAAGTTTCGAGTAGCCCTATAAATAACGTTGACCTAAAACTGACTATTTTCACGATAGCATCCATCCCTTTTTGGACAACTCAGGAACATTCTTTATTATAAAAAGTTTATCAATGGTAAATAATTTTTTTTCAAACTGATATATTGATGATTAATGTGAACAAATCAAGCACTGATAATATTTTCCGAAAATAACAGTCTTTTATTATGATGGAAATCTTAAAAACGTTATAAAACGAAAAGTTTAACCATAATTAAAACACTCACGAAAACTCTTAAATCTGTATAAATATAAAATTTTGCAAAGCGAATGCGAATTTTTTCGGAATGGATACGAAATAAATTTTTGTTCGATATTAGATAAAAAATTAAATAGCGTTAAATGTGTATCGTATTGAAAATAATCTTAGGTCACTTGATAATATTCTCAGCGAATACGTAACATATAAGTTAACTAATGAAATTCTACTTTTACAGCATAAAAATTTTCCAAAGATACGCTTTTTATTTAAAAACGCGCGTAATAACTCGTTTTAAACAATTTAACAGCAGTGTTTACGCATGTAAAAATTTTGAGTTTTAGATGCGGTATAAGATAATAATTCAAAGTTTACTTCCATTAAATATTTCACTTCGATCGATATTAATTTTGCAATTTACATTAATTTAAAAAAAAAAAATGTTCTTTCGTGCAATTGAACAAGATTTTAATTTAATGGTTATTTTTTTTTACGTAAGGGCTAATTTTTTTTTTCTCGGAAGTTACAAACATAAGAGGACAAATGAATGTGCATAAGTTACGAGTAGATTCATTAAACAAGCGTAACGTACATGTGCATGATGCGCGCGAGCAATATTTAGAAGTCACACGTGAGACCGATGAATGCATAATCGATCGATTTCAATTTAAGTATTTATAAAAATAATTTAATACTATTACAAAAAAAAAAAAAAAAAAAAAAAAAAAAAAAAAAAAAAAAAAAAAACTAAGCGCATAAATAAATCGAAAAGAAAAAAAAAACCATACCTATAGTTTTCTGAATTTCACGAAATTTTCTCGCGACGGTAGAAAATAAAAATAAAGAAAAAAAAAACTATCCAAGATATCGAAGCAACACGTGCGATCTTTAAACGAGTCATCGCGACAAATTGCCGAGCGTTCACTGTTAGATCTCACCGCGCGCGTTCGCGTTCGCGTTCACGTGTGTATATTGTATGTATATGTATTACTCGGTTGCAATTGACGCGAAAGCGTCATTTATCGATTTAACAATGCGCAAGTGGGTGTGCGTATGTGTATGTATGTGCGGGTACAAACACGCTTATAGGCGCATGTAGCAGCGTGTCCCCGTTTACCTCAATGACGATCAAAGTACTTAAAGCTTGGAATTTAGTTACGAGTACGCGCTTAACTCTATTTTGATTGTTTATATTATTTATAGGGAGAAGATACCGGAAGGTACATATTATAGAACTCTTGGTATTTTAACAGAGATTTTGTGCGCGCTATCAAAAATTCTCAACAATTTTTTTTTTTTTTTGGCATGTCATAAAATTTTTCGAATGAAATTGTCGATTGTTTAGATAATTATAATACAACGAGTAAATTTTAATTTTTTTTTTTTTTTTTTTTTGTTTATTCATACAATTATTTTTTATATATTTATTTCGTATTTTAAAAAGGTAACTATAAAATTTATTAGTCGCTAATCATTGTTATCATATAATAATAATTTATAGTGTACACGAATTTTAATACCAATAAATTTTCTCCTAAATTCGAAGAATTCTCGTTATCCTATTCTCAAGAACGATGAGAAAAATTATAATGATCCGAGTTAAAAATGGTATTCGCTGAAATTGCATTTTTCATGCATGTTTAAAAAACGAGTGGTACTCCAATAATTTCGCTGTCGCAGTAAAGACTTTTTTGAGGTTTGTATAATGCGAGTGCAACAAATTTTAGAAACTTTAAATAACGAATTGGGATGAGAGTATTTAATATTCATTTACAGTCTTATTCTAATGTTGATTAATTTTAATACATTATGATGTAAGTAGTTTGGATAATTATTAATATAATTTCAAGGTGAAATACGAGTTTGCTTTTAAAGATTTTCGTTTATCAAAAAAAAAAAAAAAAAAAAAAACGAATCAATTATATTTATTTAATTTTGTTGAAAATTATTTTTTAACTTTATTTAGTTTTTTAACTAATATAATATTCTTACTTTTATCGCAGTTGAAATTTCTTTAAAAAAAAAAAAAAAAAAAAATTCACTATTTGAAAAGACGATACTATAATAAGCAATTGTTTTAATTATCCAAATTGTTTAAAAAATTGGACATTAAAGCTATTCATGTATTAACTCAATGATGGTACTTATATAGTTTTCTGAAATTAAAATACTCTCATAAATTGTAACTTCAATTTCAGAAATGTATGCTCTATATATACTTTTACTCTTGGATAAAAAGGAAAATTGCACAAAAATGTCAATGAAAATATGATGATAATTTCATTTATGTTGAATTCCTATAGCTATTTTTTTTCTAAACGCAAAGTACTGATTTTCTTTAAATGATATATTTGTCGCAATACAACATTTTAAACTTACTATATAATCAGAAAAAAAACAAGAATTAAAATGAAAACTTTTTGCCCGTATTTTTTCTTCTTAATTTTATAGAAAAATTAAGTTCACACTAATTTGAAAGCGCGATGGCGGAAAAGGGTCGAAAAAAATCAACGTCCAAAAAAAACGGGAACGGAAACGGCGGTGGAGGTAAGGGAAAAGCCAAAAATTCGAAGAAATCGAGAGGCTCGAAGCGCAGCGGAGGTAAGGCCAGATTCACCATGGACATCTTCAACGAAGAAGCTATGGAAAACGCGTATTATACTTGCCACAACGTCATGGATGTTTTACTTTGTCGAGGTTTCCCGTGGCCCGAGGCACAAAAGAAAAAGAAGAAAAAGGGCAAGAATTAAGCCGTTTTTATTGGCCAATTAAGGATCATGGTTTTTTCTTCAAAAGTGATTGAGTAAGATCCAGTTTTTCAACTTTATATTAGTGTACAATGAAAATAATAAAAAATAAATGTAACACATTCTTTTAACAACAAATAATTGTATGTAAAAATACTCTTAATAATTTTTATATTAAAGAAAACAGAAAAAATATTGGATAATCATAAAAGCATTAAAAATTAATTACGTAAAATTATTTTAATAAAGTAATATCTGGATGAAAGAAAAGCTTCATAACAAATATTTTTTAAACGCGATACATATAATATACAAAATATGTCAAAACTTTCTCGTAACAGTTTTTATTCAAAATATCTTTAGTACAGATTTAATCCGAAGAATATGAGATTCGAATTTCTATCATTTTATTATCGTAAACTATTATCTTTTTCTTTTTGTCGTATCAAAACTCGATAGAGATTTAACAGTTTTGAACTTTTTTATATTTCTTCGCAACTTCTATTTTATCCATGACGAACCATTTAGAAAAAAAATATGCATAAGTGATATTGGCAAACGAAGTTACGAATACACAACTGAAATATTGGTTGTGCGAACTGTTTGCCGTTTTGCAAGGGAAGGATAATGATCGATATTTTTAATATTATGAATTTATTAAATTATAATTATACTTTTTACCTTTGTTATATTAATCTTTAAAACAAATATTATTCTACATATTTATGATTTTTACCATTATTAAAACATGTACAAAGTAATATTGGTTTTCTCAGTTTAACTTATAAATTTATGTTGTAGACAACTATGATCATTTTTTAAGTTGCCATAATTATAGTAAAGTATTGATTTTTTATCTGATCATTATCTATCGATTACAATGTTCTTGATAAAATTTACCGTTAGAGTTCTGCACTATCATTATATTACAAACATTCAAGTGTAAATGTAAATACATATCACGATATCTTTACTATATATACCATAAATTTGACAAATTTTACAGTGAAAATCGATGTATAAGTATTTTTATTCTCTTTGGCTTATATAAACCAATGATGCTAGGAAATTTTATTTATTTCATTTAAACTCATGCAAGATAAGATCAGCATTAATATTCACAAAATTAAAATATATTATGTTCAACAGTTCAATTTAAAAAAATTTAAAAATTGACTTTTCAAAATTATAAATAATTTTTTTATATACAAAAATTGAAAAATCATAAAGTTTTACAGAATTAGAAAATACAATAAAAATTAAAATTTATGTAAAATAAATAATCTCATGCATAGCAATGATTTATATATTTGCCTAAGAGATTTTTAAACTATTAAATGACATAAAAATTAAAAAAAAAGAAAACATTTCCTCAACCCCTGATGAAAATGTTGTTGGAACAAGTTTTGAAAGATAATATATAATTAGGAATAGGTGTACAATTTAAATAAAAAATTTGAAAAATAATTATCATTTGATTTACAATTAATTTCAGTTTTGTTATCTTTAAATATTTAAAATTTTATAAAAAATAATAAAATTATTTCGATTTTTTTTTCAATGTAATAGAAAATATCAAAAATATATGAAATTTAATAAATTTTAAATTACGCTTAATAAGTATGATAAAAAGAAAAAAATTGCAAATCAACATTAATTTTCTAAATCTTTTATATGTTCAATTTAAATTAACTTATCCTATGCCTGACAGTACGATTCACATTAATATAATTATAAGAAAAAAGTATTTCCTATTTGACAATAGAATTAAGATTTACACTAAAAATATAAAATTCATTTATTTGTAATAAATAAATTCATTTTAATTTGATAAATCAACTGCAGTCAATGTAGAGAAATTGCTTTTTTTTTTATGTAATGATGAATGTTCATCACACTGATGAAAATAGTCCAGTTGTTAAATAGAAAATTTTCACAGATGTTACTTTGTTTCAGATTTAACTTCTGAAACGTTTTTATTTGTTCCTGACTCCACTGATTCTTCACTTTTAATTGGAATCGTTACTTCTGTACTGCTACTCTCTTCAGCAGCAGAAGTAGTAGGTTTCACTGGTTCTGAAACTTATTATTAATATTATTATTAAATAATTTTAAAAATTATATCAAAATTCTAAGATCTTGAATCATCGTTATATTTTATTTAATACCTGTAGGTATAGGGGTTGGATCTTCTATAAGAGCATATACTTCTTCGCCACTCATATCTTTAGTATGTTCTTTGAATTGTTGTACTAGTTCTGTAAAAGTAGTCCAGAAAGTCTGTCCTTCAGGAATAGTAAACAGTGTCTAGAAGAAAAATAATATTATTTAAAACTTTAATAATTATTCTATCAAAACATAAATAAATATTTTATAAAAGTGAAATTGAAATTTTTTACTATTTTTTAACTATGTAAATTCATTAATAGTATCAAGATATTTACTAAAATTGGTAACAAATTAAAAAAAAATATACATAATTATATAATTATTAATATACATATTATTCAGAATAATAATCACTTAAAAATTAATAAATAACTCATATTTTAATTAATAAATATATATGTAAAGGCTTACTTTTAATTTATTATAGATAAACTCAGCCTTCTTCTGTATTTTTTCTGCTTTTTCCTTGAAAGCAACCTGTGATAACATAAATAAAATTATATTAAAATATAATCAAAAATTTGAAATATATAATTATAAGATTGAGAAATGCTCACTGTTTCTTCTTCATTAAGTTTCCACTCTGCAAGATTTCCAATATATCTTCTCAGCTGATAATCAAAGTAATTAAAAAATTAAATCTCAAATATTTTTGAATATATCATATACACAAAAATTATATATTTACCCTTTTGATAGTTTCAACAACACGTGAGTGCTTCTTAAGCATTAAAGATGTGATTTCAAGTTCTAATATTTGATCCATTGCTTCCAAACAATCATCAGTATTCGCTTGATCAAGACCAAGACTAGCTCTTATTTGTGTATCATAATCCGTTAATTGTTCTTCTGTGCGTAGTATCCTAATAATAATAATAAAAAAAAAAAAAACCAATTATAAATGAAGATTACTGATAATAGATAAATTATATTACTATACATAATATAATTCTAATAATTAATTGAATACAAAATATAATTAATTCACCAATAAAAAACATGTTTATTATTTCAGCAATATAATCATATTTAGCATACGTATAAAGTGTAAAATATATAATTGAAATATAAAAAAATTCAATCTTTCGACAAAAAATTTATTATATTTAAAAAAAAAAAAAAAAAAAAAAAAAAAATCTTACCTCAACCTGATCTGGTTCTGGATTTCAGCTTCGTCTTTGACGTGGACTTTCTTGTCATCTTCTGGAACATGCACATTGAAGTCTAAAGAATCTTTGATTAGGTCAATGGCGATATCGCCGTTCTCTAGCTGCTCTTTCAATCGCATGGCGTTGCGGGCGACGGACAGGTCCCAGCGGGCCCGCTCTGCCTCGCTCTCGAACCTATCCGGCCTATCAACGTCTAGCTTAATGCCTACGGGGACGCCGGCGCGCGTACGCGCCACGAGCAAGCGCCCGGTATAGCCGGGGCTCGCTCTTGCGTCTACGATACTTTCGCTCGTTAATGCGTCGTCGGTGCTGATTTTGCCTGCAAAGCGAAGTTTTCCGGATCAGCACAGGAGACGACGACGACGACGACGAGCTATGCTTCTATGAACTTAGGACACAGCTTGAGCATTGTTCTTTTAACTTAGATAGTTTATCAGAGTTTTCCAAATATAACGATACCGTTTTATTAAGATCAAATTTTTATATTTTAAGAGGTTTTAGTTAAATATGTAATTATTTTTTTCAATAATTTCAATAATAAAATATTATAAATTGAAAAACTTAATAAAAACTTATTTATAAATTAATTTTTAAAATATCTATTTTCATGAGAATATTGTGAAAGATAATAATTTTAATTAGCAAGCATTATACTAGTTCTTGTTAAAAAAACTTCACTCCACATGCGCATTAGAAATTATCTACTTAAGTACTCTGTTTAAAAATTTTCAAATTTGTATGCCTTATTTAACTTGATAGATAATGGTTATTTCACGTTAGACAACATAAATTTTGTTTTACATTGAAGTAAAATAATAAGTTTGTACAACTTATTATAGCAGATTTATTAATATTTATGAATAAAATATTAAATTTTGAATAAATTTTGAATTTATAAAAAATTTTTAAAAATCTGGTCGCCAATTAACTCTCATAAAAAAATGTGTCGCAATTTATTCAATTATTGAATTGTTGGAAATTTTCATCTTTTAAAAAATATTTTTTTAATTTAAATTTACCATAAAAGTTTGTTAATTCTCAATATCTAAATATTTAATCATTATAATAAATAATAAGCAAAAGTAACAGTAGAAGTGCAAAAATTGAATTTAATACTTTTTAAATTGTAAATTTAAAAAATTAGAATTCAAAATATTTTTAGCACAAGACTAGAATTAGAAAACTTAATATTTAAGAAGTTTCTATAATAAATTATTTTTCTAAAATTACTTAATTTTAAAAAAATTTATATTTAATTTCATTCAATTTTGAAGTTAAAAAGGATCTTTACTGATTGACTTACTTTCAACACTCATCCTTTTTTTAATGGGAGTAATTGGCGTTTCCTGATTCTCAATGGATTCTTCAGTTTTGATTTTTGTTCGACTTCGTACAGATTGATCTACAACAAATATTTAAATAAATCCTAGTTGATGAATAATTAAAAATTACAATACTCTTTATATTATTTAAATTATTTTTACTAAAATGTATTTAATTTATAAGAATGTAAACAAAATTAATAATAACAAAAATGTCTTTCTTTATTTATTTAAAAATTATTTAATAATCATAATATAAATTTATTTCAATTATTCTTGTTGTTTGTGAATGACTAGTATAAAATCCATTAATAAATTATAAAAAAAATTCGCGTTATATTCAATATATAACGAAACTGATATTTTTTATTTAAAATGCAAAATTTTTTATGATAGTACCGACGACGCGATATTAGCGTAATGGGCTGTTTGCAAGCGAATTAAACGTAGTTGCTCTAATAACACTAATCTTTTTAACTGTTCCGTGGCTAAATCTCGAGTTTCATTGCTTTCCGAATTTCTCAGTTCACTTTCATCGCTTTTGATTTCAAGTTCTTTCTTCATTATATAAGGTAATACCATAGAACGATTAGTTATGCTGTTCATACCTTTAAAGATCAGTATTATATCAGAAAAATTCCTTTACTTTGAATATGTAGCCAAAATGTGTTTTAAAACATCAAAAATAAACATGTTTAAATATTTGAAAACATTTTCTATAAATATTCACATACATCTTTTTATAAAAAATGAAAATTCTTTTTCAATGATTCCAAATAAATATATCTTTTGAATATTATATATATCTTACCATTTCTTGTTGGATCTATTGGAATTTCAGCATCAGAGTAATCATGAAATCGTTTAGGTTTGATTTTGCGACCGCTTCGACTTACAACCTTTTTTTCTGAATCTTCATCTTGTGATTCATGAGCTGAATCCTGTTTTGCTGCATTTTCTGCAAAAGTTGTAGCTAAACTTTTTCGACCACGTTTCTTCTTTACTTCGGCAACGTCCTTCACAAAAATAAAAATTATATTTTATAGAAAGAATTATATATTATAGTATTAATTAAAATATTAATATGTATAGAAATAATTTTAATTAAATTTGTTATAACAAATGATTGCAAGATAAATGTAAGGAGTAATCGCACAAATCAATTAAGCTATAAAATGACCTGTCGGCAGCTCCTAAATTATTATGGGGACTATTTTATATATTTTATATTAAACAACATAATTTACTTAAATAATGCTGCATCAATTTTTTGTTAATCCCATTAAATTATAAAAATATATTTTAATAAAAGTAGATTGCTAATTTTCATTAACTAAATTAAAAGTATATAAATTTATGTATGGACTGCTAATAGTGGTTTTTTTTCAGTGTTAAAATTATATACTACTTTTCAAATAAGTAAAATTATTTTTATTTGAATTTGAATATCATTTACTAAATATAAATTAAAAGAAAATATTTTTCTTTAAATGCTGTAAATAAATAAAATAAATTTAATTTAAAATTGAATAAAATAAAAACATACAGGTGTATTTTGAGCCAATTGCGATTTTCTTTTAATAGCTTTTTTCTTATCTCCTTCATCAATAATCAGATTTCCACTATCATTATCACCGTCTCCTCCTGAAGCTGTAATATGGATTTCACTACCTTCTTTTTCAGAAAGATTGTCTGTCACATTTTCAGGTACATTTTCAGCACTTTCTACATCTAAGATGTTAATAATCGTTATTATTGCAATTCATAGTACTGCAAATGTGTATAATAATTATGCAAAATTTTTACAACATAAATATACCTCTTGATGAATCAACCGAAGCAGGATTTGGATTTTTCTTTAAATCCTCTTCAAGTTCCTGAATACCTTCATGAAAATATTTTCTTCGTACAGTTTTACTGAACTTATCTTTGTTGTCTGCATAATGAAATAAATCTTCAATTTTACAAGTTCCACTGGAATATTTTTAATTTATTAAAAGCTATGTTATAGAATATTAAATTATGTTATAAAATTAAAAAAATACTTTATTGTTTTTAAAAAGAACTTTGTAATAATTTTTTTTAAAATTATTTTTACATACATGCTAATAATTTCATTGTTAGATTTTAATTCTGTCTTGATTTGATTATTTTGGATATGTCATATAATAATAAAATCAAATTATTAAATAAAAAATAATATTTTCCTTATATACATAAATATATATTAAGGTATTTAAAGAATATATTGATTTTTAAACATTCAATAGTTGTACCTAAATATATTATATGATACAAGCATGATGAAAATCCATCAATACTTGTTTACATCATAAAAATATAAAACACTTACATTTCTTTTGTTCCAAAAAATACGACATGATACTTTGCATGCTTTGTATTTGGATCAGTTATATTTTCTATCTGAAAGTATAATAAACTACTATTAAAATCATTATCTCTTAAATAAACTATTCATTTATGTTTAATATTTTACTTTGAATAGATTTAGAAAGCCTTCAAAATGTACAATTTAGGTACGTATGTTAAATTTAAATTTATAAATGAAAACAAAAAAATTGGTTTCCTAATGTCAAAAATATAAAAATTATATTTCTTAAAATTGCTTTATTTATAACATCCTAACCCTAAAAGAATAGCAAAATCAAGAACATAAAAGTTTAATAAAGTAAAACTAAAACTAACTTTGGCTGGCCAAGGTGGGTAACCTCGAACCTTGGCAAAAACCCTCTCGCCGACGCTGAATCTCTTAGGCAACTTCACCATCTTACACTGTTTTTAGCACTAAGACCTTTGAAAACTAATTCCCCTTATATTTTGCTCCTCAATCACGACCTATTCTAGACGATGGTTTATTTCACAAGCCTCTCTTGTACACGTATACGCGTTTCACTTTAATATTTTATATCTTCGGCGAAATATTTCGCGTGTATGTTCGCGGAAGCGATCAATGGGGAAGCAGCATCACAAATGCAGCAGCCATCATTTGCGGCTGGATACCGAACTGAAGAAGAAAACACACGCGTCGGTATCTTCACCAATGGTCCACGTTCCTTCACAGAACTATTATGGTTCCGTCTTCGTCTCTTTTAATTTTTTTCGCACTATGTAGCTCTTTTTTTTCTGTTTGCATCCGCAAATTGTGTGGCTGCGTATAAATTGAACGCATGTGTGTCTGCATATTCGTGAAATAGGCTGGATGTAGAAAAGCGCGTAATTTCGATGTTTGGATTGGTGAATGAGGCTTAACAAACACCAATAGCAAAATTGCCTCTCCAACGTATTGTGACAAATTTAATGACATATTTTTTATAAAAATATACTTTATAATTTATTACAACTTAAAAAACTAAAACAATATTATAATACTTTTGTTTTAATAATAAAATTATATAAAATATGGATTTACAACAATTGTATAGTATAGTAAATAAATTTTAAACTTTGAATAAAATGATTATTGTATATGATAATCAAATTTTATAATCAATTTAGTATTTGAAAAATCTAAGTATTATTAAAGTTAATATTACGAAAATCATCTATCATCTATTATAATAATAAAAGTAATTATATATATTATATATTAAATAAATTTATATCGAAAAATGATAAACATGGAAATGACGGTCACTTTTAAGTCGCGCAATAAACAATTGTGTTGAATGACAACTCATATATTTTTATTTATATTCTTTTTGAAAAATTAAATTATTTTACATCCTAATAATTTCATACCTAATATTTTTTTATGTAAAAAAAATTATGAAATATTGTAATTCGATTGAAAATTGAGATTTATTTTTATTTACTATTAATTTAGGTCAAACATTTTTTTGATGTTCAAAATTTTTTCAATTCTTTTATTCTCAATACTAGCTTAGAATTTAGTAAAATTCTTTTATTTTTATTTTAAAAATAGTTTAATATTTTTAATATGCAATTATTTTATTAAAATCTAAATGTATTTAATGGAATATAATTAAATATTAATACCCTGATATAATTTCCAATAATAACTACATAAATATTCAGAAGATGTTTGTACTGAACTAACTTTACCTGTAGATTTTGACAGTAACAAGAAGGCAGTGTCTATTCGCACCAAAAACACGTAAAAACGTTCATATAAGAGTACCGTCAAGAGTACTTTACGTGGATATAACCTACAAATTTCTATTTATAATGTACACGTGATTTTTCCAATTTAAATTAAATTAAATTAATGTAAATATTTTCCGAAGTACTCTTATGTACACGTAAAAATTTGAAAATCCAATACTTTTAATTGGCTTAAAAAAACGTAAAATTTTAAAAATTATTACACTATAGAATCAACGTAAATTATACATTGTATTGGCTTAAATGCATATATAAAAAGCTTACAGCAAAGTAAAAATTTATATAAACGTAATTTATTCTTATATTGACTAAAAAATTTAAAAAATTCAATGCATATAATCATTGGCTAATGATAACGTAAAATTCTTAAAGACAAGTACAAAATAAAATCCAAGTAAATTATTGATTACACTGGCTTAAATAAACGTATAAAAAGCGTATATCAACGTAATCAATTAAACAAAAGTAATTAGGTTCTGTAATTGGCTTATAGACACGTTGTACTAATATCCACGTATTAACATCGTACAGATACGTAAGAAAATTATAAACAAGTAAACATTTGAAACATGTTATAATCTCTTTGTACTGGCTTAAGTACACGTACAAGCTTATGTCCACGTAACTTTTTTTAACGTATTCGGAGGTCTAACTGGTTATACATACATAGTGCTAAAATAAACGTACAAATTTAAAACCACGCAACAATTTGCTATGACTGGCTTACAGACACGTAAAAAATTATAATCACGTAAAAATTAAACAACACGTTATATCTCCTTGCAGTAGTTTACGGATAAGTATAAAAGGCTTAAGGTCGCGCAAAATCTTAATAACCCGTACAAAATTAAATCTACGTGAATTATAGATCGTACTGGATTAAATTCACACATATAAAATTTACATCAATGTAAACTTTTAATTAAAAGTAATTCGTTTTTGTAACTGGCTTATAGACACGTTATGCTAACATCCATGTATAAATATAAAAACACGTTACTATTTATTATGATTCACTTACAGATACGTACAAAAAATTATATGCAACTAAAAGTTAACATGTTATAATCTCCTTGTACTGGCTTAAGTACATGTACAAGCTTATGTCCACGTAACTTTTTGAAAATATAATCGGAAGTCTAACTGGTTATAGATACGTAGTGCTAAAATAAACGTACAAATTTAAAAACATGGAACAATTTGCTATGACTGGCTTTCAGACACGTAAAAAATTTTAATCACGTAAAAATTGAACAACCCGTTGTATCTCCTTGTAGTAGATTACAGATAAATATAAAAGGCTTAAGGTAACACAAAATCTCAAAGATCCCTATAAAATTGAATCTACGTAAATTATAAATCCTACGGGATGACGTTCACGCACATAAAGCTTATATCAACGTAAACTTTTAAATAAAAGTAATTCGTTTCTGTAACTGGCTTATAGATACAGGATACAACGTGTTGTTTAATTTTTACGTGATTATAATTTTTTACGTGTCTGTAAGCCAGTCATAGCAAATTGTTACGTGTTTTTAAATTTATACGTTTATTTTAGCACTATGTATCTTAACCAGTTAGACTTCCGATTACGTTTACAAAAAGTTACGTGGACACAAGCTTGTACGTGTACTTAAGCAAGTACAAGGAGAACATTTTTAACATGTTTTAAATGTTTACTTGTTTATAATTATCTTACGTATCTGTACTATGTTAATACGTGGATATTAGTACAACGTGTCTATAAGCCAATTACAGAACCTAATTACTTTTGTTTAATTGATTACGTCGATATAAGCTTTTTATACGTTTATTTAAGCCAGCGTAATCAATAATTTACTTGGATTTTATTTTGTACTCATCTTTAAGAATTTTACGTTATCATTAGCCAATGATTATATGCATTGAATTTTTTTAATTTTTTACGTCAATATAAGAATAAATTACGTTTATATAAATTTTTACTTTGCTGTAAGCTTTTTATACATGCATTTAAGCCAGTACAATGTATAATTTACGTTGATTCTATAGTGTAATAGTTTTTAAAATTTTACGTTTTTTTAAGCCAATTAAAAGTATTGGATTTTCAAATTTTTACGTGTACATAAGAGTACTTCGGAAAATATTTACATTAATTTAATTTAATTTGAATTGGAAAAATCATGTGTACATTATAAATAGAAATTTGTAGGTTATATCCACGTAAAGTACTCTTGACGGTACTCTTATATGAACGTATTTACGTGTCTTTGGTGCGAATAGACACAGCGTAACAAGAAACTTAACCTAGAAATAATTATTTTTGACATTTCTTGTAATTTATATATTATTTGTGCAGACATATTTCATCGCAATAATAATTTATATGAAATTTCATTGATATATGTTAAAAGTAAATATTTTAATTATTTATTTTATACAAGATTATTCTAAAAAGCAATTATTTAAAAACATATGCATGTTCTATATTCAACAATTTATTTACTTCTAATTGAGTGTGAGATTAATTTAATAATTTGACAATATTAAAATATTTATTAATTTTATTTATTTATTTTTTATAAAAATTTTTAAATACAAATATACAACATAATTTTTTTGATATTTTAATAAAATATTATTAACTAAACAAACTTTTTTGAAATTAATTTATTTACTTTTTAACAGCTGTATGGTTTTAAAATATTATGAATTAAAATATTTTTTAGTTCAACATATTATGTACACGTGTACAGACGTATATACTTGATATTGTTATTTTAGAACATATAAACATCAACATGTCACCTCCAATGGAAAGAATTCAAATTTTAGAAGCTATTGAAAAAGATATTATTACTTGTTTACAAAGTGCAGGTAAGTTATCTAAGTTTTATTTGTGTAGTTTGAAATAAATAATTTATAATTTTTCTATTTTTAAAATAGGTCAAGCTTTTTTGGAATTAAGTAAGGACAAATCTAATTCAAAGCAAGCAGAAGGACAAACACACCAATTTATAAAAACATTAGGACTTGTTGAATCAAAATTAAGTGATCAAATTAATTATTTAACTCAGGTTTCCACAGGTAAATATAAACAACAAATTGAGTATTAAATTTTATTTAAAATTATAATTTGTCGACAATATATGGAATTATTAATACAAATTCTTAAAAAAAAAACAATATGTTCATAAGGCAGATGTAATTTGTTTTTAAAAATTATAATATATTAAGCACTGTAATAAAATTTAAATTTTATACAATTATTCAAATACCAGAGTTAGACTGGAAGTTGACTTATTGTTTGCATAAAAAAATATCATGATCAATGAATAAATAAAGTCTTGTATTTTACACATAAAATATTAAAATTATTATGCATTATTTCTCTGCAGATTTTAAATTATTTTTTTTTTAATAATTTACTCATATAATACAGATTGTACAAGAAATGAATATAATATAGATTGTCGACTGTTAATAAATATAATGTGACTTGTACATATTTTTGGAATATGATTTTATACCTATTTAACATTTTAAGAATAATATATTTTAGAAGATATCTACATTTATTTTATCTAGTATTTGGTACTATCTTTTTTTTGTATGGACAGTTTATAATCAGTAATATCTAATTTCAAATAAAATCTTTTGTAAATTGACAGATAATAAATAGCATAAAATTTTTTTCAAATCCAAAATTTCTGTTATCACTCTAACCAGATTTAAATAAAAATACTCCATTATCAAATATACAAAGTATAAAATGCAAATAATTTGATATTTTTCAATATAATTATAAATAACGATTTAAAATACTACTCAAAATATACTTCATAATTTCATTTGAATATCTTATAAAATTTATTTATAATAAATTATAATAAAAATTTTTTTTGATACATGGTAAACAAAAAATAAAAATTCTTATATGCTTCATAAAATTTTATAAAAACATGTAAATGTTTTTCAACTATGATTCAATATTCAAATACTTTATTTGGTTTCCTTTATAATTACAGTTAAATAAAAATAAAAAATTTTTCTAGGTCAACCTCATGAAGGCTCTGGCTATGAAAGTCAAAAGGTCTTGCAAATGGCTTGGCACAGATTACAGCATGTACGAAGTAGAGTTGATGAACTGGAACGTCTTAAAAATAAACATCTGCATTCGCGTAGCCTTGCAGCTATGGGGCGGCCTCAACAACCCCAACAGCAGCAACAGCAGCAACAACAGCAACAACAACAACAACAGCAAATAACCTCAAACAATATTTCTGCACAACAACCCCAGACTAACTCCACAACCTCGTAGTTAATGCTCGTAAGACAATTTTGGAATGCAGATTGAACTACATCACTAGCGCGATTTCGTATTATTAAAGTTTTCTTTTAATTTTTGTTTTGTAAATCTTAAAGATATATAAAAGACTTTCTTTTAAACCATCAAAATACTAGAAAGGTAGTAGATTCATTTACTAATTGAATTTTTAAATCTTGAAGTTAAAATTTTTTCTTGTTAAATAAAATTACATTTTTACTAATTTTAAACTTTATTAATGCAGAGTTAGATATTTGTATTAAAATTTTAATTTTTTTCTTAATCTTTCAAATATTAATTTGTAAACATTATCTCTTTATTAGTAAAAAGTTAATTTAAAATTTCTAATATGTAGTTCATCTTTATCTATTTTTATGTTAAAAAGAATGAATCTTAAACATTCAATTCCAAAAAAAAGAGGAACAATTCAATTACTCTTTAAAAACGCAACTTTAACAATTTATTTCAATGTGTAATCTTTTTTAATGAATTGCACTGAAAACTTCTAGAGAATAATGCTTTTAGCATTCATTGAATGCTTTTTTAAATATAAAAGTTGCGCGCTGTTTCTCTTGTTCTTTTACTTAGATGAGAGAAAAAATTATTAAAAAGACTGTTCATTATATCTCTCATCGTCATTAACAAATGACTAAGGCACAGTGCCATCAATGACGGCCATACTACGCTTGACAGTTGCAGCCAACGACAGACGAGATTTTCGTTCCTCTTCCATCTGCTTGCATAACTGTGTTACTTGTGACTGCAAATCCATCATTTTGCACTTCAAGGCTTTAACAGTTTCCGACAGGCACCTATCGATAAATAAAAAAAAATAAAGTTTTATAATTTATCACTGGGAATAGGAATATTATAATAGATTTTCTTATATTTGCGATATATTTTGTATAAAAAAAAAATATAAGTGAATTTGAGTTACTGTAAAAAAAAAATAATATTTGAATTGTATATTAATTGTCTAACATGTTAATCTCTCATTTTTATTTTCAATAAAAATTAAATCAAATTATTAAAACTAATTAAATTATAGATAATAATAACATTGAATAAATTATTAAAATATGTCACTTTGAATTTGTGATTAATAAATTTATAAGTATGAGCATTGATGTAATAAAGTGAATTACTTACAAGTACATTTTTTCTATAATTTTTTTCATATTTATTAAGTAGAAAATAAACTTGCGAAATTCGAGTAATTAATAGAAAAAAAATGCTTTTTGCATAAGCAGTTTGTCCAATATATAGTGGGCTGTGTATTATAATTTAAAGAAAAATATTTTCTGAATAATGTAAATGATAATATTTTAATATTTAATAAAATTTTATTAATACAGGGTGCGGCAGCATAACTTTCTTTTTTCAAAATTTAATAAAACCCATTGCATGAATCAGAAAATTATTTGTTTTTTATAATATAGGCGCATACCTAAAGTTTTGTTTTACATAGTTTTGAAAATCAAATCAGGTAGGTGACGTCCCCCATTCTCCATACACTAAGTAAACCGATTTCTGGCGTTTCTTATGACCACCATAGCAAGCGTTATGTTGGCAATTTCTTCCTGGATGTTGGTCTTCAAATCTTGTAGGGTCCTTGGACGGTTCACATAAACACGGGATTTCAAAAAACCCCATAGAAAAAAATCACAAGGGGCCAAATCGGGAGAGCGAGCCGTCCACTCCAAATCGCCCTCAATTGAGATGAGACGCTCTGGAAAGTGTTTCCTCAAAACAGCCATCGATGCTCTTGAAGTGTGAGCCGTTGCACCGTCTTGTTGGAACCAAATGTCCCCTAAGTCGGAAAGTCCAAGGGCAGACCTAATGGGCCGAAGGACTCCAGTTCTTCGTCTTGTCGCACTTACAGTTTGTCTGAACGTAGTGACCCACGTTATAATTGATTTTCAGTCCGGGACAGGGGCCAACGGGGCTAAATTAAAGCGATTCCGGAAGGCGCGCTGGGTTGCGATCACAGAACATCCGTTCGAAAAATAGGCCTCAACAACAAAAGCACACTCCTGACTGTTCCAACGCATGATGGCGACTGAACTATGTCGGGACAAAACTTTATAGTCCCGCCTCTCGAACGAGACCACTAGCGCTCCGCTACCACATCAACCGACTGAATGGTGCGCACTTTAAAAAAGGAAGTTATGCTGCCGCACCCTGTATAATTTTATTTTTTCTAAAAGATTTTTGTTACTTTTTTTGTTAGTTAAAAGAATAACATTAATAATGTGAATTTACGCTTAAGTTATTTAATTTTATTTTGATTTTTTGAAATTTGTTATTAATATAAATTTGTTATTAATGTTTTATTTGGCATATTAATTGTTGATTATACCTTTTCACATGCTAATTTGTAAATAATATTTAATTAATAAAAATATTTTAAATAGATTTATTTTATTTTATGGTTTTACATACCGACACACACGCACAGGCGTGCAAAAACGCGCACGTACACATGTACGTATAATTAATGTGTACATATTATATATAATATATAAGTACATATATGACACTATATAAAAAAATGAAATCCATTTACAAAAAAAAAATTGTAATAAAAATAATGTCAACGCTATAAACAAAAAATAACTAAAATACTAAAAAAAAAAAAAAATATTGCGCAAACAATCCAAACACAATTTTTTTAAAATTTTAGTTGAACATTCCACAATAGCAAACAAATTATGAAGATTCGACAGTGCTGGGTAAAAAACTTACGTACCTGTCTTCATGTGCATCCCAATGAGCGAATCTACTATGCATAAACGATACTGTATCGTTTACCTTATGAAGTGGGTCGAAATCCAACATAGCTGAAATTGTACATCATCATTATGATTATTGCTACTTGCTTGATTTAACTATCAGCACACAAGAGATTTATTCGATGAGAATGTTTTTGATAATTTTGTTGTGTTCCTTTTTTGTTTCCTTTTTTCTTTTATTTTAAATTTGTAGAAAACTGAAAAAATTCTGCTTCCCAGCTAACTCTATCGAATCAAAAATATTCTATAACTACTAGAAACACCACATCAAATTAGTGTCGTTAAACCAAGCAATCTAAATATTGGCTTGTTATAACAAAAAAGCAAACACACACACATTTCTATTTCATTATTGAATTCAGTGAAATTGTGAACAGAAATACTTTCTTACTATTCAGTGTTAGAATAAGTGATGTTTTCTGCATTAATGTATATTAATTGAGTTATATTTCACTGAACTATCAGCGTTGAATTAACGATGTAATAAAGCAAAAAAATAAATTGTACGTACTTAAAAAACAAGCGTAAATTTGTATTTAAAAATTACTTCACAGATTATAAATAACTCACCAGAGTGTACTGTAAACCTTGCATTAGCTGACAAACAATATCCTTCGATCACTCTCAAAATTATTGCATCATCTTCAAACTGTCGTTCATCTACGGAAATAAAAAATTTTTAATAAATGTCTATAAAAATCGTTACTCGCCTTAATTAGAATTTAATTGTAGTAAATTTAAGCCTTTTTTAAAACTAAATTTGCTTATTTCATTTTAAAAAGTCATGTAATTATTTTGTATAAATACTTGTATACTGTATATGTATTGTACATATAAATACATATTTTAATTTAAAGAATGTTAAATTTTGTTAACGTTACAATTAAATTATATTTCTACAATAGTATAAATTTTTACAACTTAATTTTAAATTTGATGGTTTTGATTGATTTTTGCCTTGATATTCACAATTTAATGCTGTTTACAATTATTTTGAACTTACTGCACATTTTCGTTGACCGACAACTATCCACGGCATCAGGCTTTCCAAAAGTTTTTAGCGCGTAAATTGGTGGAGCTGGTCTAAGTGAAGCAAGACTCCAAGGCGTCTTAATCCCTGGGGAAGAGGAGTGTTCCGCTCCTACTGCTTGAAGCTTCGAATTCTGGCTGCTTGACTAAATGAAAATAAAAATAAAAATCATAATAATCTTATTTTCAACGTTTTATTTTGTTTAAAATATATGTGTATAAAATAAATTCATGTCAGTGACAGAACATCGCAAAAAACTTTGTAATCGCAAAGGAAAAAATTCGGATCGAATAGAATCACCTTATGCAGAGAGGATGCTTGTAAAAATTATGCTCGGGTGACTGACGAATTACACGTGGAACATAAAACACGCCAAAAACATAACTGCTTAAAGTGCTTGTTCCGATTATTATTTTTAAAAATATAATTGTATTATAAGGTTGTAATGCTTTTTTATAATTACAAAAATAATTATATGTTTTGGTTGATAAAATTTTTTAATAATTGTACAAATATATTACACATTATGTACAAAATTATGTAAATAAAGTGTTATGATGGCGATTGAATGTGTGAATCGACAACGATGTTAGTGCTTATAGTGAAAAGGTTTATTTTGTAAAATATTAAATATAGATATATTTATATAAGACAGGTTTTAATAAAAATTACATATGTACATAATAATAGAATAAAATAAAAAGTTTAAAAATAATTTTATACATACATATATGTGCAAGTGCTACAATATGATTTTTATTAAGAAAAATTTGTGAACTGCAAGTTCTTGCAAAATATGTAAAATCAAACTATTATAATTTTTTAAATTATGGATCTGTATTTTAAACATTTTTTCATGTTTTAGTATTTGTTAATCGACGTTTTAATATTTATCAATTTTAAAATACCAATCAACAACCAAATATTTTTTATATTATTAAATGTTAAACTTTCTTGATTAAGAAATAGTCAATATTTGGAACAAGCACTTCGATTTCATTTTAGTGCGGTGACCATGCCTTTTAGTTATAAAAAAAAATACTACAGCAAGACTTCTAAACTTCCTTGCACGAAAGACTAATTTAATAATTCGAAGTAAAAAATTATATTAAAAGTAAAAAAAATATTATTGGCTCGAGCAAACAGTCCTATGATAAGGTCGATTATCATTATTAGCAATTTCATAACTTCTGTGTTTTATAATATCTGTTTGCCCCTATAAATTTTTGCTAAATTCGAGCAAAATATTATCAAACTTGCTTCAGCAAATTAAAAGTTTCCTGTGCGTTTTTTTTTTCAACAAAAGAAAAAATTGAAATAAGTATTCATTCATTCTCTCATATTTTTGTTCAGTTAGTACAAAAAAACGTAAAGAAGACAAAGCAAAAGCGTACTTCTCACAACATGGCTGTGTGAAAGAGAAAAAAAATTGAGAAGCTGCATAAAACTTTGGTTCTTGGCAATGATGAAAACTTGATGATAAAAAATTAGTAGCAGTTTGATAAGCGAAAAAGAATTAAAAGGAATTTTTAATTTCGTTTTTTCTTTAAAATAATAAATGTAATATTTGATTTATTTTTAATTGATTATTATTTACTAATTAAATTGGCTGTTTGAAAAATGTTTTTGTAGTATTTAAAACAAAATATCAACTTTTCTAGTAATTAGGAACTATCAAAATATTAGCATCTAATTTTTTAAAAACACATTTTATAATACTACACAATAGTAACTCAATGTATTAAAAAATGGTCAATTAATGTTTTGAAATATTTTCATATTTCTAATCAAGATAAATGCAAATTTATAATAAGAAATCTTATCTTAAAAATGTCATTTTTATTTACATTGTAAAAGTATGAAATAATTTTTGATAAAAAATTTCTCTTGGTGCAAGAAATAAGGGCACACAAGACTAAATTTACTTTTAACTAATGCAAATAATATAAATTTTACAAAAAGTGCTTAAAATACTAGAATATAAAAACAAATACTTTAACAAAAATTTAAATTTTTTATAATATATAAAAGAACAATTGAAACCTAATAAAATTTTTTTTTATATACATATAAGGGTTTTAGTATTAATTAAAATAAATTTATTTATTTCTCACTATTAATTATAATATTATAATTATTTATTATTATACAATTAACAATGAAAATATAAATTAATTAATTTTTTAATTAATGTATTAATATAGCAAGATTTTTAAAAACAATTAAATCACAATATGTAAAAATATAGTGATTTCAATTATGTTTAATTTTTAATTATTATAAATTGCATATGCCTTTAGGCTAAAAATATTTATTTTAAATTTATGAAATTCTTTTTCGTTTACCATATAAACTCAAATCTGCTTTCTGATATGGTTATCAAACAATAAATAAAATAATTAATTAAAAAAATAGAAATTATAAAATCCAGGGCAAGAATCAATGAAACTTCAAATCAACAAGATAAACATAAAAAAAACAATTACAGAATAAAACGTGAAAGTGCAATTGAACGAGTTATTGAATGATTAAACGCAGCCATGCCATGGAAGAGCTTGCCTTGGTCAGTTATCGGGATCGTTTTCTTCAGCCACCAGTGCGCGTACAGGCCCGAAGTGAACACTTCACCGCTAGTTTCTTCGGTCCCCTTCTCCTCTTTATAGACTTTGCGCGCTAAAGGTCTCCGCCCTTTCCTACACTTGATAGCCTTATCGCAAATCAAAGGCTGTGTCAAGTGCTTTTTTTGAATCAACGTAAGTTGTGTAAAATTTTTTTCTTGCATAGCTTCTTCTTTACTTTCGTCTTCTTCCATTAATTTACAGGTACAATTTTCAAGATTCTCTTCATCGCTATAGCTCTCGTCTTCTTCGCTACTATTTAAAAGCTGTTCAGATGGTCGTCTATCGTTACTTATTAATCTAGATGATAAAAGACTTTTGCAAGCATTCGGAGACGATTCTGATGAGGAGCTTTGTCGAGGCGTAGAACCAAATGGCGACGTGCAAATGCATTGATTCTCGAATTTATTTTCGTCATTTTCACTTTCGCTATGAATTCCCGCGCTCTGGCAAAATTTGGCGTAACATGAGCCCAATTCTGCCGAATGATACTGAAAACTGTCAGCCATACCGGAATCCGAAGATCTTGGACTCGTGATCGGTGCAAGACTCGATTCAAATTCTGCTCTTCGTAAGCCGCCACTCGTTTGCTGTTGTAGCTTCGGATGACTTTTACCAATGGATCGCCAATTCTTTGAATCTTCGGCATCGCAGAGATTTGAGAGATCGACGTTTGTTGGGTCACCGGAGCGAAGTTCACGATAAGGTACCGAGTCAAAGTTAGGAACAATGCAGCAACTACCGCTACTGACTTTTGGAGGCAAACTCCGACTCGTGGGTTCTGGCATAACTGTGGGTGGCTCGCTGCCAAACACAGCCATAGAGGTAGATGTTGAAGGCGGTAAGTGAAGGGTCTGAGCTTGTAAGGGCATCGCATCATCTAAGACGTACCTTACATCTAGCTTAAGAGTCGAGGACTTTCGGAGGGGTTTGAGTGCTGCCGTAGTTAGCGAAGGTTTGGTAGAATCATCATCGCTCGACGCAAGTGAACGACTACTGGGGAATAGGGCGTAAGTAACAAGGCAGCACTTGCGCATTTTTACATTTGACAAGTCGGGACGAAATATATACTGGAAATATAGGAGCCGCTTGAGCAACTCCGCATGGATGACTCGCTTGCGTACGAGGCGGGCGAAGAAACGCGAAAGCCGAGTGTACGGGGGATGAGTGCAACAACTCACATGGGAAATATTGGCTGGTGAACGACTTAATTCTGAACTCCGGTTGGCAACCTCATCTTGACCTAGCAATTCCATCCAGTGCTGACGTTCTTCTCTGCTTGGGCATAGTACGGTTATGCTTTCAATCATGGGACCTAAAAAATTAATAATTTTAATTTTGATCAATAATAGAAACAAATTATATTTGTCATTAAAATTATAAAAATGTAGAATGAAACAACATTTTGATTTATTGAAATAATTTTTTTTTAATATAATAATGAAAAAAAGGATTGTCAAGAATTTTTTTTTTTTTTTTTATGGAAAAAAATTCATAAAAAATATCGAAATTATAGGATATTATTTGAATTTGATTCAAAATTTAATTAATTAATATCAGAAACTAATATTATTTGTTATACACTTCTTTATTTTATAAAATTTCTAGAAAGCACTCTCGGTTTTCCCCAGGCCACTATACTTTAGTCTAGTAATTTTAGCTTGATTAGTTTTTCTGGTCATCAAGCTAAGTAAATAAAGAATTGTGTTTCATGATTTAGTATTTAAATATAGATTTTTCAAATCTAAATTAAATTTATGCATTGAGAGTCGATTATTTATAAAATTTTGGTTAAGTTATAAACAAGTTCTGATAAAATTAAGCCACTCAACTTACCAGATATTTCAAAAGCATTTTTAATATCTTCTGATTGTTCTATCGCTATTACATTTATTCCAGTCAATGGTAGTTTACCCTAAATCAAAAAATTCATTTTTTTGATTAACAAGAATTGATTAAATAATAAACAAACAATAAATAAATTTTACTTCATAAACAAATGAACTCATTCTTGGACTTGTACTAAGGACTAATAATGTTGTAGGAAATAATACAAAATATCTATCTCTTCTATCAACCCCTGAAGCAAGTATAACAGGACCAACATGAATTATATCTCCTAAAACATTCAATTCCTCTCCTTCCCAACCTTTAATACCACTAGTTAAAATTTGTAGTGCAAGTTCTCTCTGTTTTCTTATTGCTGCACAACGATCCTAAAACGCAATATAAAATAAAAACAAAATTATTTTCTTAAATTATTTCAAATAATTTTTAATTATTTTTCAAACTTACAGCAATATCTCTATATACACTGCTACTACGTTGTGTATCACCTCTATCGGGATGATTTTTTTCCGTGTGCCTTTCTAATTCTTGTAACATTGCAGAATATTTATCCAGTCTTCGAAAAGGTTTACTGAGTCCTGTAGTTAATACTAATATACCAGGAGTTATTGCACCACTCCGTTCCATAAATTCATTTAATTCATCTCTACAATAATACAAATATAAATAGTGCAAAAATAAAATTTTTTCTTGATCAATAGAAAATGAACTTGCTCATAATATTTCTACTATTTATTTAAATTTTATTTATTTTTATCAATTGCTTTAAAAACAAATCAAGATATTTTATTTTAAAGATGATATCACAGTTTTAACATGATGAAATAAAATCTGTAATTAACATTCAATTTATAAAAAATTAATTTTAAATAAAATAGATTATACATAGAAAAATGATAGAAAATTATATTTTTTTAAAATAATTATGAGCATTTTATATTATTTGCATAAAAATTATAAGTACCTATATCGATCTAAAATACAAACTGCTTGTGGATGACAATTACAATATGTTGTGTGTATGGATTTTAATTTAGGAGCTAATGTAAGAAAAATATTTCCTACTCTAGCATCCGGACCTTGAGATAATGCACTATCTAAACTTGCTAAAAGGCGTTGGTGTATTTCTAAAACTTCATGTATATTTCCAATTAACTGTTTGTATTCTTCTTTTTTAAGACTGAAAATATGAAAAAAAATCACCAAATGATGAACTAATGAATTAAAAAAAGTAAATAATGCTCACATATTAGCAGATTCTAATGGCTGAAGAAAATTATTTACTAATCCTTGTAATTCAGCAACATTGGCACGTTCAGAATCGACAATATCTTTTAAAACAATGTCTCTGTTTAATATTTGATGGATTGGAGAATCTGGTGAACTCTTCTCAGGAGAAACTTTAGTTGATGCTGATCCTGAATCTAAAAGTAATTAATTAAAACAACATTTTTTAATATTTGAATATAAAAGAATTAATTGTCTTAGATCGCAAATAAAAGCAAGGAATTATAATATCTTTTACACTATTAAAACTGATAAATAGAAGTGTATGTTATGATTTTTTAATGAAAATATTTTATCAAACTAAAATGTTATTTATTTAAAAAAAAAGTTTTATTCAAAAGTGTCAAAAAATTTGCTTTGATTTTTATGAAAATGAAAATCATTTACATATATTTTATTCACAAAGAAGTGCTTATTTTAATTAAATGAAAATTCTTACAACACTGAATACGACATCCTTATTAGTAATGTTAAATGTATGAGTACCTGAATCGCTAAAGCTGAAACTTTGCAAAGATGTACCTGGAGCTCTATACTCTTTGACATAATTGGATGGAAACCAGCCAGTTTTTTCATTGAGTGTTCCTTCCCACCAGCCTCCATCATCTAACTGTGTTATTGTTATTATATCTCCTTTTTTGAAGAACAACTAAACAAAAATTTAAATATTTGATTTCATATGAATTATTTTAATAATAAGTACATATAATGAATGAAATAATATAAAGATTGTATGAAATTGAGTGAGATTTAATATTTATATTATTTTATTTATTAATATCATAAAAATAAAATACTATTTGATCAATAAATAAAAATATTAAATAATAAAAAGTTATTCAATTTAAATATAATTGAATTAAAAAATATTTCAAAATTTAACTAAACGATATTATTTCAAACATATATAATACATCACTTAGATTAAGATAAGAAATTCTATTTTTATTCTAAATATATATGCTTTCTAAAGTCTTGAAATATACATTGCAAATTATAAATATTTTTTATTTTAATTATACACTTTTAAAAAAAAATTTATCTTAATAATAATATTGTAAAAGAAAATTTATAGAGTAATCTAAAATAATAATTTCAACATTATTCTGAAACATTTATTTTTCAATAACTAAACATGTTAATAAAGTAGAATAATTTTTTATTTTCTTGAAGATTTGTTTAAAAAATTGTAAAATAAAAATAAAATTCAAATTTTTATTGACTGTATAAAAATTATGAAACATAAAAATATACTTAATTAATTCATTTTTATTCATAAAAATTTAAAAAATATTTAAATATCACACATAAAAGTTATAATTTAAAGTAATAAAACTTATTTAATTGTCTATAAAGAAGCTATACTCTAAACTTATTAAAATTACAAAAAATTATTAAATAATATATAAGTTTAATAGTTCTACCTCATCGTTGTTCTTTCCCTTGAAAGAAAACAAGGCTATGACAAGCTTTGGCCCATCTGACTTGGACATTTTTAAAGATATCTAAAAACAGAAGGTTTCCAAAGTATATAACTGAGAAGTTAACTACATCCAAGGCGTTAGTAGAATTGCAGTCAGTATGTGAGCGAGTCAAGGGAAGGACTGAAAAAACCCGCTGATGCAGGCCAAGAAGAGGAAAAGAAGAAGCTGTGTATAGATATACATTCTTACGAGTGTGCACTTTACCTTGAAAATTGCTGAAAAGCGTTTGTCGCGGAATGATCAAGGCATTTGTGTGACTCAAAGAGTAAGAGCTATTGGGGTGGATCGTGAACCGATGATGCAGCGGTGCCGTCGTAAACACGTGATGACGAAAATTTTCGGATGTATACGCTTTTTCTATTTAATACTACTGCTTCTTCGTTCTGTTTTATTCTCTTGTCTTTCTTACTCATGAAAAATCTAGCTAATAATATATGAAATTATAATGTCGCGTTTTGGCAGAACTGCAGCTATAAATAAACGCGCGGTGACTCTTAGCTGTCAGAGGAAAACATCGAAATTTTTCTAGGGGCATTCTACTCAATGCAGCGACTATGTATGTTAAAGTAGTTTACAATCAGAGCGTTTTTTTTCATTGGCGGGAAAAAAAATAATTTAAAATTTCACTGTAATACTGAAAAATTTAAAAATAAAAAAATCAAAATTTATAACAATAATATATTAAAAATTTAATTTCATTCTTTCTAATATAATTTTATAAGATTATGTCAAAAGCTCATAAAATAAAATGTTTACAATTAATAATTTTATTCATTTTTAATAATGTCAAACATTTTGAATGTATGAAAAAAATTTTAATTTGTTTTCTTATATGATTATTAAATTAAATAAAAAACAGTAAAGAAAATACCATTCCTGTATACAAATCTAATATGTACAAATCTGTAAGAAATGTTAGGCGGCATAAAAACAGAGATGAAAAGGATAAAAATTCAGTATACACGATGTACATTGGTTAATGCAGAGATGAATAGGGAGATTGCCAGAGACCGGGAAAAAAAGTGAGGCGAATCCTGCGCGCCAGAAAGTGCTGCCCCCTAGTAGTATAGCAGCCGAAGTAATAGTAAACGCATGCTAGACAGAGAGAGAAGACGTATCGTACGTTTCCTGTAAACGTATGATAATGTGCACAAATTCCGTAAAGCGGTTTTGAAGAGCCAGGGAAAATGGAATTTTTTTGTTACAAAATCGAAATTAATAGCATGAAAACTTACATTTGAAGAAGAATAGTTTTTTTATGTAAGAGTTTTCTTTATATCAATTATTTAAATTTAAATTTAATTTTTATTTATTCAATTTATAAATTTAAGTTTTATTTTTTACGTTTTTATTGGATTTTTTATCTTTAAAATTTTTTACATTTTAAAGGGTCATTTCGTTATTTAAAAAATTATTTAAAATTATTTTTTTTTAATTATTGTTAATAATAATACCATATTTTAATTGCAAATTAAGAAACAAAATTTCCCCTTAATTAAATTGAAACAGTAGCCTTAGCGATAAAAGAAAAAAACCTACGTTGATTGAGAAAAAAGCTTAGAACTTTTAAGCAGCCGGGCAGATGTTCGAAAGCCCGATTATACACATACGTTTTAAAAGGATTACAGAGTAACATTCGAGTAAAATAAAAATATCAATTTTTTAAACTTAAAACCAAAAAAAATGTGACTATCATAATAAAGCCTTTTACCCAAGGCAAAAAATAATGTCAAAGAGAAAAATATAATTTTTTTTTAGTTTCAAATTGTAAAAGATTTTGTTACAAATAAAAAAAACGAACTATAAGCTTTACAATAAATAACCCCGGGGACGAAAGTTTTATATTGCAAAAGCTTTTTTATATATAAATTAATCAAACCGTTAGCTCTACACTTAACAACCCTGGGAATGAAAGTTTTAAACTTTATACGCTTTGTTATAAATAAATTAACAAAGCCATAAGATTCTACACTTAAAAACTTTGGAGAGAAAAGTTTCAAATTGCAAGAGATTTTGTTATAAATAAAAAAAAATCGATCCATAAGCTCTAGACTAAATAACGCTGGGGATGAAAGTCTTATATTGCAAATGCACTGTTATAAATAAATTAATCATACCGTAAGCTCTACACCTAAAAACCCTGTAGAGAAAATTTTCAAATAGCAAAAGATTTTCTTCCCAGGATTTTTAAGTGTAGAGCTTATGGCTTGATTAATTTATTTATAATAATGCATTTGCTATATAAGACTCTGTAGAGAAAAGTTTCAAATAGCAAAAGATTTTCTTCTCAGGATTTTTAAGTGTAGAGCTTATGGCTTGATTAATTTATTTATAATAATGCATTTGCTATATAAGACTCTGTAGAGAAAAGTTTCAAATAGCAAAAGATTTTCTTCTCAGGATTTTTAAGTGTAGAGCTTATGGCTTGATTAATTTATTTATAATAATGCATTTGCTATATAAGACTCTGTAGAGAAAAGTTTCAAATAGCAAAAGATTTTCTTCTCAGGATTTTTAAGTGTAGAGCTTATGGCTTGATTAATTTATTTATAATAATGCATTTGCTATATAAGACTCTGTAGAGAAAAGTTTCAAATAGCAAAAGATTTTCTTCCCAGGATTTTTAAGTGTAGAGCTCATGACTTGATTAATTTATTTATAATAATGCATTTGCTATATAAGACTCTGTAGAGAAAAGTTTCAAATAGCAAAAGATTTTCTTCTCAGGATTTTTAAGTGTAGAGCTTATGGCTTGATTAATTTATTTACAATAGTGCATTTGCAATATAAGACTTTCATCCCCAGCGTTATTTAGTCTAGAGCTTATGGATCGATTTTTTTTATTTATAACAAAATCTCTTACAATTTGAAACTTTTCTCTCCAAAATTTTTAAGTGTAGAATCTTATGGCTTTGTTAATTTATTTATAACAAAGCGTATAAAGTTTAAAACCTTCATTCAGTATATAAGTCTATGATGTACGTATACATACATGATTCCTAGTTAACTACATTATAACGCTGTAAGTGGCAGATTTAGGAACTAGATTTCTTCTACCAATTCCACTCCCCACCAGAATAGCATGCATATTATCGTAGAGTAATCGCAATAAAAGTTGAGGAAAAAATGACGACTTTTGTTAAAGCACTTAAAGTTTCTAATTCAATAAATAATATAACAAAATTACTAACAAATTTATCAATTAATAAAAGTGCCAAATTGCCAATACTTCACAATATTCAAAGGATGTAAGTATTATATTTATATTGTTGCATTCATTAACAATATAATTTAAGATGATAGTTTTAAGGTATCAAAAAAAAATAAAATTTTTTTTAAACAATTTGACTTAATAGATTATATTTATGTTTTTACAGACCAATAATTCATAGATGTGCTTTAATTCACACAACATCAAGAAAATATGATTTAATGGAATTTTTTGATGATAAAAATAATTGGAATAAAAAGAAAATTCAAACTGGTCGATCATGGAAAAAGGATGAATTAAGAATTAAAAGTAATGAAGATTTACATAAATTATGGTAAAACATTAAAAAACTAACGAATACATGTGTGCACAGATAAACATAACCTTTAATGTGAAAATTATATCAATAGGTACGTTTTATTGAAAGAAAAAAATATGCTTTTGACTATGGAGCATGCATGTAATGAAGCTTATGAAATATTTCCTAGTCCAGAAAGGATTGATAAAGTTAAGGATAGCATGGAAAACCTTGAAACAGTTGTACGTGAAAGAAACGAAGCATATTATAAGCTAGAAACTGGAGAAACTGGTGAACAGCCATCTACATTTGTTTATAATGTACTAGGTATGCATTTTTTTTATTAATTTACATATTAATATGTAATTTGAAAAAATCTTTTAATAATTCTAAATATTTTTATTTATCTTTATGTTGAATATATGTTTAATACAATTGTATTAATATTTTTTGTATTTAAAATATAATAATCTAAATTTTATGTAATCAGTATATAATTCTTTTAAGGTTTAAAACAATACCATCGCTTAAAACAATTTGTGATACCAAAATATTTAAATACTAGATGGAAAAAGACACATCTATTTGGATTTAATGGACATGCAGTAAGGAGATTTCTTCGATTGTATCGTGAGAAATTATGGAATGAAAAACGAAGGGCCAAAAAGTATGTATCTAATGTTATTTATACATTTCTATTTTGAGATATCCTATTACTTTTATTATATCCATTTTTAGCCGCGACAAAAATGCTGTCATTCAGTTGATTAGAAAATTCCCGAATCTTGAAATAGATACACTTAAAGACAAGTATCCACATCTTGATATGGATAAAATTTTGATGAGTAATAAACTTAAATATTTAAGAGCCGCATCGCGCTATGAATAAGTTTTAAAGTATTGAATTTATTATTAATTAATAAAATATCTAAGTAAGCAATTTTCAAGAATATATGTATGAAATGTACTTCAATAATCAGTTTTTTCTAAAATAACTATGAAGATTAAATAATTACATAAAAAGCTTTAATGCTCATATCTATGAAAATATAGAAAATATATACCCAATATTAAAGTGAAATTATAATATTTTGGAATTTTAACTTACTTCATATTTCATTTGTTCTGAAAATTAAAATTACAATTTTTTTTTTTATGTTCATGCTAATACACTTTTTGTAAATAAAAATAGCATAATAAATTGTTAAATATCTAAGAATATATTAATAAAATGTTGACACTTCTATTATGATGACTAGTTTAAATCTAAATGCAATCACAGTGATTTCATGATCTAATTTTAAATTATTTCATTTCAATAAAAATGCTTACATTAAAAAAATTAATTTGTAAGTTTAAAAGATATAAATTCGATGTGATAAATTTTGAAATATTATATATTTTTAAATATGTATTATTTCAGAATAATTAATTCACTATATAATTTTGATGAATCATGTACATAGAAGTAAATAACGTAAATACCAAACGATATATTTTAAGGAAAAAGAATAAATTATGTAATTTTTTTCGATTTGACTAGTTCATTCGTACAATTTTATTGTTGAGTTTCGATTACTATCGATACATCTTTGATAATCGGTTACCATTGTATAGAACATGCGCAACGGATACACAGGCGAAACAGCTACAAAAGCATGTTAACGTGAGAAGTCCCAACGCTTGTGTAACCGATGTACGGTAAAATCCGATACAATATTATGCAAAAATTTATACCACTTTACATTCATTGCTTCGAGATTTATAATAAATAATTCAAGAATCGCTAACACAACTATCAAAAATTATCATCATATAAGTTAATTATTAAAAGAAATCGAATTTTTTTTCCTATTGTAAATAAACTTTAAAATCTCAATATAATAGCAGTATACTATTTTTATGATACATTTAAGGTATTTTATAATTTTTTTTTTTAATTTTAAAATATTGTAATTAATTAAAATTGATATTTTGTAGAAAACTTAAATTATTTTATTCACATATAGTTTTGTTTACAATTCTTGATATAAATCACGAATAGGTGATATTAGCATATCATGGTTTTTAACAGTTTTTAGATACACCACCATCAATTACATACTAAAAACTTCCTATCACAATTCTTGGGTTTGCGAGCAATGACTTGGTCTGTATAATTTGCTTTAACGTATAAGATATATATTCACAATATAATATATGAGCATGTCATTTCTCGCAATTCGCAGCACAGTAAAAGAGACCACGAGGGTAAAATTGTAAAATAAAAAACTTTAGAAAAAATAAATGATTTAATAACTTCATTTGTTCAAGATTTAATCAGAATGTGGCGTTTGGAAAGCTGCTACCAAAACTTATGGTATGAATAAAAATACTGCTATTTTACTAATAAATAATCTCCAATAATTTTTATCATCAAATAATGAGATGTATTCTGCTTATTGGCAACTGAAGCACCTTCAGTACAATACAATTTAATCCTGTGCGAGTCGCAATAACTGTACAATTGAAGTGACAGAGGATGTGAATGTTTTTTCCTCACACTTCTTACCTGACACGCTGTATTCATATTATAATTTTTTATGATATAAGACAATACAAAAAATAGAATTGCAAAGCTAAGGCATTTTTTTTTCTCGGTTCTAGGAATGTTAATAATCAATTGCATCTCTGTTTGAGTGCGTAAGTTTACTTTTAAGAGTAGCCGCAGACAAAAATTTATAGTGTCGGTATAGGGGATACAAATTACACTTTTTAGAGTGCACCGTTATTACTTCCTAGCTGTCTTTTTTGTAAATGCGAGTAAATATATTTATATATAGACACTTACGCAATAACTAATCATAATTATATACAGAATTTTTAGAATTATAAATAAATGACAAAATTTTTGTATACGCGTAACAAAACAATATTGCACTCATGTGTATTTAGAGCTATAATAATTTTGATTAATTAAAAAATTGTTTTTATATTTTTTTTTGTTCTATAATCTGTTCAAAATATTAGATTTTGTAAATAAATTTAAATGATTTGAACAGTAATAATTCAAATAAGCAAAGCGACGGTATGATACGTATATCTTTGTTTTTTTTTTTTTTTGGTTTAATAACTTACTTTGAAATTCGGGATTGCCTATCTAATTGTGATGGAGTAGTGATTTAAGGATTACGTAAAACTTGAATCTATCAAGTACACTAAAATACTAATCTATTCCTATTGGTAATAGATATCGCCAAGCTTGTTCAAGGTTCTTGCTCGCATCTGAACATCGACGATGAAGCTTATCTTCAGGTGGAAGAGTAACCATAGGAAATTCACCCTATGAAACAAATTTTTATTAATACTTTAAAATTACTTGCTTACAAAATAAATATTTTACTTTTATTTTTTTATTTAACATTTATTTATAATTCAAAATTTTGAAAAAATATATATTTATATAAATTTACCATTTTAGCATCTGCCCATAATGTTTCCAGAATTTCTTGAAAAGCACAAAGTTCTCTATAATTTGTAAAATATACGACCCAATCACCATTGCATTCATGTACTTCTCGACACGCAAATTCCTAAAAAATATAGTTTAAACCATAGAAAAAACAAAACCTTTTAATGTTAGTGTATTATAATTTGTAATTTGATGATTTTGTTTAAAAGGTAAATTTCGAGAAAAAAAAAAAAAAAAAAAAAAAAAAAAAAAAAAAAAAGTCTAACTAATATTACAATAAATTTAAACTAATATCCTAAATAATAATATATATATTGACAACATTACTAACCAGTATGCACCATGATTGTTGTGCAAGAGGCACTCGAAAAGCCGAAAGATCTTCGATGCTTGCACAAGAAAGTGTCTGACCTCTTTGTGTCCCAGGAAATGCTTCTTTCATTGCTACTAAATGTTTTGAAGTAATTACTAGACTGCAAGGCAGAGGATCCCTCTTGTCGGAGCAGTCAAAAAGGCCAGAAGCACTTTGAACAAAACTCTGCAACCACTCGGATGCTACATACTCATCTGGAGCAGCAAACTACAAAATTTTAAAATTATAAATGTTTTTATTAAATATAAATAAAATACTTCTAAGTCTAAGGAAAAATAATATTTATGAAATATAAAATCTATTTGTTTAATTTATAAAAATTAATATATAAAATTTAACCTGGAAAGCTTTGTTGGGCTTCAAAAGTATTTCAAAAGTATGAGGTCGATGAGAATTAGGAATTCTGCGACAACCTTGACAAAGTCCACCTTTCAACGGAATAGCGCGTTTCGGTAATCTTTGATTACTGTCTGTAAACATGTATACTACTCCACCCTTCAATACAAAGTAGCCAGCTTCCCAAGGATTTGTAGGTGCATTAGAATGTTGTGTATGATAAATGTGAGGTCGGAACATAAGATCGCCTTCTTTAGTTGGACCACAAGGTGTTGTCGGTGGTGAAATATGCTCATCTTCCAGGTATATAAGGCTATAATGCTCAATTTTTTCATCCTATGGATATAAAAAGGTTTAAATGTAATTTAAATTGGATAATATAAATTCCAAATATAATTAAAAATTTTTTATTTTGTTTTAAACAAAAGGAAAATTTGGATAAAAAAATGTAATTAAATCGTTTAATCTTGTAAATAAATTTCATTATAAATAAAATTTTAAAATTTAATCGGCCTTAATAAATTTCATATGTCAATTATTTGCATAATTACAGGATGAACGGCTGTTTCACTTAGAATAGAATGCTTAAGCGTATGCATATCTTCATAATTCAATTCCTTGACCGCCGGCAGTCTAGGCTTAGATGGAGATCTCCTCATTGCCATTTCTAAATGACCAATGAGTTCTGAAGTAGTTTGACTACTTCCCGTTGAAAACAGGTACTGCATTTCATAATCAGCGTTAGATATTAATATAATTTGTGCATTAGGTCCAATCTATAATATAAATAAATACATTGAATAAAAATTGTATTAATGTTTATGAAATTAAATTTATTTATAAATTTGTATTCTTCAATTAAATTTACATTAAAAAAAAAAAAAAAAAAAAAAAAAAAAAAAAAAACAAAAAAAAAAAAAAAAAAAAAAAAAAACAAAAAAAAAAAAAAAAAAAAAAAAAAAAAAAAAAAAAATGAATTCATCTTACCATAATAACATCGAGTTCGTTGTACGGAATAACGAATTGATTACTATACATATGATCGCCTTTTTGACCGGTCAAGTACAAAGTTTTATCAGTAAGTAGCGCCAACATTGGTTTACTTTCTCCATTGTTCATATAAGAACTTCTTACTTTATAAACTTTGTAAAGCTCCTCAGTTTTATCTCTGTAAATATTTCTTTTAAATACTTCTCTTAATTTCAAGCTGATTTTTTCCCCACTAAATTCCCTTTTTTCCGCAGCTACATTTTCCTGAATTTCTTTCTCGAGCGCTTCTTCGAAATCTTTTACCGCTTTTTGATCTACCTTTGCACCTTTTATATAGAGCGAGTTTGGTTTTAGAGAATTTTTTCGATCTTTTCTCAGTTCAAATTTTCGCTCCGTAATAGAACGTAAAAACCTACTGAGTAGCGATGTTTTTGAAGGTGCTTGTTTCAGAGGCGGAACCAAAAGTCTACTGCTTTCCCCTGTTATAATAGAAGTCATATTGCGCTTTTTCAAAGGTGAGGCCAAGTGTCGACTATTACCACTACTATTGCGACGTTCCTCTGTGCTTTCTGAAGCGGTTGTGACGCTGTCAACGTCCGACCAGTCGCTAGAACTTGCATACTTTCCCTATATACAATAATGTTTTATTAGTAAGAATTATTTATAGAAAATATAATTTTTTGAAATTATGAATTTTAAATTCAATTAAAAATATAGAGAGATAAAATAGGCTTCCATAAATTAATTCTTTATTATAACATTGGATTATTTATTGAATGATATAACTTATAATTTTACCAATTGAAATTCGTAATTTTTGTAAAAAGAAAACAAAATCTTAAAGTTAAATTAAAATTTTGTTAATTTAAAAAAGTTAATTTAAAACTTTGATCATAAATGACTATAAAACCTGCATAATATTTATAATTGATACATAAACATGTATATAATTTCAATTTGAATCATTATTTTGTAAAAGACCGGTAGCTCACATCAACTATTATACACTTATTTAATTAGTTTTTAAAGCGCTTACTTGAGGCTTGTTATTGGGTAATCTGGGCATCTCGAGTTTTGCTGGCGGATCTTCAACTATATTACCATACTCTTTTTCTATAATATAGGCCTCCTGTGCTTCATTTTCTTCCAGTTCAATTTCAATTTTTGGACGCATAGCGCGAGCTGGATCTTCTTGACCTTCTGGTACGCCACGTTCAGACATTTCCATGCACGCGCATTCGGCTGTCTCAGTGTTATTTTCGTTAGTCGTTTTACGATCGACATCACTATCAAAGATGCTAAGTGACGATGAAGAGGAATAGTAGTCGGAATAAGCATTTCTTGTATTAGGACTTTTTTGTACGAAAGGTGAATCGCCATGGGCACACCAGCTATATCTAATAGGATAAATCAAAATTTTGATTATAATGCTTCAATTTAATAAAGCACTTCATTTTTAAATAGTAATTATTTTTTTTTTTTTTTAAATTTACCTTCCTCTTTGAGCATCCTTTTTTTGTACAGAATTAGGTGGGGCATAAGTCATTGTATAATCATTGTAATTTTCATCATCATCTAGCTTCATCATTTTGAAAATATCTTCATGAAAACTAACTCGCTTTTTGTTTTCACCTCTTTTCTTTTTACGTTGCCGGCGTTGTACTAAAGCTTCTGAACCAGAGGATGACAATATGCTTGTATCGGTCATATTTATTGTATTTAAAATGCTGTAAGGCGCCTCAGTATTGTCACAATCAGAAATGGTCATACTAAGCTCTAGAAGATTTGTATCGTTATTAATAACATATGAATTTCGAGGATCTAAGGCTTTTTTAAAACTGTAACTTCCATCGCTATAGTAGGTCGATCTCTTATTATACGGTGTCTGAATGCCATTATTTTCAGCATCCGTTGTGGGTTTATCAAGCTTTGATTCATCTAGGCTTTTACTATAAAAATTGTAATCCTGCAATAGAAGTTGATAAAATTTAAAAACTTTTTTTTAATGAAAAATACACATTGCATTGTAATAATTTATAATAAAATATTTATTGGGTTTTTAAATATTTATTTTAATTGCTTTCCATTGCACAGTATAATCTGATAAAAAAAATTAATAAATATTATGTACGAAAATTATTAAAAAATATAAATTTAAATAAAAACTTGAACCATTTTGTTTTTTAAATTATTAAATTCTTTAATGAACTTATAATTTTACAATTAAAGTCAATTTACCTTTATTGTGTCCAAACTGGAACAGTTTAATTCATTATCATCAAGTTTACTCGGAATATTTTGATTAATAATATCACTTTTTGTGACTACAGAGTTGTGAAATTTCGTAGTAGCGACGGGTGATTGTTTAGGTGTTTTATTATCATCTCCAGAGTCGCTCGATGAAAATGAGCGTTTCAAATTTTTATTATCGTTATTGCAATTGCTTATTAATTTGTATTTGTTATTACGATATTTTATAACGTTATCCGTAGACCAATCCTCCTGAAAACGAAAATAAAATTGTTAATATTTAAGTATAAAAAAATGTATCCTATGTCTGCTGTTTCATAAAACAAATACCAATTATTAATATTTTTTAAGATTATTTCTTTATTGCATAGTAAATGATAATTTTTTGTCAAATTAAAACTATTTGAACTTAAAGTATCAAAAATAAATTTTTAATTTTTAATTTTTATTGTTGTTAACGACATTAAAACATTTTTATAAATACTTTTGAATTTTCAAAATATTCTTTATTAATTTAATTTACTTAATTATTAGCATTAATAGCGTTCATAAACTAATACAATAAGATACTAAAAGATACAATAAAATTTAATCAATTTATTGTTCATCATAAAAAATATCATAAAAATTAAATTTTTTTGATACTTTAAATAAAATTTAGTAAAACATGAAAAATATTTTACATTTATTAATTGCAAATGATTTAATTAAGTTTTTTAAGGTAAAAAAAAGAATTATTGTAGATTAACGTTAAAAAATAAATATCCTACTTCTTTGTAACTACTGGCATCGGTCTCATTAGCGGCATCCATATCACTGTCCAATGCAACACCACTATCGCCAGGTGAGGCGAGGCTCGAGGAAATGCTCGACGAACGCAAGTGCAAGGTCAAGGCTGTGCCCGAGGGTGATCCGCTCATAGGCCGTTGAGGCATGTAGTTGCAAATGTCCAAATATGTGACGTCCTGAAAAAGTGTATCGACAAAGAGTAAATTATTGATATATTTTGTTCATAAAGAGGTGTTAATTGCTTTAAATTTTATATTTATTAGTTTCAGTTCTTATAAAATTTAATTTTGTTTTAAATTAAAAAGCTAATAGTTATCTTTTTAATATTTCTAAATATGATAAATAAGCTTAAATATATGTAAAATTAACGCGTATATATAAGTAAAATTCAAGCTCAGCATATTTGATTGTATCACATAATTGCTAAAAAATGTTAGTTTAAAAAATCATTTTTCATATCCAAATTTCACATGAAATTAAAAATTTGCATTAAACTCTTCACTTTATCTAATATAAAAGTGTCGCATAAGAATTTCTACACTGAGATTTAGATGTTATGCTTGATTTAAAAAGAAAACCGATAATGGATTATATTTAATATTTGATTTTTATTAATGAAAAATAATATCAAACATTTAATATTTACGCAAGTGTCTACGATAATCTGTTCGATTCAATGAATGCAAAATTGATATTTGTTAATTTTTGCACTATGAGCGAGCTAATCGTTTTAACGAGCGCCAAGAGAAAAAGTATCCATCAGCATCTTTCTTCATTATCCGGTTGCTTTCCCTACTCTTAACTATGTTTTCGCGCAAGATTTTCCACGCGAAAGCTTCGCGCAAGGCAGATATTAAATTACCCGTCGCGCAAGAAAAATAAGGTACACATACGCGCGCACACACGAGGAGAGCACGCGATCATTGATAACCTGTTGCCCTCGCTATAAACGGAGAGAAAAAGCAGAAGAGAGTAAAAGAGAGAGAAAGAGAGAGAGAAAGAGAAAGAGAAAGAGAGAGAGAGAAAGAGAAAGAGAGAGAGAGAGAAAGAGAGAGAAAGACAGAGAGATCTATCGGCTAAGAGAGCGTCAGAAACATCTCATGCGACGGAAGCTATTTATTATTCGATGATAATTGCAACTGGGGGGTGATTATTATTGGAAGCATAGGACAATACGAAGGGAGTACGTTGTAAAAACTTCGGTGGATGCTCTTTTCTTTCTTCGGTTTGTGACGCGAATTTGTGCACTACCGCGTCGTCCCTGAATTTCTTGCTACTAAAGAATCAGTAAAAAAAGAGTTTATTTTTAAGGTTTATCTGCTTTAGCTGCGCGAAGCATTGCTAATATCTTTCTCGCGACTCATCGGACTACTACGGGGCTTCATGATAAATTTTAATCTGTCAGTGTTATAACGCGAGAGTAAATTTTAAAAGCGCGCTCCATTCACTTATTCCACTTCATCAATTGAGATAGAATTTTATTATTGCCTATTCTATATGGTTATGTGTTGTAATCCAAATGAAATAAATTATGTATTTAATTAATTATATCTTTCAAATAAGATATATTTTGATTGTATTTTAATTAACGAATTTAAGATAAAATAATCAGTAAAAATAAAAAGCACAGTTTTTATCGATACTTCTTTTATCAATAGATATTAAAAATTAAAGAACTGCCAATCAACGCTCATTCTTTTTTTTTTCAATAAACTTATAAAATGTAAACTTAGGAAATATTGTAAATATTCGATTTAGTTAATTTTTTAATGAATGTTTATTTAGGAATAGCTAACTGCTGAGTCAAAAATTTCTATTTTCTTTGAAATTAAATAATGAAAATATGTATAGTAGACTTATAATAAATTATAAGTATAGTGTATAGTAGACTTATATAAAATATGTAAGTAATCGTGTGTATAATTAATATGTAAGATTAATTAGAAAAAATAAAATGAAGCCTTAGTTTTATCAAGTGAATAATTAAATCAAATGATAATAGTATACGGATCGTACAAAATTTTTTGTAAAATTCAAAATTGCAAATTAAAATTTTCACGTACCAGTTGCAGTGTAAATGAGACATTTTCAAGTCCGGCTAATAAATTAATTAATTGATGAGTTCTATCTGCATCTCTTACAAGAGCATGATTAAAGTATTGTTTCTTTAAAGTTTTGGTATCTCTTAGCATACATGCCAAATAACTTTCAAAACTACCCTCGCTTAGTGTATGATACAACCAAGCACGACCTGTAATTAGAAATTTATTTTTATTATTTTTTATATTTCATATAAATGTTTTAAAAAATTGCATATTAATATTTTAAATTTTTAAAACTATTTAAAAATTTTATTTTTAAAATGAAAACAATTATATTAAAGAGTTCTTAAATTTATAAAGAAGATTAAATTTGTAATAGCAAGAGCTTGATCTTCGAAATAATAATTAATTCAATAACCTTTTCCAATAGATGTTAATACATTTTGTAGTGCATGTATGACAACAACAGTGTCTTGGTGACTAAGTTCACGAGCTGTACCCCAATAACCATGACGTTCAATACGTAAACCATGTCTTAGTGCTCTATCTAGCCAATAGACAAGCCAAGAGTCACCATCGAGCACAACAGTACCGTGTAAACTTTGTGCGTAAACCTGTAGTATGATTAGAAGAGTATGTTATTATTAAGTAAATTTTCATTTTATTTAATAAAATATTGAAATACTTTTTAAAATTATATATAAATATTTTTAAAAAATATTTATTTCTAAATTTGCAATATCATTTATTTCTTTGTTAAATTGTCTGTATAAAACTTTTGTGAATAATTCTTTTTCAAAATTATAAAAGTTTGAATTGAAAACTTGACGAACTAATAAATAAATATTAATTAAATCATATAGTAAAATAAAATAGAAATATACAACTTTAGTTAAATAAAAATTTTTAAAAAAATTTATTTATAAATAAAATTAAAAAATATTAAACTGTTTACTATTTAAAATTTCAATAATCACAAAAATTTAATCTTATCATAGATAAAAACAAATGTCAGTAAACTCTAAAAAACAATAGAACGCAATTTATGGCTTCATAATCACTGATTCTTACCATGAAAACCCAACAATATTGATTCTTGTAAATAAAAGATTTCACTCTAGAAGCCGCGGGCGTGTACAATCACGTTTCTAAATCAGACACCAAACGAAATAACAAAACATAGCATAGCAGCTGATGAATACAACGCGGAAACCTTGTAATAGCAAAACTATGAAGTCATTCTTGAGAAAAATTTTAGAAACATATGTAGTACTTTTATTCTCGATGTATGTATAGTATTGATTATAAATAATTTAATTTAAATGTATATAATTAGTAAGTGAAATGAAATTTAAGATTTTTATTTAGTTTAGTATTGTCATAATAGATTATTTATGAATATTATTATATTTGTAATAAACTAATAAAATATAAAACTTTTATAAAACATATTTTTAGGTTAAATTGTCTCGAAAACTTACTTGACACTTAAATTCATTTTTTAAAAGACTTCTATTGCGTTATGTTGCAATGTTCACAACCAGTTCGATACTTTTTGAGATCTTTAATCAACTTTTTAAAAGGAATTACCATCCCGAAAAAATATTTCGTAGTTACAAGTTTTTGAATATTGAAAATCACTAAGAATAATTCCAGAAGAGTAAATAAAAATAACAATTGAAAGTTATAAAGTAACTCATATTGCAGTGTTTATTATAAACGGATGGCCCCTCAAATAAAGGCGCTGTAGTCGCTTACTTTTACGTGCAATTTTTCTTATTATACTGTTCACTTCTGATTTGTATCTTAACAATACAAAGACTTACAAATTGTGATCATTGAAATTAAAGTTGATATGTGTATCAAATATTTTTTTGTTTGAAGATACTATTAATTGGTAAATAATACATTTTTATATTTTAATATGTATATAAAAAACATTTTAAAGTTTTAAATGTTTTATTTAAGAAAAATGTTAATATTAGTTAAAATAACAATTTCCTTTATAACTGTTATTGATAGTGTTAGTATATATTAAAAACTTGACATCTGGATTAAAATTTTTTTTTTATTAATTTTTTGTATTCTAACATTTAAAAAATATTGGAAATCGATTATTTTCTATAGAATTATACGATGCCATTTACGTATAAAAATTTTATATCTAATTTTAAATAGTAAATGATCATTTCATTGAAATTAACAATATAAATATGTATTTGAAAGAAAATCATTAAATTAAATTTAAGTAAGGCCTGCTTATATCCTTGAATCAAAGTGTTTAAAGTAGGAAAAAAGGTAATCTAAATAGTAATGCTACTCTTACACTGCTTTTTTGTGTTATCTGACAAATTTAATATAGTGATTAAAAAATTTTAAATAAGCATAGATAGAATTAGTGTAAATAGTAATAATGTTATAGATAAAGTGATTTAAGAATAAGAAATTGTACATTATTTAAAAAAGTTACGTAAGGTTTGTAATTTTTTACAATATAAACGAAATAAGATTTTTTAGTAGATTCAGATGTTTAAAGACAGAGATTAAAGATATGCTCGAAAATTAGTTTGAAATTCTAAAAAAATCAACAGATTTGACAAGCAAACTGATTTTTTCATATTCTTGCGAAACAAAACGATATTCAATTTTCGTAAGAACCATCGATCTAATCAAATATAAGATAAAGAAAAACGTGCTTAAGTTGCATATACCAAAACATAATTGCAGATGCAGCCTTAAAGAAAACTCGAATATGTAGGAATCTGACTATAAAATCCGATCTATACTACGGCATAAAAATCAATTGGATTACCTATCGTAAGCCTCTTAAATTTTGCAAATACCACGAGAATACAAACCCCATCTTGTCACTATAAATAAAAGTAGAGAACTAAACAATAACAAACTAGAGAACGTGCGCACTAAAAAGCACGAAATAACCGCAAACGAATAAACGTAAAAGCTAATGAGAGAGAAAGTGAGAAAAAGAGAGAGAGAGAGAGAGAGAGGAGGATAGATAATGCGAGATACTTACCAGTTTGACAGCTTTGGTAAGCTCCTGGAGAATCCTCCCTTTCGAGAGGACTTTGTCTGTGCTGAGCTCCATATCGGCATCTTGGGCGGGCATCGTGGCGTTAATTTTTTCGCCGCTCAGGCCCGCCACATGATCGGTATTATTGTTGTCGGACCTTATTTCCGAAAGCTTCGTTGTACTCCGGTTACCGTGACGTTCGACGACACCGACCTGCTCGACAACGCCGAGTACCCCCGGTCGCGACGGCGCATACTCGCACCGCGCCGCCGATGCTAATACGTCCTCCGCGCACATCAGCCGCATCGATCCTCCTTGGTTCGCCCGGACTGTACCGTAATTTCTGTTACTGCGCAACTTGATGCTCGAGAGCGCCAAACTTTGAATGGCTTTTTCCTTTTCTTTTATATACAATTCTTTATTTTTTATATATAATTCTATTTTTTATGGATAATTCTACGGACTATGCGTAACTTCTTGAAAGATTGACCGCGAGCTCAGACGAGGGAGTTTGAATTTGATGAGTTTATCGATTGTTATGATAAGGATACAGAAATTTTGACAAATCGTCGTTTACACAGTAGTTTTAGTCAATGCGTCATTGTTTTTCTTGTAATTGTTGTAGTTGTTTAATACGCCCGATTTGAATACTGAAAAATTCTTTGTTATCGTTAAAATTTAATTATTAAAAAATGTTAATAGTTTAAGTGAAGTCGTAGTATTTTCCAAGTTTCTCAAAAACAAAAAAAACAAAAAAAAAAAAAAAAAAAAAAAAAATAAATAAATTTGATCACGGATCGATGAGTAACTTATACCGGCGATGTGGGCTCTACGAAGAATCCAAGAGAACTCAGCTAATCGTGCGCGAGTAGCTCGTAAGAATGTTGCCCGGTAAAATGCAGAAGCAACAGTTTTAGTTGGTTCATAAAAGCTCGTCGGCGGTGATAACGATAATGAGCTGCAGCGGCGTGTTTGCCGAGTGATGTTTGTGAAACCGATCAACCATATGCTCGATGGAATTGAGGAAGAGCATGAACGCGAATAAATATTGCTGATTCTGTATATTGTATAAATATATACGTACGAGCTGCTACAGAATGAGACCGCTCTGATGGTGATTAGAAGAGTGCGGAGAAGAAAAAGAGGGAAAAGGTCATTTGGAAGTGGAAGAAAACGGAAGTGAAAGAAAAATTTTTTGGGTAAATAAATTGAAGCGATGTGTATTGTTATCGCGCATAAGCATAGGAAAGATTATCATCTGCGGTATGGACTTGGGGAAAGCATTGACATGTAAATTATAATTATTAATTGCGGAGATATAATACGGAGTTGGGTAGTTTAACCGTTTGAGTCCCAAGCAGCGCGATCGCGCTGTTGAGATTTTATGTCGAGAAAACCCAGCACATTTTTAACATTGTGGACAACTGACGATGCATTACCGATTGTCCAAGTCAGAAATGCGCGCGATTTACTGAAGCAAGTGCATCACACAGCTCCTTTTAATGTTAATAGTACATTTTGCAATAGCTACATATAGTAGAATAATACTATAATAATGCAATAATACATTACAAAATAAAAAGTACTCATTTAGAGAAAGCGCGATTGCGCTGTTTGGGATTCTTTGACAGTGTTTTTTCAATACACTCTGGGACTCAAACGGTTAATATTAGCTTTGGAAAAACTTCTTAATTGTTTCTTCATTTTAGTACAATTTTTTTCTACGAGGTATATCGGAGCATATTTGTAAACTTTCAAGATAACTGTAAAATGTTGAGCCGGACATATTTTTGTTATAAAAAAACAAACCGAATCTATGTAGACTTCAATTCTGTTAGATCAACTTTTTGAGGAAATATATTCTTTTTCAATACATTCAATGTCAAAAAATTAGTTTTAAAAATGTTTATTTGTAATTTCAATGTGTCTGCCTATTAAAATTATGTTAACAAATTGTCTTTGGGTGTATAATTTAAAAAGCTAATAATATATTTTTTATGTATGCATAAATGATGCATAAATAAAATAAATAAGAGATAAAATAACGCTAAAATTGGATTATATGGATAATTATTTATGAAAAGTCAGCATATTTGTTCCAATACTCTCTACAAATCGTTTATGAAGTTAAAAAAAAATCGGCTATCAACGTAATGAATATAAATTATAATTAATACACAAACATCTGTAACCCAAGCAAACAATCCTTGTAAATTGGAAAATAAATGATCGTTAAAAAATTAATTAGTAATATTTGTAAAAGTTATTTTAAATAATTTATATAGTTCAATTTATAAAATTTTCAAACTTTTGCTGATAAATTTTTGTATCGTTTAGTGTTAATAAAATACAAAATTGAAAAATTAAAATATCGAAAATAATTAAGCGACTTCTTTATTTAATAATGTTATGATAATATAAAAATATGTAGACATAATTAATGAAAAACAGTTTATCATTATTATTATTCTTTATATCGTAGAGGGGAGTCGAGTAAATAAGATTGATGGAAAAAAAATGTTACTTGCATAGTACACGAAAAATAAAAGAATATTATATCAGAGGTAGCATTAAAGTTTTCATAATCAACAATAGTTATTTAAATAACTCATTAAAATATCGATTAAATAATTTATATAATCGTGGTTTAAATATTTTATAATTTAATTTACAATAATTAACGCATGCAGTAATTATCAACAGTATACACTTCGATGAAATTTCTGGCGATAACGCAAACACGCCTCCAAGGAAAAGTACAATCCGACCAATAATATTCATCACGGTATAACGAGAAAAAGAGTTAAGCCGGAGGAAGCGATCAAAAGTTCATCAACATTATCATTATCATCATCATCGGCGCATCTCGATGTAACGTCAAAGCGAGCTTGTGGCGCGACATGTACATTTCTCTCCATATGTCTATACTGAGAAACACGTGAGCTGCATCCGATCATTGGCCGATCATCTCGCGACACATTGCTCCAGAGGAACATTTTAATGCAGAAAATTGACATTATAAGCGTACAAGAAAAAAAAAAAATAAATAATAAGAAGTCGCGTCTATGATAAGAAGTGCAGGGTCGTCTGACCCCTTTTAACAATTATTCCAACCTATCGATACTGGTTATCATCAATAATTTCAAGCGCGCACGAGGTCATGCGTACTCTACTAGGTAGTTCAACATAAAGCCGGACTAACTAAGAAAATGCGGTTTTTTCGGTAAAATTTTTATCTAGTCTTCAACACATTCCCCTTTTACCTTGATACACTTATCCCAGCGGTCTCTTAACATTTCGATACTTTTTTTAAAATAAGATTGATCGAGGCCCTCAAAATACGCTATTGTCTCCTGCTTGATCTCTTCATTTGACAAAAATCTTTTACCCTGAAGCCATCTTTTCAGGTTTGGGAAAAAGTAATAATCACTGGCGACCAGGTCAGGAAAATAAGGCGAGTGGGGAAGTAATTCGAAGTGCAGTTCATCAATTTTTGCCATTGTTTGCAACGATTTGTGAGCTGGTGCATTGTCTTGCAAAAACAGAATTTTTTTCCTCGCCAAATGAGGCTGTTTTTGCTTGATTTCCTCACTTAATCGGTCCAATAATGAACAATAATACTCCCCTGTTATTGTCTTTCCTTTTTCAAAAAAATCTATAAAAATTATTCCTTGTGCGTCCTAAAATACGGAGACCATAACCTTTCCGGCCGATTTTTGGGTCTTCGGTTGTTTGGGAGCTCTTCCACTAGCTTCTACCCATTCTTTTGATTGTTGTTTGGACTCTGGTGTAAAGTGGTGGATCCAGGTTTCATCAATAGTTATTAACTGACGAACAAAGGCTTTTGGATTGCGCTCGAATAGCTCCAAACAATGCTTTGAATCACGAGCACGTTGTCGTTTTTGGTCAAGAGTGAGCAAACGCGGCACCCATCTTGCGGTTAGCTTTTTCATTTCCAAATTTTTACGTAAAATGGAAATAATCGATCCAGTAGATATGCCTGTATTCTTAGCTAACTCACGCACTTTAACTTTAGGATCATCAAGAACTATGTCTTGAACTTTTTCAATCATTTGTTCAGTAGTAGCCGTTTTTTCTGGACCATCGCCATGTTCGCTTTTTATGCTCGAACAACCCCTTTTGAATTCAGAAAACTAATAACAAACAGTTGTTTTCAACAAAGCTGGCTCACCATAATATTTATCTAGCTTTTCCATCGTTTCTTTTGCATTTTTTCCACGTGAAAAATAATGTTTGACAAGTGCACAAAATTTAACGCTATCCATGTTTTAAGAAAATTTCGAAGTAGTCTGCTTTCAATAATTGTAACTCTATGAATAATTGACAGATCAATCTGAAACTTTTAATATAATTAAGACAGAAAACAACTTGTTGAACGTACATATTTTGATCGAGCTCAGTGCTGCCATCTGTTCGAGTCCGGCTGCATGTTGAACCACCTAGTAATGATTCATTAGATAGCCGCGGGCTTCTATCCGTTTTGCGTCAAAATTTCGAGAAAAGATTGTTACTGCAGGTATCTTATAGATTCGTAAATGTTTGTCGTATTTGTTTAAGAAGTAAAGTATTGCTCTTATATTAGATAATAAATGAACGTTGATTATAAAATTTTTATAAAAATAATTGAACTATTCTAACTGTCAATTTTGACTTTTTTTAACAATCAAATTTTGCAATCAAATCTTTTAATATGTCATTATATTTCTATTTGAAGAAAGTAGTATAGCATGATAAAATGCTAAAAATGTTTTAATTTTTCAAACGAACTATTTAACAAATTTAAAAATCCTTAAATAAAAGCTTTATCCCGCGCCTTTTTGTGCTTAGTTTGACGTTTCTAAGTAAGATGGCACCACTATTATCAGCAAAATTTCTATAATAGCATTTTTTTTTTACAGATTTCTTGAATTTTTTACATTATTTTTTAATAATTATACCAACATCCTAAGTTCTGTTACATTTCAATTACTGAAAATATATACAGAAGAAAATATATTCATGAGATATTTTTTAGAGAAGTATAAAAAAATGCATGTTTTATTTTAAAATATTATATATTATATTTAAAAAATCACACAATTAAAAAGTATTATCTTCGTCTTAAATGTATTTTTAGTCTTATGTTTTGCTATTTTAATCATTTTCGAGATAATTACAAAGGAGATCGTTAAAAAAACATTGTATCATTATTTGCAACATTGTACAGGAAACTTTGCTTCGAATTTCTATAAACATAATACGTTACATGATAACTTATATGCTTACTATAATTGCGCTTCGATATCGCAACGCCGCGGCGAATGATTTGTTGTCGAGAATTTCTTTTATTTCTACCATTATCCTTGGGGTGATACGTTCGTGTTTAATATACGCGTATAAAACGTCAATTTATGCACGAAAATAATAGCGTGCTCGAGTCGATCCGCTCATTGGGTAGCGAATAAACACGCGTGTATGCTACTTTCATCTTCCTCCCTCTCTCTCTCTTTCTTTCTCGCATTCGCAACGTTACCGAAAAAATGTTTTTTGCATGGTAACAAGCTTATCGACTCGGAGCGATAGCGCCTTGTTTGTCAATTAACGACCGCCATTATGTAATTTATAGTGACTTATGAGCTTACGCTTGGCGCGGGTGTGACCCGCGAATGCGTGTGTCCGTTGACGTTACTTGCTGTTGCTGTTGTTATTTTATATGTATAGCACCGCTACTTTGGTGGATTAAGCGTGATTTAATTAAGAATTCGCGTACATTGATTATTAATTTTTATTCAATTAAGCGTATATACCTTTTCAGGCTATTTATCGTAAAAATAATTTAGCAACAAATATTTACGTTACTTTATCAATAGAATTAATTGATGTAATTATTGAGTAAATAATAATTCAGATGGAATCTTTTAAAGTTTTTTTTTTTATCACGGTAAATAAAATACTAATAAATGCAAGTTATTATTAGTTGCGCAACTAAATTCTCGCTGTTTTTCTTGATGAAAATGCAACTTTATTGTAAAAAAATGGTTACAAATGAATCATTCAAAATATTGCCCATCGCTAGCTACAACTTTTTTCCATCTTCCTGGCAGAGCTCGAATACCGTTACGGTAAAAGTGTTCGTCTTTTGAAATTATCCACGAATCAAGCCTATTTTTAATATCTTGATATAAGCGGAATTACTGATCAGCCAGACCATGCGCCATCGAACAGAACAAGTGATAATCAGATGGCGAAATACACATTGTGTATTCGGGGAATAGGCGGGTGGGGTGATACTTCCCATTTGAGCGTTTCCAACTAGGTTTTAACGGGTCCGGCAATGTGAGGCCGAGCGTTGTTATGTAGTAGAATCACTTTATCGTGCCTCTCCTCGTATTGTGGCCATTTTTCGCGCAGTGCTTGGCTCAATCGCATCAATTCAATTCGTTACCGTTGCCCAGTGAAGGTTTCGTTTGGTTTCAACAGCTCATAAATAAATAACACCAACCTGGTCCCACCAAATATATAGCATAACCTTCGCAGCTTGAATATTGGGCCGAGCCGACGACGTAGAAGCATGACCAGGTAGTCCCCATGACTTTCTTCTCTTTAAGTTGCTGTAATGAATCCATTTTTCATTACCTGTCACGATGCGATAAAGAAAACTCTTCCTTTTTTGCCGCTGGAGCAGTTGTTTACAGGCGAAACGATGCTCAACTTCTCCCTTGGCTTCAAATCATAAGAAACCCAAGTTCCCTGCTTTTGAATCATTCTCAATGCATGCAATCGCTTAGAAATGGCTTGGCGGGTAACTCCTAATACACTAAAGCAAGCTTATTTTCCGTTTGGCATGGATCCTCGTCGAGCAATGTCTCCAATTCAGCGTCTCCGAAGGTTTTTGGCCTTCCTTCGCGCGGTCGATCGTCAATATCGAAATTACCGTCTTTGAAGCGACGGAACCACCCCGGAACGTTGTTTCACTTAGAGCAGCATCTCCGTAAACGTTTTGAAACTCCCGATGTGCTTTAGCCGCCGTTTTCTTCGAATGAAAGAAGAAAAGCAACACTTCCAGCAAATGATGATTATTTGACACAAAATGAGATATTTTCACACAACCAAAAGTATATGACACCAAAATAAAATCACTAATGTGTCAAAGCGATTTTTTTACCATGTGTCTAAACTTGCTTCATGACGTTTTGGATGTCGAAATCGACAAGTACTTATTACTAGAGCCATCTATTGACAAACAGCGAGAACTTAGTTGCGCACCTAATAGTATTATTAAGTATTATAGTTATTGATTTATGATATTAACTATTATTATAATTAATTTACAAAATTAATAAAATTTTCCTCGAAAAATTAGAAGTCCTAATTAATGATTCTTTAATATATTAATAATAATTTATTTCTAAAATTAAAAAAAAAAAAATTATAATAAGTTGGTATAAATTAATGTATTATTAATATTGGTACATACTCTATTTCGGACACAGTAGTTTCTACTTAAAAGATTACTTGATTTTTGCAAAAAAAGTAAGGTGATTTTTATATTCAAAAGTATAAATGAAATAAGTAATAAAACTATTTTATATAAATTATATAATTTTTTATTTCAATTTGAATCAAAACAATTCAGTTTGAATATTTATAATTATTTGATGAATTAACCATTAGAAATTGTACAGTGTTCGTATAAGTACAATATACATTACTACAGATATGATTGAAATTTATCGTCTGACGCCTTGGAATATATAATTGAACGTTTACAATAAATATTTTCTTATCATAATATATGAACCTTTTGTGTTACGGCTATTTATTTAAAAATGGATTAATACTTTGCGTGCATCTCTACAAAATTAATGAAACTGTATCAGTTATCTTCAAAGTATCCTTATATTTTTCTTATTTCGATCATAAAAATCAATATATTTTTAATTTTTTTTTCTATGCATGCCTTTAAAGTGTATTGCGGAATTTTTAAAATTTTCTTATCTGTTTGTTTATCATATAATTATTTTATCTTTCTAGAAATAAAGTTCAAAGTTAAAGTACTTACTATTTGTAATTATTTAATCATAAATTAATCTTAAAAAACAAAAAAAAAAAAAAAAAGATAATTGTAGGATGTTGTTACTTAGTAATAAATTACAGTAGAATTGTAAAAGTTCAAAATGTTATAAGAGATATGAAAGCGTTATTTATTTTTATTTTTTATATTATTGATTTCTGTATAAAATCGAAGAGCATTAGAAAGTTAACAATTCAATTCAGTTCATCGCACGTAAATCGGCAATATTATTTGTTCACTTGTCGCAAAGCTTTTACCTCAAATTACAAAGGAACACTGTGCTAGTTCCAAAACGATAAAGATACAATTTTGTTTTTTTTTTTTTTTTTTTTTTTGAGCTTTTTTTGTTCTTTTATGTGAAAAACAAGTGTGAATTTAAATTAAATTTTATACGAAATCATAACTTTATTTAAAAAAGTAGTATTCTTTAGTTTATATTGAGATTGAATTTCAAAGTTTTTTTTTCAACATTGTATTAAAAAAGGATTTATTCATTAATTATTGTATTTTAAATTATATTAATAAAAGATTAACAGTTTCATTTTGAAAATTAATAGTATATTTTATATAATGATTGAAAAGTTGAAAATAAAAATTTAACTATGCACTTTGAATTAATTTAAGTTATTAGAAACAATGAAATTTAAAAAGCAAAAGAAGGCACTTATGCTTTTTTACGATATAATTTAATTTTGAGAACATTTTTTCATTAAATAAAAAAAATAAAAATAAATAAATAAAGGAAAATTTGTAGAATATTTTTTCAGAGAACTTTATTTATAATGTATGCAATAAAAAAAACAATTTTTTTTTAAATTGTACAAGATTAATATTAAATAATGTTGAATAAGAATGCAATGTTTTTTTTTTTTTTTTTTTTTTTTTTTCTTAGAGACTATAATATATTGTGATTTTAACAAAAATAAATAATTTCAACGTTTTACGCAATAAATAAAACTTTTATTCGATTTTATATCAATTTCCAGGTTAAAGATTGTCCACTTTAAATTTCGTATTAATTTTTCTAGACTTGAATAATTTTTCATGTAATTCAAAATTCCTTTGTTGCAACATTGGACGCTTTTATTTTTTGCATCGAGGTATCGTCAATTTTCCCTTTGACATTATTGTAATCACGTGTAGAATGACGCGGTGTACTTTTGACGTGTTTTAACGACGTGACCTTAGATGTTTGATTCGTTACTGAATATTGAAATTGACTTTCAGACTTTTGACACTGTCTGTCTCGATGATCAAGATTATCATTTGCATTTAAAGTAAGTAACTCCTGATTACATTCCTCTGCATTTCTATGTAAAATAAGATTGGATATAATTTCATATTTCATGGTTTAATTTTACTTTTTTATAAAATAGAGTTACAAAAATTGTTTGTCAACTAGTAAATAAAATTAAATTTATTTTATATTTCATAATTTTCATATAAAATAATAATGAGAGAATATTAGACAGATAAACGAATATAATAATTCTTTAAAGCATTCAAACTAATAAACGAAAAAAATCATTGACTTCTTTGTAGTTTGCATCTTATTAATTACAACTTTATATTTTCTTTAAGCATAAATTAAATATATGTGTATCAATCAATGTAAAAAATATTTTTAAATATTTACCTTTGACGTTTTTGCAATTTTGTTATAGTTTTCTTGGCTAAAGCTAAATCTTTTTGAATAATTCGTAATTCCTCTTTTTTCTCCTGAAATTTCGTTTTTATTAATTTTTGTATTAATCCGAGATCTTTAAATAATATTTTGTGATTTTAATGAATTTTCTAAGCTTATTGATTCAATTCATTAGAAAAATTTTCAGAGAAAAGAACTCATAAATGAATTTAACGAATAATGAATTGATTTATAAAACCCATTAAATTCTTAAAAAGTATTAGAAGACTTAAAATAATTAAACTAGACGTGGTAATATAGATTATTATAATTATTTTAGAAATCTATTGTTTTAAACACTTTTTTCATGGAATATTTTTAAAATGTCTCGATCGACTAGTAATTTATTTATTTGAAAATATTAGCAATAATGCAATTTTTATAATTTTTTTATAGTTTATTAATCGATTTACTACAACTGGTGTGAAATATTAAAATTAATTATCATTTGAAATGTCGATCAGCAAGTATTTTAAATACAAAAAAGAAAGAAAAAAATAAACTACATTATTTTTGACGCACTATTTTTTAAAAAATTAAGAAATATTTTAATCTAATTTTCTAATATTTTAAAATTATCGATTATTAATATAGTAAGCAAAATTTTTTTAATTCAAACGGTTATCATTGTGACCGCTTTCTTGTTTTTGGAATTTCTTATCATTCTTAATGACAAGTCATTTTTTTTTTTAAACTCCGTATCTTCTGCTCTTAATAAACAAATTAAATCTGTTCAATTTAAATTTTACAATTATCATTAAAAAAAAAAAAAAAAAAAAAAAAAAAACAATAAATAAAAATTGTAATTTTCGATGAAAATATTAAACGCTATCTTTTTTCATTATTGTTTTTTATTACAAGTTACAAATAACACTTAAAGTTTACGTAAATTCTATCTGTACAACGATCGACAACGAGCATAAAAAATGTGCAAGTGCACTTCGTCTCGTCTGTATAGAGCGCTAACACGCGAATTCAGCCGTAAAAACGAAAGTTACTTAATCGCGCCTTATTCACGAGAAAAACGAAAATAAAAAGAAAGAAAGAAAGAAAGAAAGAAAGAAAGAAATAAAGAAAGAAGAAAAGAGAAACAGCGAGAATTTTTAAGAAAAAGAAACTTCTTTTACATACGAATATGGGAATCGGAGTGGGATATCTTAAAACCGATTATACAGCGTGAATTCGAGGAAATACCGTTAATTTTTGGACATGGGTCTGCAATTCGTTGTAGCGAGAGTCGGACAGTTGGCGAACGGTGATTAATTCAACGGAGAGTCGTGCCAAATGTTCCCTATAATTCTGTTCCCTCTCGATTGCTTGTTCCCACATTTCCTCCTTTGCCCTAACAGCATCCCGCAGTGATTTCATGTCGCTCTCCAAGTTGTTCAGCTCCGATCTGTCGCTCGTATGGATTCAAACTTATTATGGAAATGTAATTTTTTTTTTCCTCATATTTCTTTTTTCTTTGGATAAAAAATTTTTATTTTACATAATCGAGTATAATATGCAGCGAGGATTTTAGCTTGAATATGGCCTATTTATTCGGAATGAAAAATATTCGCGTCGACGGGGAAAAAAATAATATATACAATTTATGTTTTAATAAACCAGCATGTGAAATAATTTAGAAATAAATTAAGCAGTCTTGATTGAAATACAAATAAATCTGTGTCCGATAAAAATAATGTCGTTTAATTTTATATACAGAATTTAGGAATATCGTTTTTAAATAAATTGAATATTTTTATTTTGATAATATTTTCAAAAATTCATTAAAAATTTAATCTTATATTAGATCATTTCTATTATTTAAATTAAAATAATGCATTAAGCTTATTACCACAGATTAAAGTTAAACTTCATAAAATTTTACTTACTTGGAAGATTATGGAAATTTTCAAAACAATAACTTTTTCAATCAAGAAAATTTTTTCGAAATTCATAAGCAATCGTGATATTTTAAAATCGTTTTGTCGTATAATTTTGATCATTTTTTTTAAACAAGAGCATATTTGAAATATTTCTCTGATATCGAGCAATCGATATGCTTATATTTTCGTAAAGTAGATCGATTCCGGCTTCGGTAAGACTATACTATTAGACAATATATGTACTTTCTAACATATTTATTCTATAAAATTTTTTTTTTTTTTTTTTTTGTTTATGTATAAGATAATGAATATAAATAGCTATACACATATCATGTTATACGTATATTTATATGATTTTTTTAAAACTTATAGATATTTTATGCTTTAATTAATAATGATTATCTTTTATATCTGCCATTACTGTAATTTATTTTGTTGTTGAAAACATTTTAATACCAAACTCTACATTATTTATTCATATACTTTTTAAGTTAATCAAATTAAGCATTATTAAATAAAAATATATAAAAATAAAAGAATTATTCAAAATTTTGTATATGTAATGTAATTCATTAAGTGATAGAAGTTTTTAATAAAATTGTTTTAAAATTTGTTTTAGTTTCATAGTTTAAAACGTTATTTTGTTGGAACCTATTTTGTTAAAAGTTGCACGAAGAAACGTATAAATTTATAAAACGATAAAATCATTTGCATAAATTTAACAAATAATTGAACCGACTTTTCCTTGACCATATTCTCAACATAAATATATTAACGTTATTATGTTACAGGTTTCGATATAAGTTCACAGCTGATTTATTCTAAAAATACTACACCTCCATTAATCTTTCTCTCCACGACTAGAAAAGAATGAGGTGACAAGAAGAAAAAAAGATGTAAAAAAAAAAAAAAAAAAAAACCCACTTGGTGACGGAAACGAGATCCGTCGACTTCGTCGTTCCGTCGTTGCACTCGACGGGCAATGGCTGTTGCCGATGTTGTTGTTGTTCCTGGATCGTTTGAACGGCGCGATCGTACTTTATCGGGATGTCGGTAAACGTTGACGCCTCGAGGGATTTTGAAAGCCCGGATAACGTCGTGTTCACTCCTCTCTGTAGCTACAAGTGAAAAATTAAAAAATTTCCTTATACGGGGGAAGAAGGGGGATAAAAGATTCGAAGGAATGATGAGAATTGGAAGCGGGGGACTGATTTAAGAGGCACGTTATACGATGAATTACCGAGCGGGAATTCGTAAAATTCGTGCGTTGCGATTTGCCGCAGGTGCGAAGAAAGCGTGAAAATTAATATGATGTTATGGATTTAAAATATTTCGAATAGATTGAGTATAGGAATGCGACGTTTATAATTAAAAATTTTTTCAATTTTTAATAAATAATGTTTTTAAAAATAATTTCTTTTTTATTAACTGCTAGACGTCTACAAAATGTTCTTAATAAATATTGTTTTTATATAATTATATTTTTTAGATGGCATATAAATAATGTTTTTTTTTTTTTTTTTTTTTTTTTTTTTTTTATTTTATTTTATTTTATTAAAATGTGCCATAAATAATCAAAAATACATTTAAAATATAATTCAAATAAAGATAATCAATGCATTTTATTGAAAATTGTAATGATCATCAGACATTAATGAAAACTTTTATGAAATTACATTGTTTTTTAATAGTTTTAGACACATATATTAATTAAAATAATTTTATCAATAATATTAAAAACTAGTAAATGTATATTAGACTTAAGAAAATAATAATAACGTAATGTTTGAAAGGATCATTAAACCGTCTACCAAAAAGTACTGATTCATCCTAAACTTCAACAATATCAAAAAACCTTTCTCCACAAGAATGGCTTTCGCACAGAAAAAAAAGCAAACAAAAAGGCAAAAAAATAAAACGCAACAACAACTACCGAACAACAAGGTTCACCGAAACTTTTCAGCGCGACGGTATAATAATACGAAAAAAAGAAGGAAGAGTATAAGTTAAAGATTTACACAAGAGAGAGAGAGAGTCGAGGGTGAGAGAAGGGTGTACAGATTGTAAAAGTGAATCGAGCGAAAGAAGCTAGCACTTACCGTGGGTCGCGAGCGTTGATGGCTCCTTGACTCCTCGTTTTCGCACCTCTTCCACAGGACGGCTCTCTCCTCCTCCAGTCTCGCGATTTTTTCCTCGAGCTCTTGGTTCCTCAGCGAGGCTTTTGACAATCTGTCTCCGCATTACGTTGTATAAGTTTCATGCGTTCCCGTGTGTGTATGTATGTGTATAGGTGTGCATGTGTGTGTACATGTGGACAAGATGCGGACTTTTAGAGAGGCGTCGAGATTGAGAGGAGTAGTATCTTATCGCAATATATATTGTATTCTCTCGGGGGAACGTATGGTCTAGTATTTTTCTTTTAATCTTTTTTTTCCCTTTTCTTTAACGTGGGCGCTATGGATTTTCATTGTTTTTTTCTTTTTTTTTTTTTCTTTTACTTATTTTTGTTATTTAAGTATTACTTTTTTATATTGAAAGAACGGAAAAAACGGGAAAATTTTTTTTTTTTAATTTAACACAGCAAAAGTTGTTTGTTTTAGCTTTCTTATAAATAAAGCAATCTATAAAAAGTGTTAATTTTATAGCTTAATCGTTGAAAGTAATATCAATATACATATTTATTTAATTTGTTGAAATAAAAAAGTTTCCGCGAGCTTATATTTATCATTATAAAATCATTATAAGCGATAACTAAATAATTTAAAAAAAAGTATATACAAAACAAGCAAGTAACCTCACTGATTATTCAAATTCATGTTCTCCTTAGAAACGTTATCGTGTTGGGCTTGAATTGTTGCAATTTTATTTTCCAAGTATTTTGTGAAATACGGCGAACATGTTTGAGTTCTGCATGTTGCGGGTATGAAATCGAGAGTACCTGTAAGTTTAATAACTAATATTTAATTTGATCACATTGTCAATAACTTTTTTACTTTTTCATTATGTTTTTGGTAATTTAAGCGAGCAAAACCGTACATTCAATATTATATTCTAAAATATTCATTATACTATTTAATATTGAATATTTTTATTATTTTTTTAAATAATACATATATATATATATAAAAGACATTTTTATATTTAGCTTGTAAAACAATTAACTACTGCAATTTTTCAAGAAATAAATTAAAATTATCTGCATTCAATAACGAATAATATAAATGCCTAAAAATTGTTGCAAGTTCAAAAAGATATAACTTTGTTGAGAAGTTAATAATAAACTATCGAAGCTTTATGTTATTTTTAAGAGCCAATAAGTATATTCACGCAATTTATTTCACAAATCGAATATTCTGATTTTAAAGAAATTGAAGTTTAAAAGATAAATAAAAACATTTTTAAAACGTCACATTATCATAAAGGAAAAGAATAACTTTTAAAACGGGTATAAGTTAAAAAGAGATATTACAGCTAAAATAGATTAAGAATCAGCAATGATAATAGAAAAATCAATTATTGGAACGCTATTTCAAAATCAAACAAATGCTATTATTTTTTTCAACATAGCTAGATTATATGTTGAGTTTTCATTCCGTTGGCCGATTCAGTAACGTAATCAGTAAAAGAAATCTTAAGTTAATGGGAAAAGCGACTTTGTTATTAAAAACTTTTCATTGGCATTTAACTTTCTATGAGAACTTTTTTCTAATAATAACTTTCTCTAAAATTTTTCTTTTCTTTTTTTTTTTTTTTTTATTCAATTAAAATTACGCTGGCATTGATAATACCAATATTTTACTTAATAATTGACATAATCAGACTGAAAATACATTTGATGGTGAAATTAAATTTTCGTATAATCTAAATTTTCACATGTAATAATATTATTAACTTTAAAAATATTAAATTTATTTTACTTTAGTAGATAATTATGCTCACAATAATGGATTAAATTTTATCATTATATGAGTGGATTTCATTTTATAATATTTTAAAATTAAATTTAAACGATAATTTTTTAAAAATATTTTTTTTTTCTTCATCGGTATTTTAACGATTACTTTTTTAGGAAAATTATGCTTATATTCACCGCTGGTTATTTTAAATCAGCAAACATTATGAAAGAAAAGAAAAATGATTAAATCAAACAATTCATAGAAAGTAGCTACTTCGAAATAATTGAAACTTTGCATTCGAAGTATTATATGATAAAAATTTAGAAGTATGAAAATTCACAAAAAAGCAAAAAATAAAAAACATGGAAAATCTCATATTTCTAATCAATTTTATGTGCATTCACGGTTCATTGAAAATTTCTCGAACGAAAAATACAAACTATTTGAATTTAAAAATTTTACAATCCATTGATATAGCAAAAAAAAAGCATAAATTCTAAGATATTTCTTTGAGTTTTACCGGAATGCCGAGGATTCGAAGCGACTGAAAATTACAAAGCGTTTCAGCGCTTTCGACTCAACTTTTTCCCTTAGCTAAAATTATGCAAACTTTCTACCTAGCGTCGAAAATGTATTTTTGACATGGCAATTACGCACGCATCTGGTTTACTTTTATATTCTCTATCACCGGAAAGTCGAAATTCGTGAGTTTTCTTCGTTCTTTCGCTTCAACGATGAAAAAGAGAGAGAGAGAGAGAGAGAGAGAGAGAGAGAGAGAGAGCTGAAAACTACTCGATTGTTAAAGTTTAAAGTATTCGCAAAGGTGTCTTTTTTATATTTGAATAGGCTAACTATTCCTTATTCTTTGTCTTAATAACAATGCTTATGAGTAATACTTTATTGAATGTTTAATTAAATTTTTAATTGAGACCGATGCTGACAGCGACAAATGGAACTCAATGGGAAAACCTTTTCGAGCGGAATATTTTTACGATATTTGAATTTTTTTTGTACTTTGTGATCGTAAAAGCTTTTTTTAAGAATGTCGAGAAGATTGTTAAATCAAAAGTTTAAAAGGTTCTGACCGAAAGACTTTTCTCATTGATTGTGTGTAAGATTCTTTAAATTCTTCTTATTTTAAAAAATAAAAGTTTTAACGTTTTCCGCGTCGTACCATTTCCTTAAGACTTTCCGTTCAGGCTGCACGTTCTGGCGACACGAAATTCGTTAAAAATACATTTAAATAAACGTTATAAATATTAATAAAATCATAATATACATAAATATACGAAAAAATCATTTTCATTTTACGTTATACTTAATGAATTTCGTATAATATATTTCATCGGTAATAAATAACTATAAAGAGAAAAAAACATCAAATCTAAAATACAACAATAAAATAAATGACAACGATACGATGTAATTGTTTTAGTCGTACAATTGAATTTATCTCAAACAAATCCGCAACATCTTCAAAGCAAAATACTTGCAGTAGTTTGGAATGTAAAAAAATTGAATTTATCCGTCAAATCGAATGAAGAAACTTACTTTTACGAGAAGGGAATGGTTCTTCGCCCACGCTGATACTAGTTCGCGCGCTGGGGCAACACGATGCCGAGCGATTTTCTGCAATGAATTATACATTAAACGTAAGTAAATTGCATTTCCTGAAATTCTAAATACTCTTTGGGCATAGCTACGTATTAAATTTTAATAAGCTCGAGATTTCGGTAAATAAATTACATTTACAACGTAGAAACGTTATATCGAAAAATGTTATCGCTTTTGTGAGCGATGTTAACGGATTTTGAATTTTTTAAACTGTTTCCGACGACGTATTAACAAGCGCGACAATTATGATCTTTAAAAGACGAGAAGTATTTTCATGTATTAATAAAGTGGCATGGTTTATAAAATTTAAATAAATTTTAAATTCCGACTCGAGAGGCGGATATATGCTTTCATCTGAAATTCAACATTTCTGCATTTTTTTATTTTCTCGTGAAATCAAAGCATGTGTAAGAGAAACACATTTGTATAAATATTCATTGGATTGAAAATAATATTTTTAAGGTTAACGAAGACAAATATAATAATAAATTTTAGTGTACTATTGTATTACATATTTTAAAAAAATGTAAATTATCGTTCAAAATTGTACTGCAACTTTAAAATAACATGCATTATCTTACACAATTTTACTACTTATATTTTTGCATGATAAATTATAGTAAATATTTATTGGTTAAATATTCTTCGCTGCTTTTAAAAACACAGCTATAAATAAAATTTGAATTAAATCATAACATTTAATTAAACGTTGAAATAAATTTTGTAATGCTTTTAAATTATCATTGGAGCAACGTTAGAAGCCTTAAAATATTTTTAATCAACTTCATTTTGTTAAAATATTTTATGTTGATTTAACGAATAGTAATTAATGAAAGTTATCTCTTTTCTTTCGTCCATTAACATTTTAATATATTTTATTTACGAAATTTATTAATTCGTAAGAAATTCATTGAAGTTACACATCATTTTTATTATTTTTATAATATAATAATCATTTCTAAAACAATAAAAATGACTAAACTTCCATTAAATTTTTTCTTAACAAATTCATAATTAAACAACACTATCTTTCTTTATTCATGCAAATCTTATCAATTCACAATAGATAAGAACAATAATATCATCTTACGAGCTACGTACACATACGAAATCAAGAAAAATACATATACTAACCTATGTCGAAATATCGTGGACTAAAGGCGGTGAGAAGTTGAGGAATCTTGAGATGACAGGGCCGATAATTAAGGGCAGTACCCGAGGAAGTACTACCGCGAGACATACTTTCCTTTTATTTGCAATTTTTCTTTATATCATCCAATATATATATATGAGTATATATCGCCTGTCCTTATGCTACTCACGCACAAACACACAAACGTACACATAGACTTTGTTGTGAAATTCGATACTTCGATGCCCTTCTCGTATGTGTACTCTCATTGTCGTAAATGTGAAGAGCTAACCTCGAATTGGTTGTTTTTTGTCTCCCTATCAAGATACGCGAAAATCAAGAAAATAATCGAAATTTTACAATTTGCGTTGTGGTGCATTTGTTTCTTCAAGACATGAGGTTTGAATACGTTTGAACGATGGTTAATACATTTATAAAATTAATTTAATACCAATTATTTAATATTTTTGATGGATGAATAAATTATTCATAGACAGATAAACGTATTGATGATAAATGTACACATGTTAGACAAAAAGGTTTAAATTTATATGAGTATCTTATATATGTCTCATGTAAATATTAATTTTATTTAGTATTATATAAATTTTGTAATTGATAATTTTAGATTTCATAACATTGTAATTAAAGATGTTTATTATTTTGATTAAATATTAATATATTTTTTTTCTCGAGCCATTGAATGCAATACATTGTTAAATTTTATTAATTCAATGTTTTAATTGCTTTAATATATGCAAATAGAAATAAATACAAACATTTATAATTACTCTACTCTGAAAAGTAAAACAATTTCAATCGTTATAATTTCTTTCAAGTTTTAACGCAGTTAATATAATCTAAGGTTAGTTTTATTCCTTAAAAATTTTAAATAACAAAACTTTGAATTATAATAACAATTAAATTTTTAACGTTCTTTTAGAAACTATAAGCTTATAATTATTTCTTTACATTAATCATTACATTTTTACGGAAAATTTATAGATTTAAATTAAATTTCCAGCTACATCAGAAATAATATACGTTAAGTTGTAAAAATTACGTAACATTTTTGTATACCTTGCACTGAGCGGTTTAGTACTGCGCGTCACCGCTAGGCGACTTAATACAGCATGCCACCGCTAGGTGGCGACAGTCCCTTATTTGCAAATCCACTATTAAGAAAACTCAATGAAGGTATATAGGGAGTACTTCTTTCACCCATAATTGCCCCTTCTTCCACAACCCCAAGATCTCACCCAAAACCAAAGTCCGCGCCTTCAACGCTATTATCAGGAGCATCATCTCCTACGGCATCCCTATCTGGGGCTCTACCCTCCCCCATCGCCTAAAATCTATCCAAGGTACCTACATGCGATTGCTGCGCTCTGCCCTCAAAATCCCTTGGTTCATAAGAAACAAGCAAATCCTCGCTGAAACCGGACTTCCCTCCATCCCTCAAGCAGCCTCTACTTATGCTGCAAACCTCTGGGCCACAGTGAAGTCCCACCCAAACCCCAGCATCAATGCCCTTGCCAGCTTCACCCGCAAGCCCTCCGACCGAGTCAGAAGGCCATGTCACCTGCTGCGATAATTAGCTCCCTCTAGTTTCGTTCCTAGCGTAAGTGCCTCTCTTCCAACGGGAGGCCTCCGCCCCTTCTCACGCTTCTTTTATTTTCAGGTTGGGAGTTTTAGTCTAAAGACTGTGCCCCGCTCAGGGAGGGGTTTTAGTCGATAGGCAACAGCGATAGCTCGAAGCCAGCTCTCGCTACGAGTCAGCTTCCGCTGGTGAATCCGACACTACCCGCTAACATCTTGAGTGTCTTTAGAAGATTTCCCCTCCCCGTGCCAATAAACACAAACAAAAAAAAAAAAAAAAACCCATAATTGCTCTCCTCCCGAGATCTCGTTGTATCAGTTCTCTCCTCTATGAGGGATGAGTGGGCAAGCGATGAGCTTGTTAGGATTGTTGTATACCGGTTTACAAGGTCTGGCTATTAAATAACGAGACTGGTTACGAAAAAGGGTTTTATTATAAAAATTATTCTACATTCGAATGCTCCCCTTCAATATACTCCCCTTCCCTCGCCACACACCTTTCCATACGTTTTTTCCATTGATCGAAGCAGTGCTGGAAGTCTTCTTTGGTGAGGGCCTTTAAGAGCTCTGCCGTTTTTTGCTTTACCGCTTCCATCGACTCAAATCGGGTCCCTTTCAAAGCAGATTTTATCTTCGGAAATAAAAAAAAGTCGCACGGTGCCAAATCTGGCGAGTACGGCGCGTGTTCGAGCACTGGAGTGCGCTTACCGGCCAAATACTGCTTCGCAGATAGCGCGTTATGGGCAGGTGCGTTGTCCTGGTGCAAAATCCACAAGTTGTTCTTCCGCAACTCGGGCCGTTTCTTAAGAATTCGTTCTCGCAGTATTGCCAAAACTGACAAATAGTAAGTCTGGTTGACAGTCTGACCCTCTGGAACCCATTCAGTCATCACGATACCGTTAATGTCGAAAAAAACGATCAACATTGCCTTGAATTTTGATTTGGACATCCTTGCTTTTTTGATTCTGGGCGATTCAGGCGTCTTCCAATGCATCGATTGCCGCTCTGTTTCAACATCGTATTGAAAAATCCACGTTTCGTCGCAAGTAATAATGTTTTTCATCAGTCCGGAATTCTTTTTTTAACCTTTCAAGGAAATCTGAGCAGACCTGTTGACGCAAGAGCTTTTGGTCAGGAGTCAGGTTTTTTGGCACCAACTTCGCACAGACTTTTGTCATGTGTAATTCCTCGTGTAAAATGTGTCTAACCGTTTCTTTATCGGCGTTTACAGCCTCGGCAATCATCCGGATGCTCATTCGACGAATGACGCACAATTTGGTTGATTTTGGTCACTGTTTCCGGAGTTGAAACAGTGACAGGGCGACCTGAGCGTTGGTCATCTTCAGTGCTCACTCGGCCCTCACTGAAGCGCTTACACCACTCAAAAACACGCGCACGAGATAGAGAATTGTCCCCATAGGCCTCTTGCAACAATTTACAGCACTCAGTCGGAGTTTTTTTCAATTTAACGAGAAATTTGAGATTGATACGTTGCTCCTGTTTTTCGTCACACATGATTTTCGGCACGAGAAAAAAACACGTTCGTTTCAAACCGTTACTGCACAAATACAATAATAGTGACGAGAACGTGTTTTGGTACGTGCATAGACAAGCTATCTAGATACCCAACGCACTATTCGTTTTTTCCCCACCCCTCTACGGCGCCCTCTAGGCGCGCAGTCTCGTTATTTAATAGCCAGACCTCGTATAACGAGTATATCCGAGTCTTCTTTTGTGGTCTTATTTCTCTTCACTGTTTTTCTGCGTATGAAAAGTCGTATTTGTTATAGATGGGTTACTACAGATTTATCATTGGACTGTTTTTCGTTCCAGCCACGCAGACTTCGTGGATATTTCAACAATCGTCGATATTGGATCTTTGGTTTATAGGTCAAAAGAGGAGTTTCTTCCATCTTCTATAGATACAAGTATACTTACAATACATATACATAATTTATTGTTGACAACTAGCTCTGTTTTCGGGCAACCGCAATGCCGTGTTCTCTCCCATACGAATGAGTGACAGCGGGCCTGAAAAAAAAAAATTTGCTGAGTAAACGGAGAACCTAGCAAATCAAATTTTTTAATTTTTCAAATTACTAAACTTGAGTCATTTAATCTGTATTTTTTATTTTTTTATTTTTTTATTTTTTTTTTTATATACATAATGAAAAAAAAAGAGGAACGCAAATTCGACAAGGCAAGTGCAGCTTTCGTTAGGGATACCAAAAGCTGGAAAGATGATCTGTATAGAGATCCTGCTCATTTTCATCTACCGCTATTAATCAGAGTCCCAAGTAGGTAATGCAATTCATATTTTTGCAGTGTAGACATGTAAACGTAAGGTATTGTGACCCGTTCAACCTGGATTTCAAATAAAATCAATTACGTTGAAGCAAAATTATCGAAGCATCGTTGCAGATTTCTGCAATATGCAGATTTATGCAATCCACCATAAGAACAAACTATCCAAGACTGGGGTAAGTTTATTGACTGTTAACAAATTACAAAATGAAAGAAAATTAGAAAAAAAAAAAAAATTATTTTTGATTGAATATCGAACTATTGAATTTTAACACAAAATAGAATAACGAGAAAAACTTTATGAATTGGAGTAACATCGATACTATAGAAAAATCACATATTTTGCTCTTAATATTGCAAATATTTTATTATTACTTTTATTTTTTTTTTCCAAACAATCTTATACAATATTATTTTTAAAAACTTGATCAATTCATATTATCATTCATGTTTATCAAATTTACGTATCAATAAATTTCAAAATTTGAGAATGCAATTTCAAGTTTTATTTATTTATTTTTTTTTTTATTGAATTTGTAAATTAACTAAAAAACAATAAGATCAAAATGAATTTATATAAAATAAAATATAGATGTACTATTTTTGGGATAAAAGTTTATATTGTTTAGATCTAAATAGACCTGTTCATATCAAAATTTTAGTCTTTAACAAATTTAATAAGATCCAGTCGTTAAAATTTATATAAATCTAATAAAATACGAGCATATTTACCCGAGTGTATTAAATTTAATGCATTTTGTAATGGAATTCGTTAATTAATAAATAATATTCATGCAATCGAAGACGTATTAAATTCTTAAGCTACATTATGGCTAATAAATTCTACTTGTAGTGTTAATTTTTTTAAAAATTATTATGCACTTTTAGTGGCCAACTATTTTACTGATTATTTAATTACATAATAATTCATTTTTTAATTCCTTACTGCTCGATATGAGTATAAAGAGTTAATAAAATAGACCAAAAAATTTATGTCATTAAATTAGTATTGTAGATATACAGCTAAGTTCTTGGGGTCTGTCTCTTTAAATTAAAATATTTATCGGAATTCATCGATTGTTATGGAAATAATGGAAATGCGTTGAAAATGAGGAAAATTATTTTCAAAATTAGGTGATTCATGTTGTAATGATTCACCTTGTTTATGATTGAGTAATCAATTCATGCCAATGTTATGCATCTAAAGTTATAAAGTACAACTCATTTTTTTCGTTCTTGCCAATTACCTACATCCACAGATAAAGAAAAAAAAAAAAAAAAAAAAAAAACAGTAAGAAAAAAGAAAAATCGAAAGTACTGTATAAACATCACATTTTTTACTCTAATTGTATTTTAAATATATTTTTTATCACAATTTTAGTTTTGTTTTCGATTAAAATTTTTTTTTGCTCAAAATTTTATCATCATTACGATAATGTAATAGCTCAACTTAGCATTTTTGCCGCTCGAATTGACATTTATAATCGATTGAATACAATAAAATTTTAAAGACGAATGTATAAAAGTATGCGCGAATCTTTATATTAATTTACAAATTTACGTTACTTTTTTGCAATTTTTTGGTATTTAAATTAAAATTTCAATATTATTTTCTTGAAGTTTTTTATTTTATTTAAATGCTGGAACCGTTTATTCATCTTGTCACAGTGTAGTGCAAACTAGTAAAACATTTTTATGAACAAAACATCAATCTAAAAAATAAAGCAAGTAAAATATCGTAAAATCTTACATTTAATTAAAATTATTGTTCCATAAAATTTTATTGTTTTATGCATTGGCAAAACGAAATGGATATATTTATAAGATTCATTTAAAAGAGTCAAGTAATTTATTTTTTTTATTTGTAAAAAATTGAAAAGTAAAAGTTAATTAATCGATTCATCGCCTTTGAAAAGATAATCAAATAATTTAAAAATTTAATTATTCGATATGCTGTTTATTTATAAACTATTTTAATGAAATTTAATTTACGTTATATAATATATGGTTATCAAATGTTAAAAGAATCTTATGCATTTTATGCAGGTTAAAATGTTATCAGTCTATAAACAGAAGCTTTACATATAAATTCATGAAGTTAATTGTCAGATGTAAACTTGTGATAAAGGTGAAAAATTCTTATTTTCACTTTAGGGTATAAAATTTTATTACGCGCAAAGTAAACTTTACCTTTTGTTTGTTGATAAATTATTTTATTTCATTTGCAGTAGAAAATTTTTCTATACGATTGTTACAACTGAAAATTAAAATTTTTTTTTTTACTTTTCTATTTAATTTGATGTTAGTCATCAAAAACTAAAGGAAGATGTCTAAAATTATAAATTTATCTAAAAAAACTTTATAATAATTAAATTATTTAGGAAATAAACTGTTTATAATTTAAATTTTTACTAATAACTTTCAAAAACGTTAAAATTATTATTAAAGTCAACAACTTTTGAACAATTAAACAAAAATTATTATTATAAATATTGTAAAGATTTAAATATATTTATATTTTTTTAAATAATGTACTTACCTCGTGAAATTTTATAAATTTTAATATAAAATTCATATGTAAAATTTAACGATAATAAATTAAAAAAATAGACATTTATTATTAGTACAATAATAATGTTTATTCTAAAGTTCACATAAGCAATAAATCACATTAGATCACTTTTAATTAACATTTAGTAATTTTAGGTAGAAATCAATCGTTGAATAAATCGTCGATTCATTTCTTATATGGAAATAATATTTTGTTCGTTACATAAAAATTATAAAATTCTTCTACTCTTCATCGAATTTTAGTTATTTATTTCTAAAAAAATTTAAATTACAAATAAATATATCCTTTACATATTTCTATAAATCACATTTTCAAAAGTTTTAATTGCAATACAATTAAAAAAAAAAAAAATATATATATATATATTTATTAAACATTAAGAAGCGCGAGTCTTTAATTGTTTTATTCGTGTCAACTTATAATAATTAATAATACACCTTTCGATTGTTTATCTTCTTTCTTCCAGTATGTTTCGTAAGTATTTGTTACTGTAATCAAATACTATGGTTTTCAAATTCTATTTACATAATTTTTAAATATTATAAAGTACAAATTATAACATAAATAATTTAACATATATAAAAATTATGATATATTATACTTAGATCGAACACTTACATCTTACGTTATTAAATCTACGATATAATTATAATTTACAAGATCTTAAATAGTATATTAAATATTAAATAGTTGTATTTTTCTATGAAATAGTAATAATTATACTGATACTTATAAATTATATTTCATGAGATTAAGAGGTACACCACAGAATTATTTTTTTTTTCGTTGTAACAGTTTTTGGTGATTTAAACTATTTTTCTTATAATAATTGTATTGTTATAATCGAGCTTGAAGGATTGGGTTAGGTTTTTTATTTATTTATTTATTTATTTATTTATTTTTTTTTTTGATAAACAATATTATTAAATATATTTATTTTCAAACAGCTACTCGTCTGCTCGAAAACTAATTCTTTTTGATTTACTTTTAGATGTCTTCGTTAGTTTAAATGGAAAATAAATCAGACTCAAAATAATTTATAAATATAAAATTTATAAAATCTATGATTATTTATTTGTTCTGAAGAAAGTCAAGTTAATCAAAACAAGAAATAGCTAAATGTCACATAATCTAATTTTTAATCGCGTAGACTAACATGGAATAATTATAATAGTTAACTATTATGTGAATATATGCATCAATAAATATCACACTAATGTTTATCTAGTGTCAATTATATACCGAATTATCTTTAAATGACATGTTATGGTTTCTAGAGTCAAGCGATTCATATATATATTTTAATTTATTTATAGTGCACTTTACTTGTATTTATACCTATTTACATGTTTACTTTGAGCGTATTATTTTCCACTTGAGTCTCGAAGTTACGAGACGATTTTTTTTTTTTTTTTTTTTTTTTACATATATTTTTCACTATTTTTATTTGACTTTAGTATCTAACATTGCAAATTATTTAAAAGCTGTTGATAATATAATGATTTTTTTTATTTTTGATATTATCATGTTTTTCGGAGTTTTTAAAATGAAAAACTTAACGTTCGGATATTTTTCATTTATAATTGTAACGTAAATACTTCTTGTCAAATAGAGATATTAGTAAACATTTAATATACAATGACTTTTATAAATACAATTTAATGTGAAAATTTGAATAGTTATAAAAATAAATCCTTTTGTAAATTTTTGTTTATCATTAAATATTATTTTTATGATTTTCTTAAATATTTTTTATTGATTTAGGAACGTTTGATCGATATACTTATATGATAATTTTTAAGTTCTGGAAATTAACTGTGAAAAATTTGTCTGTGTATATGTGTATGTATATCTAATATTATATTGTTTTATTTTCAAATAGAATATTTATTACGTTAACAGCCTTACATTTGTCACTTATTATTTTCACGTAAATTCAAATAAATAATTCAACAATTGATTTATAGTTTTTATAGTTTACAAATATTCTATTTATTAAATAATAATAACAATCTTCGTATAATTATTAAAAATATAATTAAAATTTTTTTTAATAGAAAAGTTAGTATTTTAAAAATGCCATAAAGTATGAATTTTTAAATACTGATAATTTTTTAATGTAACGCTTTCGTGCTCATTCTTAAACTTTGTCACACTTTATTACAATTTATTGTCAGCATATCTTAATAAGTATTTAAAATTATATATAACTGGTATACTTCTTCAATCGAATAAAATTTTTTAATTGTGTATTGAGGAATATTTTTTAAATAATGCATATGTCTCTTCTATTTTTGTAACGCGATACTATTTTGATATCATTATGTAAAAATTAATTTGAAAGGCTTTAAATAAGATTTTATGTAGTTATTTAAATATTTTATTTACATTTGTTATTAAGTATCTAAAAAGCAATTATTTATGAAAACTAGTTTTGTGAATTTTGTAATTTGCTTATTGTTTAAAAAAATTCTTTTTTTTTTTAAATTAAATAATTTTTATTATTTCCATTAAATTCAGATATACTCTTACAGCAAACTTTACTCTGATTGTTTTACCATACACCATTCGATTTAATGCTATAATAATTTTCCTTATTTATAGAAAAAATATTAACTAATTAAAAAGAAAGTGAAAGCAAACGGTGATTGTCGTTAAAAGAGTTAATTTTCTTTCGATAAATTATTCAATTACCTTTGAAACATAAATTCGTTACGAAAATAAAAAAAGAAACGTTTCAAATTCTGCAAGAAAAAAAGAGAAAAATGTCAGCGCGAATAAAACAAAGCAAACAGAAAATCGGAAATACCCTTCGATAAAAGCATACCGTTTTCTAGCCCTTGCTAATCTTTTCCCGGAACCTTTTTGTAAATATGAATGTTTAAGAAAAGCTGTGTATTAACTTTATAAAAGTACAGCTTTGATGACGCAAAAAGAGCCGCGATTTTTCATCCGATCTCTATGAATCTTTTCTACCTCTTTTCGTCCTTTATTTATATATTAATTTTTTTTTGACACTACTTCTATTATGCTACAACACCTCTATCTTTATATTTTTATAATTTCAGATTTTTTCTTTCGCTGATTCTCGCAGTGTTAGTGCGGATTTTATTTCTGTTACAGTCATTTTCATTTCGCTCGCTCGTTTTTCATTAATTTTTATTTTTATCTCTTTCTTTTTTCATTGTCATTGAAAAAGTTTTTTTTCTTCATTCTTTAAGGTCGTTTAAAGTGTAATATTTCAAACGATTTTTAATACTTTAGAAATATTCGAATCTGTATTATCAGTTTTCAATAAAGAAGATTTTTATTTTGCCAGCTTAGATTTCGTTGCAATGCATAAAAGAATACCTTAGCTTAAGGTATTTTTCTATTAAAATACGGAATATTAAATATCAAATAATACCAAGTTCGTTTCATTGTTTAAAATCAGAATAGAGCATGTCGATGTAATGATTTATTATAAAAAAACCAACGAATAAACATCGTTTAATTGAAAAAGAATAGTTTAAAAAGAATTCGCATTTTAAAAATATGTACTCGTATACATATTTCTAATCGATGCTTACTATTAAAAAATCATTGCAAATAATCTATTTATGAATGGAAAATCATTACTTCGTTAATATATTTGTTTACGAACCCCGATATTATATCGTATCTAATGCTTTCGAGCTTCTAAATCAGATTTTTATCAAGGCACTAACCCTTCTTGATAAAATACAACGAGCCAATCCTCACATTCGAATTCGTTTACCATATCCATACCCCGACGTACAAAATAAGCAAAAAGTAACTTTAACCATACAGCAAATTAACTTCCCTCGCTAAATTTACCGCGTAAGACAAAAATCCACCATATCTCCAGTATCTCCTTTTACCCTCCCCTATTTTTCTTTTGTTTTACCAGAAGTGTATTTTCCACTTCGAACGTCGGTCTTCCTCCTCGGGCAAAGATCCGACGTAACGTCGGAATCTTTTTCTATTTCCCAATGAATTTCCGAGCGGAGGCCTTGTTCGTTATCTCGTACTGCGCGCGCGCGCGCGCATTCACGCTCCAAAGAATCTCGTTTCTCCGTTTTCTCTCCCATTTACCTCCCCTTGCTTTCTTATAGTTTCTCTACGGACTTTTTCCGAATGTCTTCTTGTTTTTTTGCTTATATACCGGAAACGCGGCGTGTATTTATGACACGAAAAGGATACTCGGATACTTCTTATCGAATCCTGATGAAGAATGACATAATACCGAATGTGCCCTCGTGGGTGTATGTACAAGTCGCGAACAACCTGTCCTTATGCAATCGATGCTTTGTTATATTTTTTATTGTTGAAAATGCACGTTATTTGTCATGGATATGTATACATATATTTACGAATATTAAAAAATATTCAAGAGACGATGCGCGACAATAATCTTGAAAATTCACAATTTAAAATGTAAAAATTTTTTGTAATTCTGATACTATAAACTTACACTTTTTGTAGATTGCTAAACGAATATTAAAAGTAATATTTATTGAAGCTTGAATGAGTTATGCACCGGGGACTTTGAGAAAAGTAATCTAAGATTGCGCAATAACTTAAATTGGGAAAGTAAGTGAAAAGCTTTTATCAATAAGGGATATCATTTACAACGCTGGGATTGAAAGTTCTACGGTGGTGGGAACTGATTTATTTATGGCATTTTCTTTTTGCTTTTTTTACTTAAATTGTCTAAAATCAAATTAAATTGTTTTATCGAATATATATAAAAAAAAAAAAAAAAAAATTGAAAAGTTTTATAAAGTTTTACATAAGTTTTATAATTAGTTAAAATATTTGCAGTAATAAGTAATATGATTTCATTAAGAATAATATGTTTTTATAAATTTTCATATATGTTAAACATTAAATATTAATAATTAGTTAATATTATATATTTTGAATAAGTTTTTCTTTATCCTATTATTGTTTCAACAATAATATTTATATGTCCCATATCTGAACTTGAAATTATCTTTTTTATTAAACAAATTTCGATCTATTTTCGTTATAAATTCATAAAGTTATAAAATATACGAGATATAAAACATTGAAACGATAAATAAAAATTATTTAATTTTCCAGTAATAATTAATAAACAAATATTGGATAAAAATAAATAGTTTACAAGCAACTCAAAATATAGATTATATTTATTATGGGAAAAAAGTTATATTTGATTTTTATAAAAAATAACTATTGATTTCCATAATACATATGTATGTATACTTAATACACCAAATTGTGTATTTTATACATACACTGCTCATATATTTTACTTTTATTTTTAACGATAGTTTATTTTTATATAACATTTTTTATTTTTCTTCATTTTTTTTTTTTTTTTTTTTCTGCTTATAAAACAACATTCATTTTTTTTGTGTTTCTCCGAACTTAGTAGTACTAACACGAAATTGAATAGTGAAAATTTCAAATGCAGGCGTCGTTACCGCAAAAAATTATAAATATTCTAAAACGCATGACCACAATAGAACAAAAAATTTTATTCATGTAGTTATAATATTAAATTCGAATCCAGTTGGTCTAAATATAATCAGTATATATCGTAAACATAATATTTTTATTCATTAAAGACAAAGTAATTAGATTTAAAAAATCAATCTTTATCACAATTATTGGTTTTTGATACAAAAAAATTAAATTAAATTAAATTTGTAATAGACATTATATTTTCACAGGACATTCTTTAACAGATATATATATATATATATATATATATATATATATATGTATGTATGTATGTATATATCTTTCAAGATAAAATTTATGAAAAGTCGTTTGTGCTTAGCGGACGTAGACATGTACATATGTAAAGACACAATGCATACAAGTCCATCCTTCAACTCGATGTACATATAGTAATTCGATACCGCACATTTTTCATCCCCACATCATCCGATAAAGAAGGACAAATTTCACTAGGAAAGTTTTTAGTAAGGAAAAGAAAAAAATTGAAAAGCGAGAGGGATAATTCTCGCGGACACGCTCAAACGCACACGCAACATACTCACATTTATGTAGGTATATGTATATATATACAGGAGAACGAGAATCGAGAAAAATACGTCGCTGTATTCATAAAAAGACGGTATCTTCGTTTTTATCTCTTTCTCGTTGACTTTCTGCGTTGCACCGCTACTGCTGCTGCTGCTGCTGCTGCTGCTGCTCTTACTTTGTAATTCTATTAGATTTCCACCAGCGAGAAACCTAAAAATAGCAGACGTTTATTGAGACCGTGGGATGCAGTGGAAGTGCTTTTTCTCTTTCTTTTTTTTTTTACCAGAAATCAGGGATGAAGGATTCTATACAAAAAAAAAAGTAAAGAAAAAAGCTCAAAGGATAGAAGAAAAGTATTAATGGGCTGTTTTTAATTGATTAAAGAAAATGGTTACTCGAGCTGATTGTGTGTAGAGCGTCGAGTTGATATTTTGTAGAATTAAATGCTTCTTGGTATTTTAAAGTTTCCTCGATTAAATTACTAGACACTAACTAGACACAATTTCCGTTTTAATATACAATCGTTAAAAAATTTATTTCGTTAAATTTGTAAAAGTAGCTTAAGAATTTTCCAAGTAATCTTTCGATGATTAAATTAAAATTAAATCTTTTAAAAATATCTAAACTACAAGCAGATAATTTATATTTTCCATTTATACAATTAAATAATTTATATAACTTATTTAAATATTAAATTAATGAATTTTTAATCTTTTTGCTTAAAAATTATTTATAGATTAAAAATTTACGTCATCTTCGACGTACTTATTAGTGTATAAATAGTATATGCATGATTATACTTTTACTGCAATCAATAGTTTTCTCATATTTTTTTTCACCCTAGAAGTTAATTATAGTATTTGCTGCGCAACAAAGAAGCTGATGATTTGATTATCCTTAGTATATAAAACTAAAAATAGACAGCACTTAAAATATCTTGATATAAATATTAATTAAGTATTTTAAAACTTCACAAAAAAGGTTTACGATATAACTTTTCAAATGATTATTAATAAATTTTCAATTGTAATTTATTATAACATAATTGAAATGCAAATAAAAAATTCAAAACAATTATTAAAGAAGTTAATTTTTTTTTTTTTTTTTTTTTTTTTTTTTTTTTTTTTCAACTTGAAATTTATAATTAAGTCTCTGTTAAGGCATCTGTAATATATTGGACGAATAATTCAGGGTAAAAATATTTCAACCGCGAGAAAAAATTTATGGTACAGCAATTTCTCAAGATCTCTCGCTTAATTTTATATATTTTTAAATATAAGTATTGTTTTTTAAACGAATAACCAGCAAGTAATTTTCATGATAAACTTTTATTTAAAAATTACATTTTTTATATTTATTTGATTGGAAATTTTTTAATTACGCGGTGAATATATTTCAAAATATTCACCTAATTTTTCGGTTCATTAAATTTAAATAAATAGTTTGAACTCACCGACCAGCAGCGAAGCCGTTAAACGAGAGAAACCATGACGCGTTTTCTAGACGACGGGTTGAGCATCGATATGTGGCCGCTCCGACGCGATGAGTGAGCCGTGAGCGAAGTAGTCATAGTAGTTCTGGTGCTATTGCCATGTGTATTCGTACCGAAGCAGTGATGAGGATTCGTTGGACATAGACCCGAGAACCAGGACATCGCTTGCATATTTCTATGGAGATATACGTGTATGTGTATGTATGCTACGGTTTTGATAGACTTATGTTTTCGTTATGAATCATTGCTTTTGGGAAATTACTTTTTTTAGCGTCAATTTTCTCTTTTTACTTTTTATTTTTATTTTTCATTGTAGATTGTTTTATTAACGCCCAGATTGCTGCTTTTGTAAAACACTTTTGTAATTATAATTTTTAGTTATAGCTTAAATTAATAAATCAAGCTTAAAAAGTTTAATTAATGTACTTAAAAGGTAAATAAAAATTTTTTAACTCAAAAATTCATTTTTATGCATAATAATTAGGTTTGAAAAAAAATTTTAAAATAAAATTAATTTATTAATTTTACATTAAAAAAAACTTTTAAAATAAAAGAGAAATTTTTAAAAAAACGTACATTACGTACACAATTTTGCGAAATTATTTATATCGATTTGTTTTACGATATTCGGCAACTAAAATACAATCCTTATATTCCATGTATACAAGCATCAAATAGATAAATCAAAAGTGAAAGTAATACTCGAATAAGGAAAGAAAAAAAAAATTATATATGGCGCTGTAATAAATTTAATAAAATTAATTAAAAGAATTTTTGAAAATCCGTCTAATAAATCGTTTGATTAACTATGCTTTTAATTTTTCAACTCAAACGGCACGATACGTTGGTATAATTCTTTCAGCGCTCGGGTTATCATCGCGTTTGTTGGAGCTTAGAAAAAGACAACTATGAAGATACTCATCTTTATAAAAAAAAAAAAAAAGTATTTACGCACCTCTATTAATTTAGAGATTCGTTAGCGGAAATTCGCAACCAATAAAACATACTTTTAATTATACGCTTATAATACGTATACACCTCGGAATTCGTATAGTATCAACTCCACTGCACCGGAAGCTACCCGGTGGCATTTTATCTCTCGAGATGCGTGTCGCGACATACAAACAACTGCGACCAGAAGGAAAAAAGGACATAGACGACGAGAGTGAAAAAAGAAATGAAAATGAGAAGAGCGCGAAGTGTATAACTGTACACACTAAAATTGTAAACGAGAAGATCGAGAATTTTAATTTTAGCGCGCCGCTATTTTTACGAATACGTAATATCGAAAAAGAAGAAGAAGAAGAAGAAGAAAGAAAAGAGGAAGACGAAGAAGAATAAGCGACTCGTTGCAATTAATTGACGTCACTCGCGCTGAGGCTCGCTTTTTTTACAAGACGGGATAAAGGATACTCAAAGCTACAAGAGCAACTGGAGTCGTTAAATTGCTCTAGAGCTCTTTAATGCTACATAGAAGTAATGTTAGAGATATTTATGGGTAAAATTCCACTTGAGTACTTTAATTGCCGAACGAACTGGAATGTTCAATGTGTGCTTAAAAAAGGAATAAATTGTACGATCAATCGTGTGATGATTAATTGGTAAGAAATGACTTTTTTCTGCGACATGTTGAAATGTGATTTGAATTTTGATTTATTTTTTCAAATAATACTCAACTGCACTAATCGGGTTTGCAAATAATTATTTTTATTTTACGTATTTAAATAATTTTCAAAATTTTTTAAATATTAATATTTTTATTTTATATCTTTTTATCGAATAGCATAGTTTTAAAGAAATTTCTTTCAAAATTCTTTATAAAATTTATTGATATTTATTAAATGAAACTAGAAAAACTAAATCAAAATTATAACAGAGTAGAACGATTATTAAAATATATAAATATTTTTATCGATTTTAAACTGAATATAAATGTAAGCTAATGACAAAATATTATTCAAAGAAATTAAAGCAGAATGTTCTCTGTTCTCGTATTTTTAATACGAATCGTATAATAGTCATTTTGTAAAACGTCATAAGTATGCATTAATAAGTTGCTTAAATATATTCAAAGCTATGAAATTATAATGAGTTTATATATTTTATAAAAGGTTGACAAGCTGCTTCCAAACAACTGCCTCGTGAAGGTATGTATAAAGCTAATTTTTTATAAATGCAGATAATGTTAAGAGGCTTATGCGCACTCTTTATTCAGGAATTAACATAAATAAACGAAATCACGATGATAATGAATATGTAGCTATTTATGTTTTATTAAAATTTTGAGTAAAATTATAATTTTTAAAGTCTTCACTATTACCAGTAAAAAATTAATTCAAAATTTTAATTTAAGTACATTAGTATAGTTCCAAACTTTAACTAGCATTATAATAATATGTAATGTATAATCGAAACGGTAGCATTTGTTTTGTTACGAATATTTTTGAGGATTTGAGGCTTTCGCGAGAAAAATTCGTTTTATTGAATTTTTATTCGGGTTGAGTCGTGCGTTGGCTTTTTTAAGCCGAAGTTTCGCGAATATTGCAGTTTATTTTTCAGGGCTTAACTCAAACTACGCTATATAAATATTTTTATTAAACAATTTATCGAAATAAAATATCGATGTAGAAAAAGCTATTCAAATTTATAAATCAACGAGATGAAAAACTTTAAATGATTAACAAACTTTGAAAAATTTATTTAACTATTTGAATGTTTTTTTTTTAGTTCAATATTGAAACTTTCATTCGACGCTGTCAACTTTTCACTAAAACATTTTTAATAAATAACTAAACAGCTTTTCGTTTGTTATGCTTTACTGTAGTAAACTATTTGTTTGAATGAATTTATAAACTCATTGTAGATTTTCATTTAAGCATTAATTAATAAATGCCCAAAAAATTGAAAAACACTGTTGATTTTTCTCGTTAACTGGACTTTCGTAACATATTGTAATAATCTATCATAATATTCTAATAGTTTTGAAATACTTTTGAAGACTTACAATAAAAACTTTAAGCTAAATTTGATTAACTTGATTTTCGTACAAAATAATACGATTAAAATATGTTAGATTATTTATTGAGTTCTGAAAGATTTAAAATTATATAATAAAATTGAAGCAGGTGTTATACAAGCAATATATAAAAACAAGAAATATGAAAGTTTAAAATGTAGATATAATATCTGTGCAAGTTATTAATTTGTCAATTAAAATAATTTGGCATTTTATTTTAACGATTATAATTTTTCAGTGGGAATCAAAATATACAAACGAATTTTTCACGTAAGAATATTTAAACCTTTAAATAAGCTATTCAAGCATTTTCAATTGAATATGCGAATAATTAAATGATAAGTTATTGGAACTGAATCACTTTATTAAATAAGAGATCAAGAGTTTTTTTTTCATAGAATCGGCTTTTTACAATATTTACTTTAAAGAATTCGAAGCGTCATGTTCAAGCTGCAGAGAGAGAGAGAGAGAGAGAGAGAGAAACAACAATCGAGTTTGAAAAGGAAAAACAGCGAAAAAGAAAATCCATAGCTCTTGTAACCAAGAGGATTGGTTTTTGCGAATAAAAAGCAGAAAAGGACTACTCGTCGCGTCTAACGTACCGTTAAAAAGAAAACCGCTTCGAGAATACCAGAAATTCATATTGCGTTGGAATATAACTGTAGTGGTAAGAAAGGAAGAAAATAAGAGAGTCAGAGAGTGTGTGTAAGAGAGAGAGAGAGAGAGAGAGAGAGAAAAGATGTGATTAATTGATAAAGATATATACGTCAGAATGCGAATCGCATATTGTATGCGACTATATGCATTCTTTTTTAATTTTTAGTTAAGTTAATTTTCAATTTTTTCAGTTAATTTTCAATTGTTCGTACATTGTTTATATATACGTTGCTTGAAATTAGACCTCACGTATTTCGTTTTTCTTTTCTGCATATGCGATGATACGAATATTAAAAGTTCCGGATCATTTATGTGACGTTTATTAGATTGTTGCGTTCTACATACAATTACCTTTTTTTTTCAGTTTAAAAACTTTTTAAATAAAAGTTTCAGCGGTTACAAATGAATTATGCATTTGTAACACAAATATTCTGCTTGGAAACTTAACCTTTTTTATTAGTTCTATGGGTTTTTTGGTGCATTACTCGTATTCACAAAGTAATTATTGAAGTTTGATCTTGTAAAATTAACGCTTTTCAGTTTTATAAATAAAAATAGAATATAATTGAACATAATTGCATACTTCTTGAAAAATCTTTTGTTTTTATTCATTTAATAAAATAAGACAATTGATGATAAAATCAAAAATTGGTATTAAAAACAATTTGTCTAATAAAAAATGCACAAAATTCTTAGTTCGAAAACTACAGTTTTCTAAATTATTCGAACGTTTAATTTTTATACATATATACGATATGAAGAAAGTTAATAATAAAAATAATAATAGACGAGTCTTATTTAACCCATTTGCATCATAAGCGCATATATGCGCGCATTTTGCCTGTCCACTATCACCAGAGCGCGCATATATGCGCTCATTGCATTTGGGCATTTATCACAAAAAATTTTTGGTGATAAGAACGAATTTTTCACTTTTCTATGCGATGCAAATGGGTTAACATTAAGTAGAAATAATTAAACAAATAAAAAATACCAAAATAAAAGACTTAAAAATGAAAATTAGTTTTCTAAAATTATTGTTATATTATAGAATTAAAACACAATAAATTAATTAATTGTTTTAAGTAAATAATTATTTCAACATAATATTAATCATTTATACTAAGAAGAATAATTTCAAATAGAAAAAATATATTCAAGTACTCTATCAAAAAATTATTTACTCAAACATAATAATTTTCTTTATTTTTAACAGTGAGATATTCGATGCACGCAATTACACTAAAATATATAAAAAGCATCGTCGTCAAACAATATAAATAAATACATAAACGACTTAAATGACTTACTGTACAGTTTTGCAAAACGGAGTGCTGAAAAGGCAGTAAATAATTGGATTCGCAGCGGAATTAAGGGGCGCCAGACTCTGGATAAAAGTCGCGACCGCTATATTAGTTTGCGACTTTGGTACATGTCCGTAAACTTGCAGAAGATCGAATACGATGTACGGGCTCCAACACAAGATAAACACTGTAATAATACGCGATTATGGTTATTTGAAAATTTCGTTAATTAATTGTTCGCTTAGATCGTAAACAAACGTCTCGTATTATATTTGTTTCGTTATTGTATGCAATAAAGTGGGTAATTTCATTTCTTAACGTAACAGAACTCGGATTATATTACATGCATTACTCGGATTATATATTGTACTATACATTAGATCAGTATGAATTGTTTCAAAATTTTGTTTGTTTATGATTAATAAAAAAAATTAAGAAGAGGCTTTTTTTATTGTTTTAAATAGTGAGTGAATATTTTGGATAACATTGAATCATTATCTAACATTAATAATATATTTTTATAAAAATTTATACAATATTAAAGTTTAAAATTAAGGATGAATTAAAAACTAAAAATTTGTTTAATAATATTAAATATAAAATTATTTAAAATTACTTGAGTACATTCCAAATGTACAATAGCTCACACAATATACGTATAACTTTTTCCATTTCATAATTATTAAATAACAGAGATATTATATTTTATAAATCTAATATTATTATATTCTCTTTTTTTTTCTCTTCATTTAAAGATTAATATAAGAAATTGGTTTAGTTAACGTGACCGTTTAATTTATTATAAATATATATATATATATATATATATATATATATATATATATAAAATCAATCTCAAATTTTCGAACGTAAAATCAATCGATTTTGAATGGTTAAATTTACCACTTCCATTTTATAAAAATTTATATAAATTTATATAAATTTTTATTCATTTTATATAAATTTACTACTCCCATTTTACCAAAATATAATAGACAAATCGATTAACCATCGCGCACAAAACTGTTAACGCATCCGTGAGCTTTCCGCGATAAGTCATAATGATCTTCTTGAATTATTCATTTTATTGCATTCGTATAGCTTACCAGCATTACCAAGAGTTTGCAAATTGACATTTCCATGATTTCTCTTTCTCTCTTACACTCTATTTTTTGGTATAACACTCGGCGCTCCGTGCAATACAAAAACGATATTCAACCAAAGCGCGGATAATCGCGTAAATCGCAGGACTAAGTGTGAGTATCTCTCACTCTCTCTCTCTCTCTCTTTCTTTCTTCGTTAACGATTTCCCAATGTTTTTAACGTTCACAAGTTGTGTTTTAGTGTGCGTATCTGTATACGTACGTATAAAAAAGTATTCGCGTTAAAACAGGAAACTCTTTTTACTCAACAATACAGAAAGATAGAAGAGCTCGTAATGCACGATCGAGGTATTTTAATGAAACGGCAGCTTATCGAGGAATTTCGTGAAAGTAAACTAGAGGGTACAAAGTATCGATGACGTATTTTCCTTTTCTTTTTCCCTTTTTATATTTTTTTATTTTATTTTATTCAAGCGTCCCTGCCGCCGACGTTGTTACAAAAGTAAAAATTTTTCGTAAAAATAAATTTTTGATCCTTCGAAACTTATCAATTACAATAATTTTTATTTTAATGCGCGATAAATAATTTTTTCAACGACTTATTTGTCTTATAAAATAAATTATTTTCAATTAAATTATTTTTTTTTTTTTTTTTATTACGAAAATTCATCACAATGCTTAGCCAATGAATAATGAGATTTTAAAAATTTATAATATATATGCAAATGAAATATCGTGAAAATTATCCGATGTGGCAAAAAGTTATATTTGACATTGAGTTAAAAGCACGAAAAATTTCGGGCTATAATTGTGTCGAGTGAAAAACAAAAAAGATAATCTTCATAAAGCTATGAAAATTCATTTAATAAATTTATTATGAAAGCTGAAAACACATTTCAGTAAAGTGAGTTAAGTTTTCCAGAGTTTTTAATAAACTTTAAAGTGTACACTTCGCAATGTTTGAAACTGTTTTTGTGTTAAAAGAAGCGTTTACATCCTATGAAGTTTGTGTTGACTTTTAAAGCGCAACTCGTGTTCAGCCATTTTTAACGTACTTTGCACTTATATATATATATATATATATATATATATATATATATATATATATATATATATATATATATATATATATATATATAGTATGTTTCTTGTAAAATTGATCAAAAGTTATATTAATTATGTCTTAAAAGATTAACCGTTTATACTTTATAAACATTTAAATTTTGTTTCAAAAAAAAAAAAAAAAAAAAAAAATGGCGTTCTTTTCTCGCTTTACTCTAACTCGAAATAATTTGCAAAAAGATTTTATAACGACGAAACTCAAGAATTAAATTAGCGTTGTATAGGAGCTACTTTATTAGAACAAATATTAATACGAGCGAACAGCGTTAAGATCTCTTTGATCATTTTGTTTACGAACTATAAATTTAATATTACGATGTCGTTTTTGCACCTCGAAGTTATCGTTTGATCAATTTATAATTAGGTATAGTAATTAGAAATAATAATTACACGTAATTTTCATACAGCTCAACTATTCGAGTAAATAGTTCTTTTCTTTTTCCCTTTTCAAAATAACAGCGGACAATTGATTTTAGATTTTGAAAGTCGCTATAAGCACTTCATTTCTTTCCCTCGTTAATTTAATTTTTTTTAAAATATACGAGGCATGCGCAATTACAAGACTCTTCAACTCACTATTGTTCGAAAGCAACTACATCTGCATGGTAAATTATATATACACACATTAAACTTGTCTTTCTTACACAATTGCGCGCGCGCTGTATTAGCGAAAAAGCCAAAGAATTAACGCATCAATCGTTTCGTTATATGTATATATACACATATATATATGAACCGCGAAATAAACGTCTCTAACGACTTATAGATAGTATAGAGTAACGTCGTTCGAGGTATGGCTCCATGAAACGCTACGCTTTACGAGACTTTTAATTTACTGGTTGAATTTTATGGCTGTGCACAAGATGATTTAAAACTGTTCCTGGGTAAGTTTTAAACTCACCCGCGAACGTCTTATTTCTCTACAAAGCTGTCTGATCTTTTTATTTTTGTAAAGACGGAAGAAGAGATTGTTGGTTTTTTTTCTTCTTCTACTTGTTTTTCAAGTCATACTTTTTGTCGTACGATTTTATTGCGAGGAATAAGTCGATTTAATGTGTTATGGTTATTGTGGGATCGTTAGCCGTTAAAAAAAAAAAAAAAGGTTCGTAAATAGAACAGTTTTACTTACTATTCGATTGTATAATGTTATCTATTTTATTTGTTTAATAGTTTAATTAAAATTTTTATTTGCAATAATTAATTGTTAAAATTTATATTTTTTGACTAGTATAAATTTCAAATTTTTGTATATATAATATAATATACAATTCCAAAAAAAATAATCGATTATTGATACGATATCAAATTCTTTACATTTGCTTTCTTTTCATTAACATTGTTAATTTGTTGTATCACCTAACAACAATATACTTTTAAATTTATCGTATCGAATGAAATAATTAAAATTCTGTTCTAAGTTCAAAGCTTTATTCTAATTGGGCCAAAAGTTGACTTTGGATAGAACATTCTCTTTTACGAAATGTTTGTTACCGTTGTTCTCGCGCTTGTTTCTTTGTATTCCCTTTGTACGGTATATTTAATTTGTGCGTTTTATTCTTTTGGTAATACTTTAAAACAAATAAAATTCACTAATCGAATAAAATGATGTAGTTGTTGTTTTAAAACAAATTAACAAACAATAAAACGTAAAAAAATATGTGAAAATATATATTTTAATATTTAGTTTCGTTGATTAAACTATTGACGATTAACAAAATTTTAAATACCTAAAAATAAAAGAAAGGATAAAAAAAGGTAGATTGTCAAGGGCAATAAAAAAAAATTACGTGAATTAAATAAATGGATTCTTAAGTATATCACTGTGAGAAAGTCGAGAAAAATCTTAATAAGAAATATAAGAAATATAATAAATATAATAAATAAATTTATACACAAATATGTAAATTACTTTACGGTAGAATTTTTTTGTACTTTATATTTTTATAACGATGCTACTATTGATAAAATCGATTTGTAATTCAAACAAGGCAGTAATCAATTTAAAAGAAATTATTTAATAAAAAAAACTTTCAATACACGATGATAGAGTACATAACTTCGTTGCTAAAATCCTAAGCTATAATAATGAGCAGCATTATTTACAAGCCTATTAATTTGGTCGCAATCCAATTTTTCGAGCGAAAACACCGCACATATATAAGCTTTCGTAAATCTACAAAGCGATTTCGTAGGACACCTCTTGAAAGGAAATACTAAAATATTGTCAAACTTTGCGAAAATATAATGTTATAAGGGTCGCATTGTGTACGATAAATGCGCTGCGCATTTATTTCTTTCGCCGCTCACTCACTCTCTCTCTCTCTCTCTCTCTCGCGCGCGCTTTCCTCGGGCAAGTGTCTTCGTCAGCTAAAAAACTCTCGAGAGTTGGGATAAACGACAATACCGGAAGTGGAAAAAGTCCAATGGAAAAGAGAGAGAGAGAGAGAGAGAGAGAGAAGGGCATGCCTGGAGGACAAGTATTCGTTCATAAGACGAAAGCGAGGGATTGGTTTCTTCTTTTCTTATAATACATACAGACGACAAAAAATCTCGAGAGGAATTGAGGAAAATGAGAATAAAAAGAGAATTCATGGATTTTCTGGAAAGTTACTAGTATATACGCGCATTAGATTTCGCTTTACTCTCGAGCTTACCGACCGTTGGACGCTCTGTTTACCATTTTTCATTTTTATGCGCATGTATTCTCGTGCGTTTTTTTTTATTGCAAATACTTTTTACCCGTGTATTTATTTATTTATTTTTTTATTGTTCTTCTTTAGATTAACCAGCGAGTGTTCTATTTGTAAAGCGAAACTAAATGGACGGTATAATTTATAGAATTGGCTTTGATTATCTAATTATTGATGTATATATATAATGATTTTTCGTTATAAGTATGGATAAGAAAATGTTTGAAATTTATTTCCATAAATTATTCTAACTTTTTTGAAACTTTGCGTATTTATAGATTATCATTATTCTGAATATCATAGTGAAAATTTTATTTTCATATAGAAAAAAAAAAAAACACGAATGATAAAAATTTCGTAATACATTACGGTGCTTCTTTGTTGTATTTTGTATCCAATTAAAAAAAAAAAAAGTAATTGTAGAAATTGGAATCTGCAATATAGTAATATTATCTCTGCGTAGAATTAAACTTCTTTATTTGTAAATCATCTTTTAACAAATTCTGACGATGTCAATGGGGGAGTGTCGTGTAAGGGGCAGAGGAAAACAGGTAAAGGGAAGACGGAGCAGAAGCTGTGTCTTTCTGAAATAAATAAGTACAGTTTATTATATGTAAAAAATATTTTTTTTCACGCCGTTTCCTTTTATGCCAATCGATCTATTTTTATTGCTAAAATATCTAAAATAGTTCTATTTTTATTCTTTATAAAAAATTTTACTCCAATTTTCACTACAAAATTCGTAATCAGTACATTAAAATATATATGTGTATGAAAGCATAATAAATTTAAAAAAATCCGAGATAACTACGTTTCGGACATTTACCTAACTATATCTTGAGAATAAAAAAAAAAAAAAAAAAAAATCGTTTTTATTGAGTTTAAGTAATTTTATTGAAATACACGTCGATGTTTTGATAGCGAAACACGTATAATGGCACGTCTTCGCGCGAATACGGTCGATTGGTAGATCTGACAAGACGTCGCCTCAAGCGAGACAAGTAAAACGATGCTTCATTCTCATCTGCCTTCTCGTGGTATATCTCTATGTGTATATTGGGGCTCAATCCTCTTTTAGCAATACAAAGATGATGTTGGGCCGCGTATATCTTCCTTTGAAGCGTTTTATTCTTTACCGTGTGTAAATAATTAATTATTTTAATAATTTTAATTTAATTCCGAAATTATTGAATATCTGTTGAATAAATGGTTAATAATCAACGATGATTTTTCGGGACATTAAAAAAATTATCGTTAAAGTAAATGACTATATCAACGTTTTAATAATGCAAATCCCAACTTATCGAAGAAACAAAACGACATAAAATAAAATTTACACAAAGTAAATTTTCAATTCTCAAGTTAACAAAATTTTCGAAAAAAAATACTTGACTGCCGATGAAATATCTGAAAAGATAAATTAATTTTGTAATTTGTGAGTTGATTCATTTATATTTTTAAACCTATTTTTATGATAAAAATTATGTTTAAAAAGATTGATAAAAAATGTTAATTTTCTTTTTTTTACTTTCACTTACGCATTATGAGATTTTTAATATAGTAGCCTTGAAAATACATATTGTGATAATTTATGTGAGCGTATATAAAAACGCAATAAATCTGTAAACTTATAATTCAATATGTACTATTTTACAAACATTTTCAAAACTCACATGAAAAAATTATTTACTTTTTGATTTTTTACAAAATGTTTTATAAGGGAAATTGAGATTTTTTTTTCCTACACATTATTATACTTTTTTTATCTTTTACAAATTTTACGAGAAATGGACGATGCCTTTAGGATCCGGGATTTTTATTCTTAGTATAAAAATACGCAAAGCTTATACAATTGGTTAGAAAATTAAAATATACAAATTTTTAATAGAAAAACAATACAAGGACAAATATAAAATTAGTAAACATATTTACAAATATAATAATTAATTAATAATTATTTTCATACGAATACATATTAAATAAATTTTATTATATTCTCTTAATTGTTATACGTATGTTTCCATTGAAGAAAGCATAGAAACTATTTTTTAATGAAAACACGATGAATATTAATTATTGATATAATACTTGTAATTTGAATTCTTATAACAAAATAGACCAAAGGTTTAAGATTTTAAAGCACTTGGTAAAAATAATAATCATTAAATATCATTAACGATAGAATCTTAACGAGTTAAACGTATGAATATTATTTAATTTGAAGGCTTTCTTTTAAAGATCGTAAAAACAATCCACGAAATTACCCATTAAATTGCTTTCCTCGTAACCTAAATACGTCAAAACCTAAATATTCAAACATTTACTTCTCTCGGGCGATTTTTTTATTTTTTTTTATTTTTTATCCACGAAGACGTAAACTTTTATAATTAAAACTCACTTACCAAAAACTATGACGAACGTCATCTTGACGGTTTTTATTTTAGCGCGTAGTATAAGACCCCGCGAAGACGCTCGCCTTGTGTCCCTCGTTGGGTCTTGTCTCAAGGCGCTGCTTTGCGACCATATCGTCCACACGATGACCATGTAACAACCGCCGATTATGATAGTCGGAATTATGAACAACGTAAAGCTCACGATGCTCATGTAGATGCGCCAGTTCGTCTCTGTTCCCAAGTCGATCCAACATTGTTTTTTACCCTGTAAAGCAAGTTTATTTAAATGGTTCGTGGTTGCTTTTATCGATGAGCTGCGCATGAGTTAAAGTTATAAATTTTATCCGTAATTATATATTTTTTTTTCATTATAATTATGTTCAAATCGTTCTTAATCGAAAAGAAAACAATGGTTTTTTATTTTTACAAGGTTTGTATAAGCGAATTTCTGATAAATTCATTTTAATATATTTTCATTTATTGTTCATTTAATATATTTGCATTATTGTCGTTTTAAATAACAATGTAGATTTTGAATTATGAATACATTAAATTATTATTATTACTTTTAATGATAACAAACATTATATTAATTAAATAACATCATGTTTTAAACATCATGCACCTTTGTTTTATCGGATATATACACATATAATCATCATTAACATAAAATAGATATTTAAAATGTTTTTTATTGAATGTTCAGGCGTTGAATGAATGCTAATAAATATTTTAAAATGCGAAAAAATAAATTTTTGCGTAATATATTTTAATATTCTGATTATTCTTAATATCATTATAAAATATGATCACATTAAATTTGATTGATAATCACGTTAAATTGGAGTTTATTGCGTATATCGTAAAATACTCTGATGTAATTAAATATGCGTATATTTATGTTTATTTTTACATTAATTGTCGATTGAAAAAAAAATTCTATTTTTATTATTATTATTATTTTAATTATTAAAAACCAGCAACATTTTAATATTCGATCTCTTCTTAGAAAATATAAAACTTTCACGTATACTTATTCGCGAGAAGTGTATACACCGTTACACAAATATATAGAAAAATAAATAATATTGATATTGTGTATTGCGCTTTGTTCGTGAAAAATAAATAAATATAAATAAACTAAAAAATTATCTAGGGCAATCAAAAAGGTTCGATTTAAAATTATATTAAATCAAATTAAATTTATTTATTATAAAAATAAAATTTGCGCTTTAAACTTTTTCCCTTTCGTGCAATTTCATCATGTCATAGAAAATAACGCTTTTGTTCGTAAGGACGATATTTTCTTTTATTATTTTTGTATACACATACCTTAACTATTTTCTCCTCGTATAGGAAAATTATCGGTATGCTGAAAAATATGGAAATACCCCAGGCGGCGGTCACTAAAGCTCGAGCTCTGCACCCTATTGATTTGGAAATGTTATTATTTTGTAAGCTGTTGGATCGGTAATTCTAAATTTTAATATACAAGAGAAAAAAAATGTATGTACAGGTTTAATCTTGGATTTAATGATGCATGAATTAATTTACAATAAAAAATGTGTCTTTTTAAGAATACTCGTAAATTTAATCAGAGCTTTATAAATATTTTTAAAAAATAGTTATTAAACTATATATTAAATGGTATAATTTCTCAAATACTAAAAATATAAAAATAAAAGACGAGAATTTAAATAATTATGAATAAAATTAACTTTATTTTTTATTATTATTACAATATCGAAATAATTTATTCTTATCGCTTTGTCTTTATAATTCTAAATCATTTTGATAATAAATTAATATTGCTACATATTTAACAATTAATAATTATATCATTACAAAATCTAATTTCTTGATCAATGAGAGAGAAATTTTTTTCTGAAATAATAATTCTAACTTAAAATGTTTGATAAAACATTTTCTCTCAAAATAAAGTAACTTTAGTTAGTTTTCGTGGCGTATTTCCCATGATTTCGCAATGTCTCGGTCGATTTCCAATTTAACAAATTTAATAACAGGTTGCCCGTTCTCAATTTAAAATATTCGCCTCGTATATATTACGACGTCTCGTTTTATGCATACACATATGTGTACAAAAATTTTGCGATTATATTTAATAAAGAGCGTAAAGCACTTTCAACGAAGAGAAATACAACAAGAAAAAGATTAAGATTTGAAAAAATATAAAGAAGCACAAAAAGTGAGTGAGAGAGAAAGAGAGAGAGAGAGAGGGAAGGAGCGACGACACGACATCGCGCGAAAAATATATAGCGCGAATAGTCGAGTCGAGTGCACGCGTAAAGATACCAGTCAGATTATTCAACTCGAGAAATTTTATGAGGGTTGCCCCTGAGCTAAGGCGGAGGACGACATTCATTGCGCGTCGTCATGAGAAAAAAAAAAAAAGAGAAAAGAAGGAAAAGTAAGGGAGCCCCGGGAGTTTTTTGATGACGAGTTGAGAATATGAAGGAAAATATCGAAACGATCGCGAACGGATTTTTTTAAAGGGAATGAGACGCTTGTAACGAGAACTTTTGTCGTTTCATTCTGTTCTTTTTTGTTACGAAGGATCGAATGGATTTTTTCATTAAGCAACTAAACTCACCTATATAGTATTTAAAGTTTTTTGATTTCAATACAGTAGAATTGTTGTACAAACACAAGTGTATCTTATATTTGAAATAGAATTATATATTGTTATATATTGTTCGAATCCAAGGCAAATGTACAAGCGTCCAATACACGCATAATTTTAGGAAAACATTAATATCGTCACAATAAATCATTAGAATAATAAATTCGCAGTAGATATAAAAGTGACCGTAATTATGAAGTATACTAAGTATTTTATGAATGAACAAATTTACGAGTTATTTTCTTAGAAAATTACTTTAATGACATGAAAACTATAGAATATTCAAGGCAGTATAATAAAGAAAAAAAATTTTTTTTTAAAATAACCTAGACTAGTTAATGAAAAGAAAAATAATTGCAAAAAGAAAGAAGAGGTGTAGCTAAAAAAGCGTATAGAGTGTAAAGAATGTTGCTCGTACATAAAAGACGGAAATAAAAATGAAACATGCACAGAAGTGCAAAAAATGATGCCGAGATGAAAAATGCTTGCTTAAAAAAAAAAAAAAGTTATAATGTAAAATAATTTAAAATAAATATGAAAAATAAAAGGATCTGAAAATTCGATGGGCATATTGTACCAACGGCAATAATAATTACACTGACATTTTAAATGCAATAATGTTTTTATTCAAGATAAAGATTTAAATGATTTTTTTTTATGATTAATTGTAAATATGATTAATTGTATCAAAATTGTCATCAATTGTAAAATAAAATTAAAGTTTATAAAAATACAATATTAAGCTTTTATCTTTATTATTTTTATTGCGTAAATTTCAATTTCAAAGCAATAAAAAGCTATAACCAAAAAGAAATAAAAATAATAAAAAAAAAAAAAAAAAAAAAGATCAAAAAGTATCAATAATTTAAACGGCAAAGATTAAAATTTTATTTAATACCTAAAAGTAACTCAAAAAAGTCTTTCAGGATATTGAAGTTAAATAATTTAAGATAAAAAAATTATTTTTTTATCAATGCTGATTTCAGAAGGAATCTAATTTTTCAAAGTAAACGTAAGCCGAATAAAAAAAAAAATTGTACGCGATTACTCGTCGATAAATCGGTCCTATCGTCCAAGTGTGAAAGGTCTGATCAACAAAGTGCCAAAGAGGCGGATGTGTCCGGCATGACTTATACGTGCCCAATTTATCAGTGAAATCTTCAAGACTTTTATGGAGTGTTAAATTTATCACGCGTTATCGACCTTTTTTTTTTTTTTTTTCTTTTTTCTTCAAAAATAATCCCATGATATTTAAAAACTTAACGAGAGTAAGTAAAAACAAATATATAAGAAATTACAATTGTTTAAAAAATATCTTGCGCTATATACTATTTCGGTACAATTTTCAAAATTTCATAAGACCATCGTGTGACGTTCACTTTGAAAAATAAAAATAAGAATTATCCATTAAGGTACAAGCGTTATAGAATTACGTCCCGACAGATGTAAGAAAAAGTACGAGATTTATTGACAAATTCCTTTATTTTTAAATCGATTAAAAAGCAAAGCAAACAAGCGAATATATTTTTAAATAGATATTTTTTATATTATTTAATGAAATATTATTATTTAATTAAATATTTGAAATTGAAATTATATTTTTAATACAAGATTGAAAATGATTTAATAGGTTGAAAATTAATATCATCGCAACTTTCACGAAATGAACCTCGGTTAACATAATTCAATTAAAAAATGAAATTTCTACGCAATTATATTTTTGTCAAATAATCGACAAATAATTAATTTTTATTATATTGCAAAATCAAATTTATTAAAACAATTGTTTATCGAACGGAAAAAAAGGGAACTTTAACGCGGCAAAAAATTTTCATCAAAAGCATATTTTCAACGTCATCGACGAGAAGTCGTGCGTCGATCCTTCTTCAACGGCGCTATACGTAAGTACATAAACGGAGTAAAAGACAGCGATAAAAGTCGTCGGGGGGTATAATGCGTACGCGCATAAAAAGAGACGAATGAAGAAAAATAAGATAAAGAGAGGAAGAGAGAGAGAGAGAGAGAGAAAGAGAAAGAGAAAGAGAAAGAGAGGGATGTTTTGTACTTACAGCTCCTGGAGAAGTTCATCGGTCGCGTTATCGCGTCGTATCTGTCGATGGAGAGGGCGACGAGTACGTAGGTGGAGCTGTATGTGACGACGGCCTGCGAGTACCTTATCATCTTGCAGGCGACGTTGCCCGCGTACCACGATACCGTCGATCGCCACACGATATCCGTCAGCACCGATATTAGACCCACCATTAAATCTGCAACACACACACACACACACACACGTACACAAACAAGCATAGACACATGACAACTCCCGCATATCCGCAAACGAACGGCTCGCATTTGTCATTATTAAGCGACGAGATAAACGTTCCGTCGCGCACAACGTCGCGGAGAGAGATCCCGTCTCGTCTCGTTTTACTCTCGTATACCGTAAATTATAACGGCAGCGAATAACTATGTGGAGCGTCAATGGATTGGCAAGTAAATAAGGTAACTGTTTTTTTTTTTTTTTTTTTCTTTCTTTTTGATTATTTTAATTTTTCCATTAATGATACGAGTTGAATCTTAAAATTATAATGATATTTAAATAATTCGTGATTTATGCAGAATTTATCTTTATATAATTAGGCATAATTATATATGTTACACTCGCCACGTTCTCGAGATTGCTTTGAGTGGTATCTCGGTTAGCCCCGAATGTACGACATTCGGATTTTTAAAATATAAATAAAAGCTACACTTTTTTCTTTTATTATATTATTTTGCCACACTCTAGTGTAATGTGTAGTAGAAAAGTTTTTAGATTCGATTACGGTGAATTGAATATAAAATTAATATAATACAGCCGTCCAAGAGTCCAAAAAAATTTCCAAATAAATCGAAATCTCTTGAGGTAAAAGTGAATATAAAAATAAATATTATCAAGAAACAAAAAAAAATAAGCGATTTGTTAATTCATATATTCAGAAATCATTTTATAAGAATTCGTTCTTTAAAAAAGGGATAGGCTACAATCGTGTTTGCTGGTAGTTTTTATATATGTATAGCAAGCTTGGGAAAATCTACCGAGTATAAAAATGAAATATTAAATAAATATAATGAAAATTTTATTAGATTAAAAAAAAAAAAAAAAACAATAAAATGGCGATACACCTGTAAAACCTGTTTTAAATTTATTATATTAGAATTTTATTTCTCATTAAATATTGATTTTCTCTCAGTATTATTATTTGATAAAAATAATTTTTCACAGAGAAAAATAAAAACGATGAACAAATAAATTGATTTAAAGATAAAGGAACAAATTAATAAAGTTGAAATAAAGGAAAAAAAAGTATTCTCAGATGACGAAATAAGATATGTCTTCTTTCGAGATCTTTTGGACCATCAACGACTTTGGATATAAAAACTTCATTCCTTTTTTTCACGAGAAACGAAGACGTGAGTCACGGCATAAAAAGATAAGAATAAAAGGAATTTTAAAATAAATACATGTAACCGCTAGATTCGTAATCTTAAAAATCTATGCGAATACAATTTAATCGAACGTTCGAGTGAGCGTCCCTGCTGCAAGTTTCATAGTAATTATGCGGTACCTCTTCCGATAAACATTATGTATAATTTTGAAAATTTTAAATCTCATAAAGTCGTAAACGTATAATTAAAAATATAAAAAGTTATAAACAACTTGGAGAACGATGAAAAAGAGAGGAGAAAGATTGTTTATTATTTTTTTTTCTTCTATTCCAAGTGTTGTACAGCTTTGTCGATTTCTCTCTATTTTATTCTCGAGAACAAGGTGAATGAAATATAATTACGATCGAACTTCACTTACAGACAAATTCGTTTGATAGTTTAATTACTAAAATTTTAAACGAATTTTTTAAATTTATTTAACAGTTTGATTGTTAAAATTATTAAATTAATTTTTAAAAATTCTAATCGTTTTATTATCTTAGAAAAATTCATATTTTGATATGTGCTAGTAAAAGTTACTTTTGCAAAAAAATTTAACTTTAATTTTATTATCGTGTTTTGTTTTCTATTTTTAAACGTCGATATATTTAATGATTGTTTAATGATATTGAAAAGTATACCGCCATTAAAGACATTTTCATAATTATTACGTATTATGTTTATTTAACAAAAATGTTTTGTTTACTTATAATTAAAACATTCTACGTTATCGTAAATTAATGCGCTTTTGAGCTTAAATATAATTTTAAAAAGGTACAACTAAATATAATTTTGCAATAATATAAAATAAATGATGCATTATTTATAATTATTAATATGATTTAAAATTTTTAAAAAATGTATAAACTACCACTTATTTTATTTAAAAATAAAATATCATAAAATAATTTATAAAAATACTTAAATCGGGGCTTTTGCTTTTAAGTATTAATTGATAAAACGAAAAATAAATTGAATAAATAAATTTTAAATGAAATATAAATTCTAAATCGCTAAGAGTACTTTTACAGAACGAAATAAAAGCATTTATGTTTTCTCTTACTTCAAACATATCCTAAATTTTTTTTAATAAAATGTATTGCAAATAGGATTAAAGAATTTTAATAAAAAATATGAATGTGCAGAAAATTGTTCAAGGGCTTAATATTCATTTATAATTTTCATATATTCTTTTAAAATAATTTTATCGAAGCACTTTCAAATGAATTATTGCGATGTTTTTATAATCATTTTGCTACAAAGCTATTCGTGACGGGTATAAAACATTTTAACCTTATTCAATGTTTTATCTCTTTACAGTAATGCAATATAACATACGAATGAATATTCATTTTTAATAATTGAAGCAATTTTTGTCGGATGGTGTACACGGCTTGATATAAGTTCATGACTATGTTAACACGAGTACGTGATTCTTCTCTATTCGGAGAATCATCTTTTTACTTTATTTTGTCGTATTCCATTTCTCTTAAATTAATTTTAACATTGTTCTCCCGCTTTTATGTATAGATTTACCTTTACTATGTCTTTTTCGGTTTCTTTTTTTATGTTTATTCTTTAATCACAATATTTTTAAACAAATACAGAGATTTTAAAAATATTTTTAACGTTTCCTTAAGCGGAAAATCAAATAAAGCAACTTTATGTTCGATTGAGCAAAACCAAATGAAAAACAATCGAATTCTTCATACCTCGATTCTATTCTCGAACTGGTCTCACACGATCGAATATACGAGGTAGAAAATGAAAGACAAAATTAAGGAGGGATACGCGAATGGTGTGTTAAACGGAAACCACAAAAAACTCCTTCGATAGGTCCGGAGTCGAACGTTAAAAGGCTAAGGGAATACTTAAAATTCAATTTAAATTTAATTAGATAAAAGAAAGAAAACCGAATAAGAGGGTATCCCTTTTTAAATCTCATGCAAGTATGCACGCGCATACGTTTAAGGGCGTCGGGCCAAATTGATTATAAACGCTTGCCCTCAAAACACGCGCGCGCGCGATATCGCGGAAGGAAGGGAAAGAGATGCGCGACGGGTGGCCTCGGTGTTTTCTTTTTCTTTCTTTTTATTATCGCGGTTATTTTTTTTTATTTTTTTATTTTTTTATTTTTTTTTCTTTCTTTTTCAATCGCTCTTTTTTATTTGGTGAAAGCAACGCTTATATGCAATAAACCCCGTCATACTTATACATACCCATAGTCGTGAATTTTTTAATTGAAAAGAAGTGTTCTCGCGCTTGCTGAATAAACGTGCTCGGAAAACGAGTTCGTGGACTTTTTTCCCTTTTTATTTATTTATTTATTTATTTTTTTTTATTTAAACGTTCACTCGCAGTAATTTCGTTTGCGGTTGACGCGTTTTAAAGATTGAAATTTTCAAGAAATAAAACGACGAGATAAACAAAATTTTTGTTAAATTGTCGACTCGCGTGTAATTTTACGACGTTTTTGTTTTGTACGAATTTTAACGAGTTTATTCAGCGTCATGTTACAAATTTATAAAAAATTTCTATTATTTTAACTCGAACGTTAAATTATTGTTCATTTCTTTTTCTTATTACAATATTCTTGACACAACTTTATTGATTAAAAGCTGTACACAGTGACTTTTGATTTCAAATTAAAATATCCTTTAAATAAATTGTCGTTATCTAAACTAAGATTGGATTGAATCAGCAACAATAACTTAAAATTTAATAATCAATGATAAAAATATTTTTAATTACAAATTTTTTAAAAATATATAACATTTATTTTATCGAATTATTAAAAAATTATTTAAATAAAATTTTAGAAAGTGTTTTTATAAATGAATTTTTTTTTAATTAAGATTAAGCAATGTTATTGCCACAAACAATACAAACATTTTTATTTAAATCGAAAAACAAATACAAAAAATAAAATAATAAAATGTTTTAATGAATTAAAAAAAAAAAAATAAAATAACCTCGTTCTCGATTTGAATAGACGAACCACAATAATAGCATAAAAACTTTTCTTATATTTTCCAATTACACAGAATAAAATTTGCAATAAAGCTCATCCTTGAATGATGTGTAAATTCTTTATAAAATTTTGGCGTCGATTATAAAGGCATTGCTGCGCATAAATTAACTTCGATTACGAGTTTGCACGCGATCGCAATTTTACTAAACGATTTTAACGTGAACTCTTGTTCTACGTGTATATGATAAAGATGCGTGCATACTGAATATATATGTATATGTATATGTATATATATATATATATATATATATATATATATATATATATATATATGGCCAAAATTCCATGCTTTTATCGTTTTCAACTTGAACGAATTATAGTTTCACGGAAGAAAGCGTACCTCTTGCTTATATATATATATATATGTATATGTGTACGGTGTGAAACTTTTAAGGCTCGTGCACGCATCCATCTATCAAACGAGAGGCAAAGAGAGAGAGAGAGAGAGAGACATAGAGAGACAGAGAAAGAGAGAGACAGCTTGTAAAAATTTATTCGCACGATAACGTTAAGTTGTCAATAAACGAAGAGCTTTAAGTACTCTTTTCAATTATTGGCTCGTTTATTCGGATATCGATATAATTTAATAGGTCATTCGTATAATTTAATTTCATCTATTTATTTAATTTTTGTTTTCAATTCGAGTTATACTTTGACGGATTCTTAAATAAAAAAAATCTTTCAATGCAAATACATAAATTGAAAGTATTTTATATTTTACAAAAATATACTTTAGCAAATAGTAAAAAAAAGTTCGCAAATAAGAGTTTTGATACGCTTCAAATAAAATCTATTTATCGAATCATTATTTTTTTATTAATTACATTTAAACTATATACATTATAAATAATTAAAAATTTTATATTATATTGAAACATATATTACTATTTTATAAACTAATTATCAGCAACAAATTTAACATTTGACGATTCAAGTTGATTTAAAATTTTAAAATAAAATTATATACCTAAATTTATAATCTAATTTTAATACGTAAAATAAAAAACAAGTACGATTTTTCATAAAAAAAAGCTAATTTAACGCTATAGAACATGTTCTCAAGCTATGAACATTACTCAACAAAATCCTCGAAGCAAATGAATGATATTTCGCTCAAACGTCGCATTGTGCGCGACAACAAAGCGAAAATTACTCTATAAATAAGAATTTACTCGAAGAATAAGAAGAGACATCAAAGGCATAGAAAGAAACAAAAAAAAAAAAAAAAAAATACGAGGACATTCGCGTATATAATCGCGAGGATAACAGATGGACAGACATGCTCGACGCGTACATGTATGTATGTACTATATATAAATATATAGTATATACATATAGTACGAAATACGCAGGCATTCAATGAAAAATCCGCAATGTGGATTGCGTATTATTCTTATAACTTTGTCGGCGCGCATATCGTCAATTTGCGTATTCTTTTTTTTATTTTTTTTATTTTTTTTTTTTTTTATTTGCCGCTTTATCTTCATTCAGAACTCGGTTAGCTGCTCGTCCTTCCATTAGGTAACCTTTATACATATTTTTAGGTATAAATTTTTATCAAAAGGTTTATTTTTCCATCCCAACCGTGGTGTATTCAATGTTTTCCCGATCAATCTCTTCGTCTATAGAATTCCGTGGTAAAATATTTTTTTATCTTTATCTTTCATATTTTCATACTCTTTCTTTTCTTTTGACGCTGTTTTCAACGTTATAAAAAAAAATAATATTTGTTATTGAAATAGATTTACGCATAGCAGTTGATTAAATTAAATTAAATTATAAAATTGGTAATGTTTCTTATCAAATTTTAATATTATTTTGTTGTGATAATACAATTACTACGATTTGAAAATATATTATATTTACTTATGCGGGTTGAAAATAAATAATAAAAATTTTAACATTTAAAGATTAAAGTACAAGTCAATATATTTAATTTTAAATTCACGAAAATATTTATAGATTATTTATTTAATTAATTTAAATTATCACATGTGGTTGTACATATTTTGGTATTTGTTTTAAATAATTTCATATGAATTTTACATGAAACATTATTTTAAGTCAAAATAAATTATTCTTGCTGGTTAGTATTTTTCATACTCATCTAAACTTGTAATATAAAATTTGGCATAGAAATTTTGGTTAGCGATTTATAAAAACTATTTTCATTCCATTCTAACACTCTATGGGATTACCGATTTCACTATCCGCGCTTTTTCATTCGAATCAGCGATTTCATATTATTTCTCATCCTTTAGCTCACCACATATATCGTAAAGCCGTTACGCGCGGACGACAACCAAACAATGGCCGTATGAAAAATAAGTGAGAAACGCGTCACGTGAAAGGTAATCACAAAAAGGTAAAACCAGTAAATGTCACTTTAACAATGAGGATTTTTCGGTACGGATAAATTCACAAAGTTCTAAGAAAAGTAGCCGGGGAACAAAACGTTATATTCGGGTAAAAAACTTACCGAATGCATTTATGCGAATGAAACGTTTATTCAACAGGTAAGTAGAGATTTTTTAGATATTAAAACATCGTTTCAATTGTGTGTTAACTTGGATAAAAAATTTAAAAAACATTTCGACGTGCCAAGCAGAAAGATACAACTCAAGCGATTAAAATCGCTAACTGCGCAACGAGAAAAACAATAATATGCAAAACGAAAATTAAAATTTGGCAAGGAATACCAGATGAGGTAGAGTTATATCAATCATATATTCACAGCGACTTTTGATACACGATTCAAACATAATACGATAAAATAAATGTTACAAAACCATCACAAATACTATATCGATAAGTTTGAAAATAAGCTTAACGCAAAATTGATCTTAAAATAGAAATTTATAACTTATAAAAGATAATATTTTGTACAATAATAAAAGAAATAAATAATTTAATTGCTTTATAAGATTATTTAATCGATAATTGTTATAATAAATAAGACTTAAAAATATTATATTTTGTTAAACATTAATAAATTTTAAATAAAATTTGTTTTAAATTAATTATTAACGGGTTGCATTTGCCTATCGCGTAATTTTTTATACACATTTTATTACTTCTCACAAATTCGAATATTGAAAATGAATTGTACATTTTTGCGGGCATTGCGCTTATATTTTACAATTTGTCCAAGCCTTATTAATCATAACTGCTATACGTAGATCTCGAATTGAGATAATAAAAACGCGAATCAACGCGAAGTCTATTCCATATTTCATTAAAATTATTGCTATGACTTCCGACATAATTTAATTACGAATTTATACGCTTTCGTTCTTTATTGTTTTTTCTTTTTTTTTTTTTTTTTTTTTTTTCCAAACTTGTCATCGTTTTCTATTAATCGCTTCAAGATTAATTAATCTAATGATATATTATTAGGAAGCGCATTGAATTAAAAGTAGAGCCTTGTGGTAAATATGGGTTACCGCGGGAAACTAACTTAATAAAAAAAGCTGTTTGACTTTAGAACATTTTGCAGAATTTTCCTGGCTGTTACAACTTTGTATGAGCGGTTTGTACACCACTTTATGTACTAAAATTTCTTGAATTAATAACAAAATAATATGCTATAATCCGTTTTAGTTAATTTATTACGAGGTTATTATTTACTTGCATTTTCATTCCTTCGGAATTTCAGTAATTTAACAATCGAAAAACAATTACAAATTTAATTTAAATAATTATTAAAAATTTGATAATGTTTAATAAAAATTTAGAAAATGTATGAGCTTGAAATTTTAATAAATATAAAGAAAAGCTTTGATGCGCATTTTTTTATAGAAATGTGATCTGAAGTACCTAAATTATGACCCAACAAAGTTTGAATATTGGCGAGTCAGATCCCTGACGCATATATGCGTATCCCTGTCCGGTACGGTAATTTCGCATATTAAAATTTTCAAAATTTAAAAAAAAAATTTTAATTGCAATATTATTATAATTTTTAGTTCTTTTTGAATTTCTTTTCACACAAAATATAGTTATTTCATTCTAATATTACTAAAAAATATTATTTATAAGAGTTGCCAGTACTGTTTAGACATACAAATTGTATGAATCGACACTTCAATTTATTCAATTATTTCATTTGAAAATTATATCAATACATAAAACATTTTAAATTAGTTCTTGTTATAATACTAAAAATTGCCGCTAGGTCGCGTCAACCCAAAATCATTCTTTACAACTAAAGCAACTCATGAATTTACATAAGTAGAAGTGCCCTGAAGTAACGAGTTGAACCTAAAATCTCTGTATTATTTTGAGATTATGTAAATTGTACTACGAACAATTATACTTCATTTGTGCATAATATAAATTGTTTCATATCTTACTCATAAGGATCGATATTTGATTATTTCTTCAAATATGCCAATTAGCAGTGGGGAGTCTGAGCCAAAAATTCAATCTGATTCTGACGATGAAATAATCGAAATCGATACCGATCAATCAAAGTATATTCCTGGTGAAGAAATATTTTATAAACAATCTTTTTTTCCTTCTATCAAACCATTTATTTCACGATCTGGTAATAAGTTGATAGAGTAAATATTGAATTGAACGGCAATTATCCGATTTATTATTTCGAATTTTTTTTTTTTAAATATTCTTCTAAACTTCATTTGCGAAGAAACAAATAAATTTCAAGAAAGAGCAACCTTATTGAATTTGCCATTTTGAAGTTCACGAGTCCTACACAGTAATATCGAATTCGAACATTAAAAAAATTTATAACATTAAAAAAAAAAAAAAAAAAAAAATATAAAATTTCGACTTGAAAAATTTATATTAAATTTAGATTTGATATATTTTTTTTATCGAGGTGAAGCTTAAATAGTTGAAATTCTTAGAAAATGAAAATTAAATTGTTAAAATTCTTCTTCAATCACTTCAGGATAAAATCAAAGCAATACTCGGTATTTCATTGAAATTCTATGACAATCTTTTCTGCACTCCTGTTTTATACAAAATTATTGTAATAAACGGTTTTCGTGGAATACCCTAGTTATCGTAAAATCAAATTTTCTCCTACAAATCGGAAAACAATATTTTAAATCAAGAAAAAAATAACTCATTCTGAATCATTGTTTTTTGAATTTTAACTGATTAAACAAATTATCTCGAGAAAATCTACTCATTTGTTTAGGTTTTAAATGAGCGATGCGCCTTTTTAGTATTTTCTTTCAAAGATTAAGAAATTTTCTCAAAAACTCGCATTCCTTTTATACTTAACAGCGGTAAAGGTTTCATGTATGATTTCGCGAGAGAGTAAATTTTCCTTTATTCGTTGGGTTTCTCCTTTCGCAACGCGAATCTTAATTAATTTTTTTTATTTATCTAGTTAAATTTTCACCTTTACGAATTTATACGAAATTAAACGGCTGCTGCGGTAACAATACATAAAAAGTGAATTTTCATTCGTTTGAGTAACAAAAAGTGAAGTAAACGCGCACGGATGAGTGAATTTCATTTGGCAAATTAAAGTTATTATTAAAACGAGGCTATATGGTTTTACTGGAAGCTCTTGTTCTTTATTTATCATTATAATTGAATAAACAATGCGTTATAAAAGCATAATATAAAATAATAAAGTTATATATAAAATAATAAATTAGAGATCTTTAAATAAAATATAATAGCTGTAGTATTATAGTTTTATTAATAATATCAATAATGTGACATATTATGAAAGTTATGAAATATTTTCTACGACCATTATAAAGAAAAAATATTAGAAAAAAAATTATATTTCAAGGATTTATAAATATTCAAAAAAAAAATTTTTTTTTATTTTTATTTTTCCTTTAGTATTTCCGATTTTTAAAAATTAAATTTTAATATTCCAGGGTTATTGGGTTATAGATTTTATAAAAAATTCCGCTTTTTTAGATACAGCACTCATAATTACTGAAAAAGTAAAACTTTTTCGTATGAATCTATGAAACCTTGCCTTTTATTTATTTATATGAAACATTGATTGTGAAAGCTCGACTCGCTTTAGACCGATTTTTTTTTTTTTTTTTTTTATACCTCGATGATAAAAAACTAAACTTAACTAAAAAATTATCGATATAATTTGAAATTTAATTATACACCGCTATTAAAATATAAACTGCATATACGAATTAAAATCGTTTATTTCTTACCCGCAAAAGCCAATTGTTTAATGAAAAAGTTCATTCTCGATTTTTTTCTCTTTCCAAAAATTAATCCCGCAAGCACAGCCATATTTCCGGCGACAATCACAGCGAATAGCAACCATAGTACCGTAAATTGTTCAGTCTGCAAAGAAAAGCATTTGATTAAAAGATATTAGTATGAAAAATTTTTAAATATAAATTTGTAAATATAAAGCACAATTTTTTATTGATAAAATATAATTTAAGATATAAATTATACGATTGAAACGCAATTTATGATTTTTATTTATATTATTCATTTAGAATAATAGAAAATAGTTAGTTAAAAGACATAATGATTTCATGACTAATTTTACCCAAAATAATAATTTAACAATAACGAAAATTATAAATAAATTATAATTCAAGTTAAAATATAATTACGTCCTCAATTAAAATCCTCAATGCGCTGCGCTTTAATTTTTCCTTCGCACGGTGTAATTACTTTAACGCAAGATTGTAATATAACAAAGAAACGCCTTGTCCCTACGTTCTAGAAGAGATGCAAACACGTGTTAATTATAGAAACACAAGTGGACGTGGTATGAAAAGACAAAAAGACCTTAGTCGCGCGCGTTATCTTTCACGCGCCAGCGGCGCAAGTAAAAAAAAAAAAAAAAAAAAAAAAAAAAAAAAAAAAAAAAAAAAAAAAAAAAAACGATTGTGCACAATTTGCAGGGGGGCAACACTCGAGATCGAGGGATCATCCAAGACGCAATCTCGGATGTTATTAATGATCATTCGGTAAGTTTCCGGAATAGATTATTCATCTTTCGATTTTTCTAACGATAATTCATCGTATGGCGGATAATAAGAGAGTCGAGTATATTATAATAAAAAAGGCAAATTCTAAGCAATTATACTTGCATGCGAAATAGCAGTAAGCTACTCTAAGTTAAGAAATAAACGGTGCGTTTGTGTTACATATGGCAGACCCGTAAATCATTGCGTCGAGACAAAGTATACGTATACACATGTACAGATATACACATGTGTGTGTATATATATATATATATATATATATATATATATATATATATACAATAATATAGATTTCTCTGCCTGTCGAGCGAAACGAGTACCTCGTCGTCGCAGACAATTTATCGGTACGACGACATGCCCGATTACGTTACTCGCCATCATTCTCTCTCTCTCTCTCTTGCATATATATGCAGAGATCATTCAAAAAATTGAGTTTTTCTATTTTATTCTGCTTCTTTTTAAAGATTTGATACGCCCATGCGGCTTATCGTTTTTCGGCTTGACCATTCGTCATTTTTTTTCTCCCTCTCTTTTCGGTCGACTCTATTTAATTATACATTTCGATTTTTTTTTTTTTTTTTTATCATATTTTAAAGGAAGATATCGGATTTTCCATAGCGTGTTCAATATTTCGATTGCCGCATAAGAGATTCGATTACGTGTTTGGCATTGCAAAGGGAGAAGAGAGATTCTTGTTTCGTAAATCAAAAGAAAAGACGGTTTTCTTGCGGCGTTTGATACAATTCGCAACCGATTGACTTCGGACTCGATATGACTGGCGCAAAACTTGGTTCTCCGGGATTAAGATTAATCGTGTAATAAATTTGTCGTTGAGTGTAGTTTGAAACGAAAGGAGCGAATGTAAATGAATTTGTCACCGAAGTGCGTTACATACATTTCAATGCGTAAATAAAGGAATAAAAATTGGTTACGACAATAATGCGCTTGTTTTTTTTATATTATTTTAAGAACTCAAATTAAGTACAAACATAAGAAAAAAGTGGAAAGATTAATTTTGCGGGTAACGAAGAATAATATCAGTTCAGCTATAAATAATTTAATAATAACTTAAACACTTAAAAGCGTAGATTATGAATTTAAACTTTACCAAATAAACCATTAAAAATCTGATTTATAGTTAAAATTCATTACTTTCATTACAACAATTTTTCATCATAACGTTTGATTTCTTAGTCTCATGAAACGTTCAATAATAACTCAGCATTATGAAACTATGTTTTGATTTTATGAGCTTGAATTAGTTGCAAGCTAAACTGAACGATCTATCTTCGAGTTCGGTTTAAAATGTTCCTGACAAACTTTGTTAATTTTACTCGAGTTAGATTAAATTATTCAATGCTTATAATTAATATTGAAATTATACTCTACCGTCCAATGATTATCTTTGATTAGAGACGATACTCGCATTCATCCAATTACATACTATCAGTACATAAAATAAACAGTTTTATCAGATCTATTACCTTATGTGTAACTTCAATCAGTAAGATAATGTTTTTTTATTTAATTCGATACTTTTATTGAAGTATTGATATTAAGCTTCTTTATTTTTAACGATTATTACGTGAATAATGTTTTAAATATACGTGTAAATAAATTTAAAAGTTTTTAAAAATAGCTATTACTCATAATAATAAATAAATCATTTGAACACATTTAGGCATGTTTTTAACTAAAATATAAATCATAAAGGTATGTTTTTAAATAAAAATTTTACACTAAGTTTTATAAAAAACGAAAATTTTGACAGACATGCAAGCAATGTTGACCATTTAGAAAATAAGAAAACTTTATAATTGTCAGATCGATTAAAACTTTTTAATGGCAAATATATCAAAGTTTTACTCTGCGAAATAGAAGTACGAGTATATCAGGTTCGAATTACTTTACGTGCTTGTGTACAACGCAATCGAAAACTTACAACGTATTTTTAATCAACGCCTACTATAAACCATTTTCGAACTTATAATTAACACGAACCTTTACATTACGACCGACGTCTTTGAATACTTTGGTGAAACGAAATCTTTCAAGTTTGTCCACACTTAATCTTGTAAAAATTACGTTAATGTATGTAAGTACGATCACCTATTTTTGCACGCGTGCTTAATCCGCGAGCTTTCAAAAACCGTTTGAACCCATCCAAGATTTACCCAAGTTTATATTATACATTTTTTTATTCCTTACGCTAATGTAAACCGTAATCAAGATACATGAGTGTATTCCACAACGGTGTAAAATTTAAGTCCTGCATTTATTAGGTACTACCGACTCGGTAAAGTTTCACGCGTCGTCAATTTAACGCTAATAATTTACATAATTATTTATTAGATTACAAGAAAATAAATTTTAATGAATAGTAAATAATGTAAATTTATAATATCCCACACGTAAAGGTGTATATAAACAACTTTGACGTTAGCAAAAACCAATATTCTGATCCAAGCCATCGCTGATAAAAATAAACATATAGAAACGATAAAAACGATTAAATGATAAACAAATACAAAAGCTTTAAAAATAAAAGCAGAGATGAAAGAGAGGAAGAGAAATAAGGAGTGAGGAAGAGGAAGCGACGAATATAAATTTGAAAGTTAATACGTGTCGTTGTTCGGACTGCGTGTATACTTTGCTGCTGCGAATTCGCTACAAGAGTAAAAGAGAAAGAGAGAGAGAGAGAGAGAGAGAGAGAGAAACAGAGAAAGAGAGATGAAGAGATGAAGTCAGCCACATCCGATCACAATGTAATTACACGAATGAAGCAGCCTCTTTTGTGCCTGTTTGCAATGGCCCATATGAGAGGAAAACATACGCGTGAATATATACTCGTTCACGTATCTGTGTGACAATAGGTGTGTGTTTGCGACCATAAATCCATTAGCAAAAGCAGATGCTATGCAGAATCGCGTCCACTTTCAACGCGAGGAAAAAATTCGTTAAATAAGAGATGGCTTTTGCTAATTAGCTATTTAAATAAAAGGAAAGGTAGACTTTGTTTTTTTTTTTTTTTTTTTTAAGCACAATAAGTTACCGGTAAAATAGAAGGTGAAACTTTGTAAGCGATGCATTCTGAATTTAGGTATGAATTTTGGACATTTGTTTTCTTTTCCCTCTTTTTTTTCTCCGTGCGATAAAAACAACAACAATAAAGTTAAAATTTATTTCATCCTTGGCTTCGGCTAGTTTTTGAATTTAAAATATCTTTTTCTGCCGAAATTTAAATATTCATCACAATATTGATATTACTCGAAAGAAATAGAATTCACGTATTTTTGTAATAACGATGTCGATTTTTCTAATATTTATTTTTATGATAGTGATTAATAATTCTTTAAAACAATGTCTTTTCTAGAAAATTTTAAACATTGGTTTTTAAAGAAATAGTTTTTAATAATACATTTCGTTTTAAAATCATATAATAGAACAATAAATTAAATTTCTTTTCTTTTTTTTTTTTTTAATCGTAAAACGAACATTTAGATTTATTTAAAAAATTTTATAGAAAACAGCAACGAATGTAATGTTTATACACTTCTAAAACGTAAATGTTAAAAATCAGCATTTTGTGCAGAAAATGTATGCGTTTGTGCATGCGTTATGTCTGATTGCACTCGGCCTTTTCTACTTTAATTATCTGTGATCTACTGAAATTGAAATCCGAATACTAAATTTAATAACGTAAGTATTAATTTTTCAAAGCTACGAAAACAAATTGCATAAAATACAAAATCTTTTAATATTATTTTTAAGAAGAAAAATGTATTTTATTGAAAAGTGTATAATAATTTTATAAATATTTTTATAATTTGACTGTATTTCATAAATTAATAATTGTTAAAATTGTACACAAAATCATAGCTCATAATTTATCGATAAATGTAAATGCGAACGGTCAGAAGAGCAAACGGAAATTGTAGGTTCGAGTGAGTAAACCACAAGTACCTATATTTGATGATTGCAGAATAATCTAAATACTTAATATGAAAATGAGTTTACCATTTCGCAAGATTGTTATAGTGATAGATTTTACGAAGTTTAATGCTACATTAACCGGACGTTGAAGTTTCTGTTACAGATTGGTTGAATTCACTCGTGTTCATGATTCGGTTAATTAATAACAAAATATTTGCTTATTTATATTTTTTAAAAATAATCTATCAATTGGGAGTTTAAAATTGCAATGCGACACTACCGGTAAATTCCGTAACTAATAGTAATTACCGCTCAAAGAATACGTTCTTCAATGTATTTACATAGGTATACGTCGCTTTTTTTCTCTTTTTTATACTAAAAATAAGAAAAATTAAATTTAGTGAGATATTTTTCGAAGAAAAATAATTCTCATAAATTATAGACTATTTTGTAAGATTAAAAGATATGGAATTTTTATCCAAGTATCGTAATACGGTGTGCTGAATTAGTTGTTTCGTTGACGTTTTCACATCCACAATGAATAAAAAAAAAAAAAAAAAAACTTAATTTCCATAAAATTTCAAATAGTGGAGTGAAAATTCAAAGAATCAGTCTGGTAGTTATAATAAAGTAGTATTGCCACGATATGTTTACAAGATTGACCGTTGTCAGCTTTATATGATCAAGTCATTTTTTCAATCCGTAATTCTTAAGCTTAATCTTTAATTACTTTTAAATATTTTAATCTTTAATTATTATTATTAAATTAATGAAATATTATTATTAAATTAATGTTCCAGAGATTGTATGTAGACTGGACGTCGGAGAACTTATTTGATGGCATAGTGCGAAAAAGCTCGATGCTTTCGCGCGATCTTAAATTTATTCCATACGTAACAATTACATTCAAATTAATAACTTTTTATCCTTCAATCATGTTCCGTGAAGATGGTGTTACTTTGGTAAAATTGCAAATTACACTTAATCACATTGCAAAAAAAAAAAAAAAAAAAAAAAAAATTAAACCGATGGACTCCGTAAATTAGAATATATTCATTCACAAATAATCATACCAATTTTTTTTAATTTAAAATAGATCTGTTTTAATTTTGTTTTCGCTTTCTCGTTACATTATAATTTAATTAAAATCAGATGCCGTTCAATATTGTAAACAATAATGAAAAGTAAAACATTGAAAGCACGAAGTTTTAATTGAGACTAACTAATTTTACACACTAATAATGTCACTTAAATTTACGCGAACATTCGAGAAATAAAAAACGAATTAATTTACTTCTACAAACTTTTTAATAGATAATAAATATCAATAAGTTGTCACAGCGTGTATGCTTTGCTGCTTTATAACATAACCGTGATACGCGAGGAATGCATTACACCGTTGTAATCAAAGTTTATATCGCGAGTGTGATTGCAGTTACTTGTAGGCCGTTTACAGAATTCTTACCAACTATGGAAATAATAATTTCTCGAGGTTTAATTTCTTTAAATTATCGTGCTGTACATGTATTTAAATATTTCATCTTCAAAAATTATCAATATACTTTCTAATTAAAATTATTCGCATAAATAATTTGAATAATTGTATTGTTTACGGAATAATTTTCACCAAGATTCAAACAATTTATTTTTTATTACGTTGATTATTAATTATAAACTATTCATTTGTTTGATATAATGCATTCATTTTGTTAAATTTTCACAAAATTTTTACTTAACTTAACTTAGTTGCAATATTTTTTTTTATAGCCAGCTTAATTTGTAAACTTCAAATAAACATTATGCTTATACCTATGTAATATTATTATTTAATCATAACCAAACTTTTTCACTTTATTCATTTGCTATATCGATATTCTTAAGATATTTTTGCTTTGTTATTTAAATACTTTTTTTTTTTTTTGTTTTTTAATTTAAATAATTAAAAAACATTATATTAATTTATGACTAAATTTAAATATACGTAATAATACATTAGTAAAATAATAAAATGGAAAAAGTGTTAAAACCTCAATCAGTTGTATTTTATGTTTTTAATGTTTAATATAAGTTTTAAGAAAATTTAATTTAATACCAAAACTTCTTTTACTTTGGAATATATTTTAAAAAGAAAATGCAATAATATTGCTTACAATTTATAACACTCGACGACAGTTACGCAAGCATGAGAAAATTAAGTTAATCGATGTCATAGCCACATTCTCGTTACTTTTCTCACATCACCTTTAAAGTTATACACTCGCCGTTTCTTTACCCATAATTGCGCGATTCGAAAGAAATCGCGTAGATTTCTTCCGAATTTCTTCGAAAACTAATAATAGGAAAAAAAAATGGAAAGGAAAAGGTCGATTCATTAAAGAAAAGAATATCCCTATAAATAAAAGTTTGGAATTCACCTCGCGCTGCTCATCCATCTTAAACGCCTCTCACTGATTCATTTTGCATCGAGAAGATGGAGAGTTCTCCTTTCTAATCTCTCTTTCTTTTTCATCGTGACCGTTATTGTATAACGGTTACGTATCTGAAGGACTTTGAGTTTGAATTGAGCGATAACAATCGTTCGTTAATCTCCAAGTCGATCACGGCACGTATGTATCAAGCGTTTTGAGGACAGTTGCACGGAGGATGAGATCTTGTAAGCCCTTTCCGAGGCTAAAGTAACGGCTTAAGGAACTGCGCCGACCAACAAACTTGAATCTCGAAGGGATGTAAGAACGTTATTTGATCGACGGGGCAATCATACAGTTATCGTTAATCTTTTCCTGATTCTTTTGCTAGTACTTTTATTTCTTTTCTGTTTCTTGATTCTTTTTTAATGAAATCAAGTTATACTTTTTATAAAATTAAGAATTTTTTTTTTTTATTTATTTATTTATTTTTTTCTAAAATACGTGTAAAATAATTAAGAAGTTGACCGAGAAAAATATAAAAAAAATGTTATAAATATTTTTTAAATAGTTATATTGTAATAAAATTTTTGAATTTGTATACATGAAAATATAAAGATTATTTTTTCAAAAGCAAGATTGTGGAAAAAAAAAATAAATAAAAATCAATTTCGTCACAATAATTTATATAAAAAAGAGAATGTTGAAAAATTTAAAACATATTATTTTCAAAATTTGTTAGCATAAATATTCTGAGCTCAAGAGACGTTTAATTTCTAGAAGATCAAAACTAGTGAAAACCATTAATCATTGTCTGCATTTTAATCACCGTAATAAAATAAAGTAAATTAAATTAAGTTCTATGCATAAAATAATGAATCGATTAATTTGATAAAAATTATTAAATTTTCAAATAAAATATTCTGAAACTGATATTTAAAAACAAAAGAATCATATATATTCCTTTATAGTTGAATCGTTTTTTGGTTAAATTTCAATGCGGTTAATTATGCGAATTTTACAGTTGAAGTTTAATTTTATTTGAAATCATTCGGGTTTAACAGCATTATACGTTTACAAACTTATTTTCAAATTGATCCTTAAAAATAATAGTACGAATGCACAGTTTAGTAAAAAAAAAAAAAAAGAGTAATCGATGTTATTTATTATTCATTTAAAGAATTAAAATTTTAGTACTTATTAATTTGCAGATTGAGCTACATCAATGACTTGAGCTTGCATTAATAAACAACTCGGAATACTAAAACAAACGTCAACATTTATCGAGCAACCTTCGGTTTATGCATATTTATACACGATAAATACTTTCAGTAGATTCGAAGAAAACTGTGATCTAAGTTTTAATTTTATTCTTTTCTATTTGTATATTTTATCCATCATTCATCTAACAATCTCCATTTTCTAATGATAAATCTTCGGTGAATAATTTCGTAATGAAAAAGCAATATATCGAATGCGTCGACATACGTGCGACTTTGCCCCAGTAATTTTGCATTATAAATATCTCTTTGTTCGTCGGAGAATCTGTACAGAAGCCTCGTGCATTTACGTGTTGTTTTTCTCAGTCATTAATGAATACAACATGAACGGTGTACAATTCACAAAAACTTGTCGATGAATCTTAATAATATCATAAAGATTAGCGACTGGAACGGCTTTTTCAAAGAATCACACCTTTTCTATTTTCATTTTATTTTGACGGCCTTTGACAATATAACCGTGAAAAAAAGTCTTTAATATTCGTTCATCCTTTGTTTTTATGAAATTTTATTGGCAATTTAAAAGATATTTTATACAACTTGGAAAAGAAATAAAAGAAATTCGTAAAACAATAAATCTTTAAAATATTTCTTTGCGATAGTTCACAGTTTAATTTAAAACAAAATTTTATGTTTGTTCATTATTTTATTATGTTTTCTCTTTCCATATTCATAAATTTCTATCATATCTTATATCGTAGCTGAAATAAAAAATATAAAATACAAACATAAAACATAAACATCCCAGTGCTTTAGAATTTTAAGTAATGTTACCTTAAACATATCGACCTAATTTAATACGTATAATTTCCGAATGAATAAATAATTTTTAATTCATTATAAATGCATACGTTAAAATATGAAAGATCTCGATTTTACTTTAATCAAATTTAAATTCGTTACAAAAAATATATACTAATAGTGAAAGTTAGTTCAACAGTTTTACTTTTAATTAAAAAAAAAAAAATAAATAAATAAATAAATAATAATGAAAAATTATTGCAATAATTACCTTTGCTCAATCTGCTAAATCTTTCACATACTATACATAGAAATGTAAAATGACTCGTCTGCGAATATGCGTTCATCGAGTTTCTGACTGCCCCTATTGCTCTTTCTCCCGTTAATCTCGTGAAATCGCTACCGTCTTATCTCGACTACACGAGAGTCGTCCTTGAAAACAAAAGCGTGCGCAAGACAGACTTCAACGACTTTGATCGCCGCCTTCGTAAGCCCGTATCTTTGACTATTTCTCTTTGTACGGGGATTTACGCGCGTGCGTGTACAAAGACAAAGTTAGTTCTTACGAATAATGGAGAACAATTTTGATTCCCATTCGCCTGACATTGCGATATTTTTACTTTGAATTTTGAATCGATGTATGTACTATAGATGTACATTAGAAATTTAGTTGAAAATTAATTATAAGTAATTAAAACACTTGTGTAAAATTTAGAACTGTAAATGATTTTTTTTTTTTTTTTTTTTTTTTTCATACATGCACATAACACTTTATTTAATACTCCGATGTAAATTCAAACATTTTAAAAGTTTAAATAAATAAGAAAAAATATTTTCAACTTTATTTTATTAATTTGCAAGCAAATATATTTCCGATTAACAAATAATCCTAATTTTTAATAAAAGGTTGGCAAAAAGAGGAAAAGCGAGTTCGAGCTCGAATAAAATGAGAATATATATAAGTACGTGAGAGCGAGTGAGCGACATATATACGAGTGCGAATATAGAATATATAAAATCCTTTTTCGTAACGAATTAAGCACCTCGACACTTGCAAAATCGAGTCACCTCTCGGCAGTAATGACGAAACTTACTTTACCCTCGGGAGCCGACTGTCTAACTGCTTTTCGAGCATCGTGATTCTATATATACACTGTGTGTCCCATGGAAAACGGAACTTTTTCAAAATAAAGACAAAAACTCAATATTCCGGCAAATCTCATTTATTTTATCCAAAATATTCTCCTTCCGCATCAATACAACGTTTTGCACGATCAATTAATATATCGAATGAGTTTTTGAGATCATTTTTATCCATCGACTTTAGTATGTCGGTCGTCGCTCTTTGGATGGCCTCTACGTCGGCATAACGTTTTCCTTTCATAGGCAAGTGCAATTTGGAGAACAAGTAGAAGTCGCACGGAGCCAAATCCGGCGAGTACGGTGAATGGTTGATGGTTAAAATGGAATTTTTGATCAAAAAATCCGTGATCAAGTTCATTATCATGGAACAAACGCCAGCTCCCTTTTTCACGGTATTGTGGCCGCCGCACACGACGAATACGGCTGAGCAAACGCTTCATAACACCAAGATAAAACACAGCAGTAAACGTTTGACCAGGTGGAACGAATTCACGATGAATAATACCCTCCGTCCGAATCGTAGAAACAAATCAACATTGTCTTCACTTTTGACTTTTCAAGACGACTTTTTTTCGGATTGGGCTCGGTTGGGTGCTTCCATTCAGCACTTTCACGCTTGGTTTCGGGATCATATTGAAAACACCATGTCTCCTTACCAGTCACAATTGAATATTTCAAGTTTGGGTCCTTTTTTGACTCTTTAATCAAATCCTTACAATGTTGAATTCGGAGAAATTTTTCGTAGTCGGTCAATTTGTGTGGAACAAAGCGTGCACACACCTTCCGTAGATTCAAATGATCGGTCAAAATGCGATGAATTGAATTTTTGGACATATTCAATTCCATTTCCATGTATCGCAATGAAGATTTTGGCTCATTTTTTATAAATTCACGCACCTTTTCAATGTTACTTTGAGTAGCCACGGTATTCGAAGGACCTGGATGTTTGTCGTCCTGAATGTCTTCACGACCTTCCTGGAACCGCTTATACCACTCATACACTCTGGTACGGGATAGCCAATTATCACCATAAACTTGTTTCAGCAAATTATGCGTCTCAGTAAAGGATTTACCGAGTTTAAAACAGAACTTAATATTTGCTCTTTGTTCGAAGTTCATTTTTCGACCGATGCCACAAACACACTGTCACTTTGAGCGCGATATTTTGGTTTCCATTGAACCAAATGTCATAAAATTTTGACAGGATGTCAGTTAAGAATGGACCTTTCCATTGCTAACATCCACCAATAGGTGGTGCCAATATAAATCGATGTTTTGAAAAAGTTCCGTTTTCCATGGGACACACTGTGTATATATATATATATATATATATATATATATATATATGTACAGTGCTAAACAAATTGGGCAAAAAACCTTTTAAGTTTAATATTTTTAAAGTCGTGTAATAATTTTTATCATGAATACTGCAAAATAAATTTGAATATTGTAAAAAATGTTTTATAAGTAAATTTTTCAATTCGAATTGCTAATAGTGTTACAAGTGTTAACAAAAAAATAAGTATAGAAAGCTTTTTTTTTTAAAGTTTAATCAATATAATTGATTATAATAAAATCCAACAAGTAAATTAATAAGAAATAAACATTTTTAAATTAACTCGTGATCTAGCAGTATTTACGTAAATGAATATACTGAACGAATTAAAAAAATCTTTGAAGCGATTTTTTTCAAAAATTTTTTTTTAGTTGTAACAAGTATAATTTGCAAAGAATAATTTTTTGCAAATTTAATAAATTTCACGTAGGCTAACTATACTAAACATGCATATGTGAAGTAAAAAAAAGTAATAAAATTCTACGTATTCTTATTTTCACGAAAATCACCGCAAAGTCCTGTATTACGAAATTTGCTTTATTTTATTGTGATTTCACCAATTCTGTTCAACCGAGGAAACTCATCGAACCTTTTTATTATAAAAGTAATCTTTCCTATAAAAAAAAAAAAAAAAAAAAAAAAAAAAAGTGTGTGTATATATATATATAAATAAAGATGAAAGTAATTACGAGGATAATATTAAAGTAAATAAATCTGTATAATTTTTTATGTGCTTATGCACGTGTCTTGTATTTTCTTTGAAAATTTTGCACTTTCCTGTGCCCCATGCGAATATAAATACACAAACGTGTATCTTTATTCGGCTGTTCACGCGTTATTCGCTTAGTTTGCTGTAACGCGGGATGATAAAAAATAAAAACGTCGATGTAGACAAGAATAAAGAAAAGCAGCGGCGGGGATGCTTGCACACTCTTTGCTGTCCTTTTTTTTTTTTTTTTTTTTTTTTGAACTTATTTCAACGTTGCTTTATGAGGATTCGCTAGCTCACTGCTATGTACTATAGCTGCTGACGAGTAGGTGAATATATGTGGGAATAAAGTTGCTCACACCCGCTTAAATTCTCCGAGAGCATTATTAATATTTAGCGTGTACTTGCGTACATATCTCTTAAGCAAGCCTTTATACGTTGAAACTGTATGTAGATATAAAATTCTGGCTCCTTCGTTCGCTCGTTCAAAAAACCGCTTCGCTGTATTTTAAAATTTTCGCGGTTTTCATACGTGCAATAATATGTACGGAGTTAATGATTCGTTTGATTCAATGGTGAAAATATTTTATTATGTTATTTTGAAAGTGAGATATACAGAGGAATTATTAGAAAAAAAAATTTTTAAGACTTTTTTTGTTAGTAATAATTAAGATAACTAAAAGTTATATCCATCTTAACCAATTCAACAATTTATTAAACTTATTATATAAATTGATTTAAAAAAAAAGTATTAAACAAAATTAAATTAATATTAAATAATAAATTGGTTAATATATTTTTTAAATTAATTTTTAAATTAATTTATATAAGTATAATAAATTGTTACATAAATAGCAAGTTGAATAAAATTAATATTAAAAAAAATATTGGAATGAAAACTTTCAGAAACTTTTATAACATAAAATTTTAAACGAAATATCATTTTACACCAGTATAAAGTTAAAAAAAGATAAAATAAAAGAAACAATGTAACAAAGTATTTTAATAATAAACAATTTCAATTATTCACTTGAATCTAAACTTTGTTACTCGATATGTAAGCAAAGGATATCTTGTTAAGAGAAATATACGAGATTCTTCATACGATAAGGATAGTTCTCTCGCTTTACTTTGGAATGTAGAGCTATACATTACTTACCAAATAACAATCTAACATGTCTATGAAACATCATATCGTAAAAGAGTAAGCCGTTCTCGCTGGGGTTTTCCACTAAAATATAATATACGCGAAAAATTGAATATAAAATATATTATGTAAACAGTGTTATATCGACGAAAGTAGAATCCTTATTGCTATACTCAAACTCGCAGAGCCAGAATTCTCATAGCTGTACTAGTGCAAACAAATTTAGAATAATTTAAAAGCTTACGCATACATTTAATGGCCTATATGCATGAATGACGATATCAACAATGGTTATTAGATAAAAAGTTTTAAAAATAATACAAAAATTAATAAATCAATGGATCTTTTAGCTTATATTGTAAATGAAAAAATTTATCGTCGTTCAGATTCAAAAGCTTTCGTTTTTAATTTAAATCGATTAACCACAAAATGTAAAGAACAAAGTTATTATGTAAAAGTAAACAGTAATTTTAAAACAGTACTTTAAACGTTAAAATTTACTTTAAACAATACGTTAAAATGTTTATTATAGAAAAAAATATTCTCAATACTAAGTTATATCTTTATTTATTAACATACATGCAACTTATGGGAATGTAAATACAAAAGAGTTACTTGGTATTTTACAAGTTTATATTATATCAAATTGCTAAGTACATTAATTGCGAAAGATAAATAACGTCAATGTTATGCTTATTTAACTTTAATCGGTAGAGATTATTAACTCCTATTGATGAATATTCAAAGCATTTATAAACATAATTATAAAAAAAATTTATTATACCGTATAATAAAAATTTACGAAAAAAAAAAAAAAAAAAAAAGCACAAATTCAACATGCGGATATGGTTTCTAAAAGTTTTAGCATTCAAGCGCTAGATATAACCCGACTACATAGCTGTCACGTAAGCTAAAGCGTGTTGGGACCTTCAGTGCAAGCGACATATTGCTCTCGCTCGTCTTCGTTTACATAATTTCTCTAGAAACGTGAAATGTTTGCCTATAGAAATGTTGCTCGTTTCGTAAATAAAAAAAGGCAATGAACAGAACGAATCGATCACACATTGTTATTTTGAACGAAATTTTGTTCGAGTATTTGAAAAGTCGATTTTTTTTTTTTTCTCATCTATATGTGATGAAAAATAAAAAAAAAGATATGGATCAACGCAAAGATAGATTTGTTTAATATATTTTATAATAATCGCATATTTTTAAAGTAATCGTATTATTTTATAAAAGTTTCACATTAAAAGTAAAATTAACGAGATTGAGTTACAACTGAACTTCAGTAACACTGAAAAAAAAAATTGACTTAAATTTTACATAAAATATCGATTTAAATTGTAATTCCCTCATAATTTATAAAATAATGAAGCGGAACAATGTGTTAAATCGTTACGCTTACACATACATACACATACACACACGAACGTAAAAAAATATATAGATTTTCAATACCTTTATCACATTATTCATGAAAGTTCTCGTTTCGTATTCATGAAAAGCAAGATCTTTAAATATATCCCGTTCCGTATAGCCACGTGGTGAAAACGAATGACAAAGTCGCAGACTCATTTACAAGCCTTATTTATAGCACTCATTCGGGCAACGACACCTCGATGTGCGCGCGAGAAGAGAAACGTATGCTCGTATACATGCAATAAAGGCGAGAGAGTGCGACTTAACAAGGGTGGAAAAAATCCACGTAAACGGACATCGCGAAGCTAATGTCCGCACTCGTGTTAAACGAGTTCGCCGATGCAGTTATGATAATGCCGACTCCCTCTCTTCCTTCCTCTCCCTCTCCCCCCACCCCCCTCTCTCTCTTTCTATACGGGTTTTCTTTAGTAGCCACAATCCGTGCGCCGAACGTTCAGTTTTGCGCGAGATATTTTTTCGTTGCCATTATTACGCTACCTCAAGAAATATAATACTAATGCGACGTACTTTTACGTAAGCGCTGACATAATTGAGTTTAATAGAGAACATCGTCAAAGGGCTTGGAAAGTGCCCGAAAAAATTCAACGAATAAGAGTCCGTATTCTTTCCAATACTTTCTGTTTTTAAATCTCCGGATAGTTCTTTTTATCAAGAGATTTTTACTTTTTTCGCATAAAACGTTAAAATTATTCATATGTAAAGGTAATTGATCAAATTAAAAATGTATTTGAAGTACGAAATTGTATAATCATTTTAATTTTTATTTGTTTCACCGTGCTTGATCAGTAAATTTAATGACCGATTATAAGATTAGTATATAAAATAAATAGTTTATTTTATTAATATAATTTAAGCATCAAATAGTGATTGTAAATTTAAAAATAAATGAAATCGTATTAATGAATTATTATACGCTTACTTAAATAAATGGAATTATAATATCGTATTTTTATTACAATAGTAAATTAGAATATAATAATTTTCGATAATTTAATAATACGATTTAATGTATGAATTAGTTTCAAAATTGAAATTAAGGATAAACTACTTGGCATTACCTATTTGAAAAGATAAATTTCTATTATCAATTCATTTAAACAATCACCTTGAGATTTTTACTTCGAATAATTTTCAAAATTTTACCGAATAAAATAATTAATATACGAGGTCTGTCCGAAAAGTATCCAACCTACCTTCATATCTCAGCGATGGTGTTATTTTTCGTCATCGGGAGAGTGGCATTCTTCAAAGTAGTCCCCATTTGATTGAATAACGCGCTCCTAGCGGTGTTTTCACTTTTCGAAGCAGTCCTGAAAGTCAGTTTTTGGGATAGCCTTCAGTGTCCTCGTCGCATTATCTACAATCGTCTTTTTGTCGTCGAACCGGTGTCTTTTAAGCGGTTTTTTCAAATTCGGGAACAACCATAAGTCACAAGGAGTTATGTCGAGACTTTACGAAAGATTGGCGAAGCAGTAGGATATTGTGTTTCGTTAAAATCTGCTACACAAGATTCGATGAATGCACTGGCGCATTATGGTGATGGAGAAGCCAGTCCCCGCTTGACCAAAAATGCGCTCGATTTTTTCTCACCGCATCACGCAATCGTTTCAGAATTTTAACTTAATATTCCTTATTAATCGTCTGAGCTATCGATGCATATTTGTGGTGCACAACACCTTCATAATAAAAAAAAAACAATCAGCATTGACTTGATATTGCTCCGACTTTGTTGTGCTTTTTTCGGCTATAATTCGGACGAGAGCTTCCACTGTGAAGATTTTTGTTTTGTTTCGGGATCATAATCATAAACCCACGATTCATCACCAGCAATAACCTTTTTAAGCCGAGTTTGAAGCAAAGTTTGATGCAAATTCGTTGATCAGATCTTTCAGTCATTTTTAACAATAGCTAAATCCGACAAACGCAAAAAAGGTATTGTAAACAAATACACGCTGCGCATAAACTATACGTCCTGTAGGTACCGGTGAGCAACCGATAAGTTCGTGAGGCTTTACTGTTGACTTTAAGGCTTCGGAGAGGTCACTCGAACACTCTGGCGCAAAGATATAAAAGCAGGTCGGATACTTTTCGGACAGACCTCGTATCTTAATTAAAACTGCGTCAAATTATGAAATTAAACGTATTAGGTTGCTGCAGATGAAATGGCCGATTTAGCAATGACATAAAGTTGGCTGCAATTTTAGTGTATTATGTTGGCATAAGGCGGCGCAAATGATATGACATATTGAAGTATAAATACTGCTACCTTGGTTTATGGAGTCATTTCTGTTTTGCACTTCATAGTGATCGTAAAAACAAAAAGAGAAAGTGAACATGGAAGTGAATCAAAAACGGCTACTTTTACTATACGAATTTAAATTAGAGCACAACGCAACGGAAGCAACGAGGAATATCAACAGCGCATTTGGGCCTGATACAGTTAGCGAACGAACCACTCGGCGGTGGTTCAAAAAATTTCGATCCGGAGATATGGACCTTGGAAATGAGCCATGTGGACACCCAGGACCATCGATCGATAACGACGAACTGCGTGCATTAGTGGAGTCTGACCCCCGCCAAACCATAAGGGATCTTGCCGAGAAATTAAGCGTTCACAATTCGACAGTTTGCCACCACTTGCAACAACTTGGAAAAGTGAAAAAGCTTGACAGATGGGTTCCGCCTGATCTTACCGAGCAAAACATGACGTGTCGAATGGAGATTTCAAGTTCTCTTCTCTCCCGCAACAAAAAGGAACCGTTCTTGCACCGAATTGTGACCTGCGATGAAAAGTGGATTTTATACGATAATCGTCGCAATCGATCGGCCTAATGGCTAGATGCCGATGAAGCGCCAAGACACATGCCGAAACCAAACCTTCATCCAAAGAAAATAATGGTAACTGTTTGGTGGTCTGTAGCTGGAGTTATCCACTATTCGTTAGTCACTATCCACTAAACCATCAATGCTGAGAAATACTGTGCTCAACTGGATGAAATGCATCAGAAATTGATAGTCCAACGACCTAGGCTTGTCAACAGGGATGAAGTGATACTGCTTCATGATAACGCACGACCTCATGTATCGAGAACAACGGTCCAAAAATTAAACGAGTTGTGCTATGAGACTCTTCCTCACCCTCCATATTCACCAGACCTCTCACCAACAGATTATCATTTCTTTAAACATTTGGATCACTTTTTAACAGGAAAAAGATTTAATAATGAAGCTGCTGTCAAAAATGCCTTCGAGGAGTTTTTTCGAACCAGAAACTCGGACTTCTACAAAACTGGAATAAATGTACTTGTATCTCGTTGGGAAAAGTGTGTTGCATCTATTAGTACCTATTTTGATTAAATAAATTGTCTTTATAAAAAGTTACAGCTGTTTAAAAATTTATTTTTATAAATTTTATACATGTATAATTTGTAATGGGACCGAGTTTGTACACGAAATTTTTTTATAAACATTGTTATGTTAACCAGATGCTAAATCGGCAATTTTTAGAATTCTTATCTGTTTGTCTGTACGCGTATCATGTTAAAACTATTGGCACACTGACAATCTATTTTCCGAGTCATCATAAATAAAGGTTTTATTTTATTAAAATAGACTCACAAAAACATACTTTTCTTTAATTATATTAGGTGTAGTAAAAAGTAATCCATTATTTTGCCAATAGATGGCTTTAGTAGTCTGTATCTCCCGTTGTAAAAGTGCGATCGGGTTACACTAGATGGCGTTAGAAAGATAAGATTTCGTTCTAAAAAAGCTTCTGATACAGTTTTGTGATTGCTTGACTCAGTATTTTGTTAGCACGCGTCAAAGATGGACACCAACAAAGAGAAAATACGCCATATTTTACAGTTTTTCTTCGATAAAAGCGAAAATGCAAGCCAGACAGCTGAAAATGTGAATAGTGTTTATGGTCCTGATACTGTAACAGCCAATCACACGCAATTTTGGTTTCGTCGATTCCGTTCCGGTAATTTTGACGTCAAAGATGCACCACGCTCTGAAAGGCCAATTGTCGAAAATGTCGATAAAATAATAGAAATCGTCGAGTCCGACCGTCACGTAAGCACTGTTTCGATTGCCCAGGAGCTAAACATTGCACAAAAAACCGTTTGGAACCACTTAAATAAGGCTGGATACAAAAAGAAGTTCGATGTATGGGTGCCACACGAGTTATCACAAAGAAACCTCATGGACCGAATTTTCATCTGCGAATCGCTGCTGAATCGCAACAATATCGATCCATTTCTGAAGCGGATGGTTACTGGTGATGAAAAGTGGGTCATTTACGACAACGTCAAGCGACAACGGTCGTGGTCAAATCGCGGTGAGCCGGCGCAAACGGTGGCCAAGCCAGGATTGACAGTCAGGAAGGTTTTGCTGTGTGTTTGGTGGGACTGGCAGGGAATCATCTACTATGAGCTGCTCCCCTACGGCCGAACTCTTAATTCGGACCTGTACTGCCAACAATTGGACCGTCTGAAAGAAGCAATCGCCCAGAAGCGGCCAGCTTTGGCCAATAGGAGAGGAATTGTGTTCCATCAGGACAACGCCAGGCCGCATACATCGATAGTGACTCGCCAGAAGCTCCGGGAGCTTGGTTGGGAAGTTCTTATGCATCCACCTTATAGTCCGGACCTGGCACCAAGTGATTACCACCTGTTCCTGTCTATGACGAATGATTTTGCAGGTGAAAAATTCGCCTCAAGAGAAGATTGTGAAAATCGACTGTCCCAGTTTTTTGACAATAGGGACAAAGGTTTCTACGAGAGAGGCATTATAAAATTACCTCCAAAATGGTAACAAGTTATCGAACAAAACGGTGCATATTTGACCTAAATCATATCATTCTATCTATGCTAAACAAAACCTTCAATTCAATGCAAAAATAATGGATTTCTTTTTACTACACCTAATAAATAAAAAATGTGTAATAATTTATAGTATACAATAATATTTTTTGAAATTGAAGTACTTTAGCTACTGCTAGGCGGCTACACCCGTATTTTCTCACTTTTTTAACAAAATAATGACGCGAGGGTACACATGGAAAACCTGTTGAACGCGGTAGTTTGTTCTCCTTTTGAGTTCTCTTCGAAGACAAGAAGCAATCGATTGAAACACGCTTTGATCAAGCTTATTATAACCATTTTCATTCTTTTCTATATCACAAAGTTTCTACTGTTTTTTAGGGTAGCTGCCACCAATCGTTTACTCTTCTACGAGCCAGTTGTCTACCTAAAATTGTTGACACAGGATCATTTTTTAATTTCGTTGTATTTTAAGGTAGTTTGAGACTGAATGCGTTTATTGTTAAAAATCTTGAAATTTTTTAATGCAACTTCATTTATGTATTTTTGTTATATAAAGCGGTCAAAATTTTAAAATAATTTTAGAATAATGGAATAATTAAAGTTATTGATTTTAACATGTATTGCTCGTTTGACACAATCGAAAACCTCTGTAGGCGTTGTCGAGAACCACTTTAAACTTATACTATTTTAATAGTTGAAATTGTTTTTTCTTTCCTTTTTTTATTGTAATTAGTAGTGTTGTGGCTGTTCACTCAGCTGTCCTCCAGATTCGTAGAGTTAGGTGAAAGATTGCATCGCGTGCATTCTTCATCCACCATATAAAAGGCGCTATTCAAACTTGAGAGCTCGGAAATATGAAGACACCACCATTTTGCTTAGGATGCTTTTGTATCATTCGATCGCTTGGTACAAGTTTTTGTATTCGTGATTGTAGAGGCACAGAACCACTTGTATTAAGACTAACAAAACAGCTGCTTAAAATGTATAATACTTTTTTATCGGTTTATTAACAAAAAAAGAAAATTTTATTAAATAAAATAAAGAAAGCAATACGAACGAATAAATAATCTAAATGCATCTAATACATCTACCGTCTAAAATGCAAAAAATAGTCAAGATAAAACTCTTAGAAAACATCATTCTAACAACGGGCGAAAGCATTGCTTACATTCGTCAACTTCCGTAGTAGGAAATCTACTTGGATGAAAATTGTCGGTTTATATATTCGTATAAAGTTGTATGTCGTATCGTTTTCATCGAGGGCTAAACTCATACCAGACTAATAAATCCACACTCGTAAATCTCATCTCGTTTCTTGAGGACTCGACGCACTTACATAGGCTAAACGGTCATTTAATCGTCATTTAGGATCCAATCACTCGAAAAGCTCAAAGTAAAAGCGAAAGATCATTATGTTGCGCGCGTGGAACGTCACAAGCGCGAGGCGGACATTCGCTTCGTTGCCTTTATTCCTTTTAAGGAGGAGATCACCGCTCCTCGCTCGCCTCATTTTTACCAATTTGTGTATGCGCGTGTGCGCATATAGGTTTTTTCGATACTCTCGACGATATTTCGGAAGAGGGGGGAGCTGTGTTGATTTTTTGCTGTGGGATTCTTTTAAAGTACGTGTACTCTCGTGAGACGGTGAAATTAATTTTCTCACGAGGTTTTTAATGCGTTCCTTTAAAAGTTGTTCGAAATTTTCGGCGCTTTTTTTATCATTTTAAAGTAACACTTTCATAATATAAATTTATTTTTGCATTTGGAAAATATTTATTTATTTTTATACAATTTGATGTTAATATAATCATCGGAAAAGTGACATGAAAATTTATCGCAAATTGAGCGAATGTATTGATTATATCTATTTATTTACTAACAATTAATGTATTATAAATTTACTAGTCTATATTTTTAAATGTTATTTTAAAAAATTATTGTTAAAAATATTCCATAAAAAATTGTAAAAAATTTACTCATACTGATCCTTTATCGCATGTAAAACGCAAAAAATTTATTGTTACTTTAAAAATTAGTTTGAGGAAAACAACGTTCAAGTTTTTCATTCATTGATATTTCCACGAGTGACTGACTTCTAACTTTAAATATCAATATTGCTCTTGTACTATTCTCTCTCTTTCTCTCTCTCTCCCTCCCTTTTTTCTCATTTCGTTGATTCTCATAATATCAGCGTGTTTTCTTTCGAAAACTCATATCAAGATTCGCAACAAAAAAGTCGACGACTTCATCAGCTTCTTCCGATGCCGATGTTCGTTGGGTAAGAAATTCCAAGATATTTAAACAATAAGTTTAAAGAAATTGGATTCGGAAAAATTTTCCGGAATTTTAAATTAAGCCTGTCGAAAAGTAATTTTAAATCTTCTTGATCTTAACTGTCGCTTTTAAAAACGTGTTAATTTATAAATTATTTTTTAAATATTTGTAGCATACATTTATGTATAGTGCCGCTCGTACAGTAAATTTTACTTAATTAAATTTTAAAGATACAAGGATTAATAGAATACTTAAATGCTTTGATGATAAAAATAAAATGTGATTGTTATTTATGAGATAGTTTTGGAGGTACAATGAAATATTTTTTTCTAATCTAATTCATAAATAACAATTGCATTTTATTTATAAAAATATTTATTTATACAAAAATATAGAAAATTTAAATTTTCCAACGGACATACTTTTGAATTGGTATATAATATTTGAATTGGTATATTAACCAACGGCGATAATTTAATTGATTATTATTGTTTCTTTTACTCTTTTTATATTGACACATAGAAGACACATAACTGTCGTTAAAATTTTTTATATAAATTCATGAAATAAATTGGCAAAATATAAAGAGACTAAGATGGTATTTTTTATTTTTGTACCTTTACGAAACAAATTAAGCAAAGGAGATTATTATTAATTTATTGTATAGTAATATTTTCAATAATCAAAAGTTACATTCAAATTTGAAATATCAATTATATAAATGGTAGTTGATAACAGATTAACTGTAGCGTAAAAGCGATTGTAACTGTAAAGCTGTATATACTGTCTGTCAAAAAAGTACCGGGAATTTTAAATTAAAACAACATTTTTACGTTTAATCATCAAAATTTATTGGGTCGCCTTCAAAATAGGCTCCATTTGCTCTGATACATCTATGCCAACGGCACTTCCAATCATCGAAACATTTTTTATAGGCGCTTTCCGGGATGGCCTTCAGCTCGCGCGCCGAATTTTGTTTTATGGCTTCAACCGACTGAAAACGGGTGCCACGGAGCGGCAATTTAAGTTTTGGGAAGAGGAAGAAGTCACAGGGAGCTAAATCCGGCGAATACGGTGGTTGTTCAAGCGTGTTCGTTGAGTTTTTGGCGAGAAAGTCGGTCACAATCGTAGCTCGGTGAGACGGCGCGTTATCGTCGTGCAAAAACCACGAGTTGTTCGCCCACAAATTTGGCCGCTTCTTACGGATACGCTCACGCAAACGTTTCATAATGCCTAGGTAATACTCTTTGTTTACCATCTGACCCTCTGGAATAAATTCGTAGTGCACCACGCCACGGATATCGAAGAAAACAATGAGCATCACCTTCACTTTTGAGCGGTTTTGGCGTGGTTTTTTCGCTTTCGGCTCGTTTTTTCCCATCCATTCCGATGCTTGCTGGCTTGTTTGCATATCGTATTCGTACACCCACATTTTGTCACCAGTTATAATGCATTCCATAAATGCGGGATCGGAATTGGCGCGATCTAGCATGTCCGAAGCGACCTGTTCGCGATAGCGTTTTTGAAGAAAATTAAGCTCTTTTGGAACGAGTCTTGCGGCCACCTTTCTCGTTCCCAAAATATCAATTAAAATCGTACGTGTGGACTCGTGGGATATCTCAAGTTCATGTGCTATCTCTCTCAAGCTGGTATGACGGTTTTCAAGCACCATTTCCTTAATTTTATCGACGCTATCTGCACTCGAAGCCGTCGATGGGCGTCCGGAACGAGGCAAGTCTTCGACGACTTCACGACCCTCCTTGATGGCTTTGTACCACTCATACGCACGGGTTTTCGATAGTGCTTTATCTCCAAAAGCTTTTTGCAACATTTTCAATGCATCGGCACACGAAATCTCATTCGCAACACAAAATTTTAGACAAATTCTTTGTTCAACGTAATCACCCATTGTAAAAAATCGGCACGCACTATTGACATCGACTGACTTAACCAGCTACTGTAAACACACTCGTTGACAGATTCCACTCAAACTTGGCATAGTCATTAAGGACAGTTGTACCAACCTAGAAAAAAAAATTTTATCTGCCTAAATTGCCCCGCCAGATTTAAATCGACAATTCCCGGTACTTTTTTGACAGAATGTACATATACCGCTGCGCGAGATGAACATTAGATCTTTCGGTCCAGTTCAAAATTTGCGAATTTAATTGTGATAAATTGTAACAAACTAAGTAACAAAATTTCTTTTATTGTTTATCTTTGAAGTTTTGCAACTAATTTACATTTTTTTTTTACAATTCTGGAAATTAATTTGAATATATTTAAAGATAAATTTTTTAAAAAAATTTTTAATGATTAACGAAATTAATTTTGTTTACATGAAATTATCTCAATGAATATTAATGAAATAGAATGCTGTGTAATTATAAAAAATTTTGATAAAAAAAATTGCAAATAATAAAAGAATTAATAAATGTTTACGTAATCTTATTAAAATTTCTTTAATTAAAAAAATATTCAATTACAAGTTTTTTTTTTTAATAAATATTATATAATACAGCAGTAATTTTAAATAAAATAAACTTATTTCCAAGTTATTAAATTAATTTGTGTAACGTCGGTACACGACCTTGGTTTTTTTGTTCTTCTTCTTCTGCGTCAGTCGATAAGTTTCCTCCCTGTTTTTCCTGCCCTCGCTTGTCAAAGGGAAAGACGCTCGTCAATCGTATCGACGTGCCGCATCGATCTATACTCAAACACACCGGCGCTAGAAAGCCTTTTAAGTACTTTACAAAGCAGAAGCTTAAAACTTGACGATGTCCAATTCCGCACAAAGAAGCCAACGAAGTAGCGCTAAGGAAACAAATTCCTCTGGAGTCTAGAGAGATCCCAATAGAGATGCCCGTCGGATGGCTGACTATTTAAATAATAAAGATTTCTTCTGTCCAGGAAGCTGGTACGATGACAAACTTGAGGGAGAAAAGTATCTGAGTGGAAAACAACAGATTTCTGAGCCTTGAGAAGCCCATAGCCAGAGGAGGTCCCAAAATTGAAAAAGTAAGAATTCTCCACAAATTGAGAGGCCACGTAAACTCGAAGAGAAGCGTCAGGATTCTATAAAAAAATTAAAAATATCCTAATCCTGATAAATATTAATTAACGTCAAATTCGACATTAAAAGATGATCCAATTTTTAATTTTACACAGGGATCAAGACACCTGATTAAAAGAAGTCAAAATATCGAACATTCTAGCTTTCCTCAAGTATGCGATGCGACTTACCGCCTATTAAGAGAGCAGGCTTCAAGGTTACAGCGTGAGATGTCATACACTGTTTATCTATGAACACGGTATTACAAGCGTGGATTTTAAATACCGCAATTAAAATAAATCAAGAGGATAGATTTAGTGGAGAAAAGGATCTAATGTCTTTAATCCCACGTGAGATGGTAATACCAACAACAATTGCTGAGTATTTAGTGACCATAAATACTATTGTGACTCCCACTGGTAATACTGTTAGAGTAAACGTTCCATTGGCTACTGCACGGAAAACTTACGTAGCGGTTATAGATAATACTCCTGCCATGCCTTCTGGAACGTTTGGTTCTCTTGCAACAAATCACAATGCCTATGAATGCAATATGTCGCCATATATAACAATGACAAATATATCCCAAGTTAAAGGTGAAGCAATTCCACCTCGTCCTGAAGATTTCATACCCGCTGGGGTCGTATCAAATCAAAATTTACTAGGCTGGGTTCCTTATGTTGCCGCTGCCCCAGATGCGAAAGCGATGATACAAGAATATCGCTTTGCTGGAAGAACAGGCATGGACGCACGATTATGCCATTGTCTCCAATTAATGGTTGACGTTTCTACTTCCTTAAACTGACTATCCAAGTCATTTAAAATGACTAAAGTTTCTGATATTATTAGTACCTACACTAGCATGCTCTGTGTATAATGAATACAATGAATTACGTAGTGGGATTAGATATCCCACTACGGCTATACTCTCCGATTAGACACCTGTCATAGATTTATTTTCGTTTGGAGCTAAAACTACGTTACAGGCAAAATTCTGTTAGAGCTTTGGTGAGGTCGTACAAAAGCTCTGATACCCACTACACGACCCCGAGACCAGACGGTGCCGAAGCAAGCGATCGTCAGTGGGACGAAGAAGATGGAATAACACATCGAGAAAGCAAATTAATACGCCAAAAGGTCGTACACCAGCAGACCTCAGGCAGCACTCGAGGGAATCACTTCAACGAGTGTCCAGAGTACCCAATCCAGTTAAGGCAACCAGACGAAGAAGATACGGAGCAAATTACATAAATTTTATAAAAAGAAAAACTTATTCGAACCGTTCTTTTTAGAACGACACTATTCAACGTTCGTATAAATTTTCTTTACATTTTTTCTGCCGACCAGCGAAGTCCGACGACCAGAGGCTTTCAGAGAGACTGAGAGAAAGAGAGAGAGAGAGAGAGAGAGAGAGAAAAAAAGAGAGAGAGATTATCCACATTTCACCGACTCTTCAAATAAAAAGCGAATTTACTTTCAAAATTTTTCTTTTCTCTTTTTATCCTATTCTATTTCCTCCGAAAGATAGTGTAACCTCAGTGTCTCAATGTAAGAAAAAAAAATGAATAAATAGATAGCAAATTATATAGATTATTAACGATAAATAAAAATAAATATTATAAATAAAATTATAAATAAAAAAAAATATAAAGTATAGTAATAGGATAAGATATAAGAATGAAAAAGAAAATGAAACGAATTAAGAAAAAGTTAAAATTAAATATTAAATAAATTACGAATACGATCATGAGCGAAAGAAAATAGACGAAGAAGGTTCAAGGCCGCGAAACGGCAAGGGCGTTAAACTCAAAAGTCGAAGAAATTGTTATATGTTCCATGTAACGCTATTTATCGAAATAAAAAAGCTAAGCAGAATTTAAGCATAAAAAAGTAAAAGAAAACATGCGAGCACCGAGATTATTTTATATAGAAAAGTAAATAACGCATTTTACAAATAAGTAAAAAAAAGGAATAATAAAAAATTTGAATTAGGAAAAAAGTTATTGCAAATAGAAGGTCATAGAAAGCCAGTAGCTCGAAAAAGTTAAAATTCTATGATGTTACACCAGGGTTAGTGGATGAACGAAAAATAAAATAACAATTTATTTTGCATAAATACATAGGCAAAGAGAGTGCATAAAAAATAAATGTAAAAACACTTGGCGAAATAAATTATTTGAACATGTGGAGTGAACAAAAAAAAATTAAAAAACTTGAGCGACAAAGCAGCTCGAAATTTGCGAAAATCTCAACATTTATGTACATGTAAAGACGTAACCATGTCTCAGCAAAAAAAAAACAAGAAAAACACATCTTTAAGAATATTGTAACTTATGAAGTAATTGTTAATAGAAGCTCATAGAATTTGGTCTCGATCAAGGGTTGGCGAGAGTATATAATGCCAAGCTCGTGCAGGCAAACTCCACTTGATTTTATACGCTTAGACACGACAGTCGAGAGTTAATAAACTATAAGCTTCTAACGAGTACCAATGTAAGAAAATAGAATAATTTAATAAATTCAAATTTCAAAATTTAAATTTATTGTTTTAATCAAAGTCTATGTATGAAATCAAGACATATTACAGAAAAATTACACAACCTCCAATCGAGGACATTTTGCAAGTGATGCAGGTGTCCAAGTATTGGTGATGCTGTAGTTTTATACTCAAGGATTCTATGCTCACTCTAAAAGTATATAAACCTTGAGCAGACCGAAGATTTTTGGGCATATCAACACTGTGTTCGATTGCACCGAGATCAGGTGTCAACCGATATAAATAAAAATAAAAAAGAAAAAAATATATATATATAAGAGAAAAAAAGAAACCGCACACGAATTCTAATATCAAATTAGTGTCTGGTTTAACACCTATACGTATATTAGTTTGCTACGGTATTGCATTCGCTAGTAAGTATATAGGTAGAGCTATACTCAAATTTAAAGCTCTTTAAATGCTAAATGTAAACATTGTCGGTTCAACGACCGTAGTCGCGTCTCTTTCTCTAAGACATCACACAGATTAAATCGACAAATTCAATATTTATTGTAAAAATTACAAGTAGGATCGTGGTTAATAATGGATATACGTTCAAACTAATAAAAAAATTTTTAAACCATTTGGGATAGCGCGTACCGGCGAATACACAACAACATTTTATGCACAAATGCACGGTAATTGTCAATAAATCGGGTTCAGCACTCGAACGTGCACATTTAAAAAAGGTTTAATATCTAAGTAAACCAACGAGCAAGCATAAGTTTATGCTACCTTGTTATAACGTGGCGTCGACACGTTATAGTAGAGTTAGCCTGAGTTAGCCTGAGTCGATAGGTCCTTTCCAGAGCGTCATAGCAGGCCTGAGTTTCGGACTAGTCGTACGCTTAGTTCTGCAACACACTCTCTCCTTAAACAAACCTTGCAAAATAATTCCTCTGGCAACCCGAGCCCATTAGCTTCAGTGCTTAGGCTCGAAAATGGCAAACAACCAGTCAGCGTTGTGGGGCTAACGCACCCTAATGTCAGCTCGACGTTACATTTGTATAAATAAGATTAATATTGTTTATAAAGACAAAGTTTTAAAGTTGTTTTGAAGATAATGACCTATCTCTCAAAGTGTTGTAATAAAATTATTTAAAATTTGACGAAGACATACAATTTTTAATCATTACAAGTATACACACACACGCACACACAATTTTTTTTTTTTTTTTTTTAAACAAGAGCATGATAAATTCATACTTACGGATACGAGAATACATGGTAAACTTGTTTCCGTAAAAAAAAAAGTAAGAAATTGTCAAAGAAAAGAAAGAAAACTAAAAACACTTCTACATGATATAACTTTCAGAAAATACCGCATTTACTTTTGTAATGTTATAACATATGCTCACGTTACCACGCGATCCACGAAGTTAACTGATTACAAAAAAAAAGCTCACACGCACAGAATTGGCCATCGCACGGCTCGTTAAATGATGTAAAAGACGCGAAAAACAATTTTCTCTCTAGTTTGATATTGAGGGTAAAAGTGCGTGATGCTTGCAATCTTACGTCCGGAAACGTCATGTGCGCGAAGGTCGTACTATAGTAATCGATAATCGTAATGTGCACGGAGTCCTAAGAATAAATCATTTGATTTACGACTTAAATGAAATTTAATCTCTTATATCTCGTAATTTTTCTTTTCCGTTATTACTGTACTATATATTAAATAGCTTTTGTCAAAAAGCTATATTTATGTCACAATAGATACGAAATACGGAATATAAAATTTACGCGCGCATCAGACAATTTTTTTACAGACGATGTATTTACAGACTATTCACTAAATGATAAATCTAAAGTACTGATGAGAATACAATTACTAAATAAGGTCTAAGTTTTCGTCAGATTATACAATTCCCCGTAGATATGAAGATGCGATATGAAAAAACGCAATTTTCTAAAGGCATACACAGTACAAGGACGGTTACGCTTTACCTTTTTACAAGCTTCGTAAATAATTATCATCGGAATCCGTAACTAAAAAGAAGCAAAGGGAATAACAAATGCGCGACTATAATCGCACTAAATCCTTGTATTAAAATGCTCTTCGTCTTTTAAAATGTCGCAACGCATTGTTCGTTCTCCTCTGTCTGCTCTTTCTTTGACGCATTCACTCGGTGAGATATACTTATAACTGCTTTCATAAACACAATTTATCACTTAGCTGAAAACTGGATTATTTAATTTCCATTTGAATCTGTGCTATGCTTTTATAAATTTAAAAGCGTGTCTGTCTACGTTATGAGCGCGTCTCGGTGTTATTTATTTTTAAGTTATTCTTAAAAACTTGATCGATCGATCGATAGAAACACTCTAGATAGACAAAATAATATTTTAAAAATTTAAGAAAGTTTTAATTTTAAAACGAAAATTGTTCGATTATTAATAAAAGTAGGTAAAGCTTACAATAGGAAAATTTTTGTTCACAAAATCAATTTTGATACAGCTTAAAGACACTAATTTTTTTTAATTTTTATTCTTGAATTTTTATCGTTCATAGAATGCACATATTTATTATTTGTTCAAAAAAATTAATAAATAAATAAATAAATAAATAAATAAACAAATAAATAAATGAATAAATTTTATCAAAAAAAAAAAAAAAAAAAGAAATATCAAAGCGTAGAACAAAAGATTTTTTAAGATCTATAATAAGTAAATAATTTATATGAGAATATAATGACGTTTAATAAAAGCCATACCCACTTTCTTAGAACGGTATGCCATAAGATTTCACGCAATTAACCAAAGCTGCCCTTAACATATAATGAGAAATGATCACGTTTTATAACGCAAAAATAGTAAAACAAAAAAAAAAAAAAAGCAAAAGAATTCATAGTAAAAAGAAAACGACCGAAGCCCGCCCATACTCTCTCACACACACATACATACACATACACACACAACAGTTTCTTGGTGAGTTAACTTGGCCGTGTGTCCGACCATTGTATTGTCACACCGTTTACGGATAAAGTTTATGTGGCTATTATTTACTTGCATGTTTAGATACGATCTATAAATAAACATATTTTTATAGATAATAAATCGCTTGCTGTTTATAAAATGTATGAAACGATAAATTCCAATGTTTCGATTAGCAATTTTTTTAGTGAATAACATTTTTCGATCATGAAATATAAATGAAATATTTTGTATCGATAAATGAACAAATATTTTAAATCAATAAACTCTACTTTGATCAATTAAATGCATTCGAATGAATAATCCTTAGTAGGTTGTATTAATTAAAATTTCAAAATAAAAATGAACTCGAAAAAGACAATTTTGAAGTTAAAATTTATTTTGTTTTACATCAATTATTTCTGTTCACTTATACAAATTAAAACAATTTTTTATTAAGGTATTCCATTCTAATTGTTAACTATCTTATAATTCTAACTTTTTAAAATAGAATTAAAGCCAAGTAATTGTTTTCATAAACCTGGTTACATTACTATAATATATTAAACAATATTCATTTAATCGTTTATATCGAACATAATTGTCATATTATATTACAGCTAAAGAAAATCACATTAGAAAAAAATAATAATAAAGTAAAAAATTAAAGAAATAGAAATGAAGGGTTGACAAGTAATTAAAATATAATAGTCACAGTAAAGATTTAGTAATATTAATATAATTTTTTTATAATTCTGTGTATAATATGAATAAATTAATTTACATATTTGAACGAGGATTCGTCACGTAATAAAAACTCGAAAATTCAAATGATTTAAATGATTTATTCATCAATATTTTTTCATACTTTAGATTATTTTAATTCGATGCCCAAAAAAGTTTTTCGTACGTCCTGAATATATGTATTCATAAAATATCAGCAAGTAAAGAAAATAAACGAAATGCAATAATGAATTTTAATAAAGTACAACATTTTGGTACTTATTACACTTATCATTATACGATTTATTATTTATTTTAAATTATAAGAAGACTTTCTTAAATTTATGCAAATATATGCGTTAATAAAATTATTCAATATTTATTTATAAAAGCATTTATCTTTTTTACCTTACCTATATTTTTAACTTTCTCGCGATAAGCACACTTATATTTTTTGATTTAATAATAAAATACTGCTTTTAGACTTTACTCAATTTTTTTCATCCTTCAATGTTGTACTGGAAATAATTTATTTTCGTAAATAGTTTAGCTTTATATTCTTGAATTATTTACTTTGTTTATTTTTTCTTAAATAAATATATATTTCGTTTCTACCTAACAATTGTAATTTTCCTTGGAGTTGGCCCAACAATGTTGTTAAATGGAAAATGCTGAGTAACAATAACGATATTATATTATAAATTTCGCTTTCTAATAATCTCAACTCGTTAAAGCAGTTAACAATCCGAGTTTACTTGGCAGCTAATCTGAGTTGTAGTCTACCTTAAGCTCTTAGTTCGATCGATCCATTTAATTTAATTATCTTATACAAACGAATGATATTTTATATCTAATAACTGCGAGAGTAAGCATAAAGATAAGTACTATATCGTTAAAATTTAATCAGAATTCCTAGATTTTATTTCTAATAACCTGCCAATATTAGAATCTTATCTCATATCTCATATTAATCACAAATAAATAGATTGCATTTAATATTCATGAAAACTTTTCCGTCTTTAGTTTTTCGTCAATTTATATGAATCTTTGTCAGTGTTTTATACATAAATTAAAAATATCATCAATTAGTGTTGATTGAATTTTTTTTAACAATCGCACAATGTTGCATAATAAAGCTTTTTAAAATTACTTATACATTCAACGTAAAATCAAATTATTCACGACGAGTTTGTACGCAGTAACCGAATAATAAACAATCCGGTTCCTATTTATATTCGAAGCTTAAGTGTAAAAGTTTAAATTAAATTTTCATTTAATTGGCTTTCTTTTGTATACGGGGTTCTAAAATTGATCGCGGGATGAAACTCATCTTGTCTACAAATAAACGCGAAAGGTGTGAAAAAGTTTACGGGAAGCGGGAATGCAAGACAAAGAGAAAGAACTACTTGCCGAGGGTGTCGTTATACGTGCGCCACGTGGTATCGGCTGCTTCCTCTGATCAAAATTTATCGCCGCTCTGAATTAACCCATACACGTAGAAGCGCACGCCTGCTTTATACATAAACGTGCGTTCTCTCTCTCTCTCTCTCTCTCTCTTTCACTCTCAAGTGATATATATATATATATCATATACACGCATACGGAAAAGGGATCGCTGCTCGACGGTGGTGATAAATCTCTGGCGATCTTGCGCGGTACAAACAAGGGCTTTCGTGAAAATGCATTTAAGCAACGAGTGCCTCTAAATCTCTCTCCGTGCGATGACTTACAGACAGCGATGAAAGAGAAACAATTATAGAATGCGATAGATTTGCAGTGTACGCATTAATATGTATGAAATAAGGAGACCGATGTAGAGATATTTTGTTTTGTATGCTGGTTCGTTTACTCGCGGGGGATGGATAGATAATTTACATTTTTTTCCCTTTTGATCTCAGAAATTTTACAAATATGTTAATACTTGAATGATTTGTTTTTTTATACAATATATACACCAATTATAAATAAGAATTGGATATTTTTTTTTATAAATTTTAGATTATATATCATTAAAACAGTTAAATATTTCATGGAAATGAAAAATTTAATTTAATTTTCTAAACAAAGTTCGACAAAAATTTTCGTCGAATGAAAATTAAATGTAAATTTTTTAAATTCTTGTTTTTCGATAAAAACTGAAATTTCATAGTAAGCTAAAATCAATAAAATTATTCCGCAAAAGCAAGCGATTATCTTACACTTGACATATTGACTTGAAATCGATATGTTTTTCCTTTTATTTTAATAGCGGCTATAGACTTTGCTATTACGTTTAAAATTTTTAAATGCAAAATATTCAATGTAATAAAAAATATGTGCGAAATGCACCATGTTATACAATATTATTAAATAGTACCATACGAAAATTAATTTAACTATTTATAATATATTTTAATTCAAAATATACACTAATTTTCTACCATCAAAAACAATGTTGAATGGAATGGAATTAATATTATAGTAAAAAAAATTCAAAGACTCTTTTTACTTAAACATATCTGAAGTATCTTTTACTTTAATTTAAAAACGTGACTTGAATGAAATCGACATAGATTTAGAATTTTTTTTTTTTTTTTTTTTTCATCATCAAATAAAATGATAATAAATCCTGATATCATTTGAGCCTCAACTAAGTGTTATTTATACACTCTGGATTGTTTTAAATTTAATTCGAATTAAATTAATTTTATTAACAATTGAAATCTAATATTAATTAATTTAGATAAATCCTTAGTTACTTTATCTTTTAAAATGTAAATTATAAATAGAGCCCAATAAGAAATCTGAAACTTGCGCAGACTTTCATTATAAGACTTCATCGAATAGTATTTTATATACACTTTTATTTAAATATTAGTTTTCAATTGAATCCTTTAGTCACATATCTTAGAAAATATTAATTTAAATTACATCACAATTCGCAATAACTTATTTTCTTAGAGTATTAAAAAAATGATCAAATAAATCTATATGAAAAATATAAAATTTGTCTCGTTGTATGATAACATTAAAAATGAATGTTATAAATTAAATATGTATAAAGATGTGTGATTTAAATAATAAAAAATTATTTGAAAATACTAAATAAACCCATTTTCCAATAACAGCAATAAGCAAACAACACAGCAATCAATTACCTATCGCTTTTATCGGAAAATAGATTTACAACTAGTTTTGCTGTTCTTCTCAATTTAAATTGACAATGAAATATGCAATATTTACTGGTTTACTTTAAATAACGTTATTATTTGATTCGAACTGCTACCACAAAATGCTACCCATTCTCGGAAGTTTAAAGTAGTTAAGTAGTGTTCATTTAAAGTGATAATTTCTATGACTGCAGTGCACAATAATTATACTATATAGTATTCCTCGAGATAGATAAATTATTTAGAAAATTTTTATAAAGCTTTATTATAATTAAATTTTGTGATAAATATTGATAAATTTTAATATTAATGTGAATCTACGTATACATATAACCGTTTAAAAATGATCGATAGATCAACGAGAACAGATAATAATTGCGTCAAGAAAATATTTTTTTTTCGAATGATCAAAATTACTTTTCTCCCTATAATTTAAACAATACATGAGCGCAATAAAAATCTTATTTTAAACTAACTTTAAAATTCGACATTTAAGAAGCTTTGGAAAAATATATTTTTTAACTTTTTTCACAAATCTGAATCGATCGATATCACATCCTGTATTCGCTGCGAAAGCGTCGGGAAACCAAAGAGCACTACGAGCGATTTCCACCCTATTCCGAGGAAACGAACTCGACGTAAAATCGGAAAATCGGTAAATTTGTATTCAACGTATATAAGAGCCACGGACAAGCAAAGAATGGAAAAAATAGAGGGGAAGAAAAGAGAGATGAAAAGTGGCTGAAAGTATTGGAGGATAGAGATATTGGAAAGTACGCATTCAATACACTTTGGCGCTTCCTCGCGCGCACTTTCGGAACTCATATAAATTCGTGCCTTATTTACGATTCCAGCTGGTCGCGAGAGCTTTGTGCGTTTTCGGTCCTTCTCCTTATTTTCTTCATTGCCAATCCTCGTCTTTGTAACATTAACCTAGATCATATATTTTTCTCATTTCTTTATTGTTTCCGCCATTTTGTTTTCTCTCCTCGTTTTATTTTATTTTATTTTTTTTTTTTTTTTTTTTTTAAATTTTTTAACAATTATTGTTGCTCAATTTTATAATGTTTAAATCATAATTCTATATTTTTTATATCGCAGAGTTATATCAGATTATTTTTAACGGATGTTTATTTACTTACATAATAGGATAGCACGAGAGTCGGTGTAAAATTTTTGAGATACTTTAAATTAAATGAAGTTAAGAAATTCAAATTTTAATGAATAAGTTTCTTTATTAGATAACTTTTAAAGTTTAATATTTTAAAAGAAGCTCAATATTAATAAAATTTTTTATTAGTTTTCTCTTATGTACTTTTTATGTACTTTGTGTTAGATATATAACCCCTGCATAGTGCATTAAATATTCCAAATAAATATTTGTAAAAACATTATAGATGGCATTTTAGATAGAAATTTGTGAACTCAACGGAAAAATCCATGAAAATCCATTATTATTTATATTATATCTTTCTTGAATAAAATAGAAATAACGAGCGTTTGTAGGAGAAGCAGTGAGTCGACAACAGGTTAAATTACGCAATTTGCAGAAGAAAGATGTAGAGGCACGATAAAATAAATCAAGATTCTTCAATGCAAAACAATTCACCTATCGATTGCTTCAATTTTCTTTGCCTCTTAACATAAGCTGATTTCATTCTTCGGCTTATGGTAAGAAAATCAATAAAGAAAGTGAGAAAACTTTTTGATGCATGTACAAGTTTTTTAGCTCATTATTTGATTTCGTCAAATATAATATACAATTTTTTTTTTTCTATCATACACACAAAAATAAAATAAATTATTTAAAGTAACTTTTGTCAACAAAAGTTTATCTACAACAACAACAACAATAACAACAAGAATTTATTTTAAATGAAAATTGTATTTCGATGGATATTTTTTATCTAAATTGATTTATATTTTTGTATAATATTATACTTATAATTATTGTATTTATGTTCAGGTAAATAACTGAAATATATATATATATATATAAGAAATGAAAATAAAGGTTTGGAAAGTAGACATTATTTATTTCCTTAAAGCTAGAATTGTCGGATCACAATAAATCGCAAGAAATATAGAAGAAAATACGCAAATGTCAAATATCCCACAGGAACTTCAACGACTACTCACATTTTTCGCTCGTCAAAGTACATGAATTTCTTTCTCTTCTTTGTTTTTTTTTTTTTCTCCTTTTACGATTGTGCGGTTTCTGCTTCTTTGCAAAAAGGGTGCGACAGTTTGGGGACGCGTAACTATTATCAAGATGCTAACTTTATCCTTTATTGATGTTTTCTATATATATTGATTTATTTGCTTTTTTTGATTTTTTATTTCTGAAGAATAAAAATAAAATTTTTAATTCAATAATTAGGATCATATTCAAAATTAATCATCATTTAGAATGAGTTAAAAAAAAATACTCGAATTATACGTATATTTTTATGCCCAACTATTAAGTAACGTTATTCAAGTCCTTACAAACAAATACATTAAAAATAATAATTTCCCTTGAATTATTTACTTTATCCTACATTGAATTTTCTTTAACGGTACACGGTAATTGATATTGAATTTTGTATTTTCGCTTGATTGGAATCTGCAGCTCATTCTAATGCGACAGAGGTGGATGGACCATGATTTACGAAAATAGCAAATGTTTATACATACATTATGCAATTGTGTGTTAAAATAATATAACACAGTACGTTTATTAATCAAATTCTTACCAAAACATTAATAAAGTCATGAATATGACTTGGAAATATTTTATTGCTTTTATGATGCAGTTTGAAATGACAAAAATTTTAGAAAAATAATTGACGCGAATCACATCGTGTTAAAGTATAATTTAACACATTCTTAAAAAATTAAGACAATGAAACTTCTTTTTAAATATTTCAAAAAATAAATTAAAAATCATTTTGTTAGTAAATACAAAACTATTTTAAAATGTGTATCGAAAATATTTTGAATATTTTAAAACGTTGTAATAAGTTATAATGTATATACACAATTATATTTACTTCACCGTCGAGGAATAAAATTTTTAAAAAACTTCTTTATATTTAGATTCTAAATAATTTTATAATTTGTGTTACTTAAAGTATCTGCATTTCTTTTAATAAGTTTGTAAAATCATTTTAAAAAGTTCCAAATTCATAAAATAGAATACAAGATTGAAATAAAATTTTATAAAATGAAATTTAAATTTAATATCGAAATTAAATTTAAAAATAAAGGAAAAGTATTATTTAATTCTAAATTATTCTTATTGATAAAAAAGAGTATAATAAATAAATAATAATACCAGAGTTTTTAAGTTTTCAATCAAAATAAAATGTTAAATTTATCTTAAAAGGTTTTATAGTTTTATTGAAATTTCTTGAAATTTTTTTAAATGAAATTGAGCGCTAAATAAAATATGGTTTAATGGATAAAATAATTTAATCTTTGACAGTCATAAATATCAAAGTGATGATAAAATAGTCTTTACCGATTCAATCAAACATTGACGAATACTGTTCAAAAAAATTGTATAAAATTTTCAATTTTAATTTAATCAAAATATTTCTAATATTATACAAAGTTTTTTTTTTTTTATTCAATGCCAATTTGTAAAAGCAAATATGTTGGTTTCATTCGCATTTACAAACGCTAATAAAAAAGTAAAAATATATTTTCCATCAAAGATGAAAATTCAAAATCTGATATTTTTATCAAAACTATTTTATATATAATAATAAAATAAGTTTGTAAATAAATATGTTTTAAGGATAAATCACAAAAATAACTCATTCAAATTAATTAATATTCAAAAATATTTTAACCGGTTAAATTGTATATATAAAATCAGTGTAGAAAATATATAGTACTAAGAAAAGATTCCGAAAACTGGAAAAATAATAACTTTCACTAAACTACACTAGATAACTATTATTGCACTCTAATTAGCCATAGTTGCATACTCAAGAGATTGACGTAAAATTGCAAAACTATGTTAATTTATCGGCACAAGTTCCTGTACACATACATCCCGTAGGTATTCTGTAACATAAATTCACATTTATCTAAAATGAAATTCATTCCGAAATTCAAATCGACTTGTGGATTTTCCGTGCTATTTCGTCTCTCTCACTCTCTTTCTCTCTTTTTGGTACATTCGTACGACGAGTCAAGGTATCATAAAAAAAGTTCTCAACTTTCTTGCCAACGTACTTGCCACTTTTTCGCCCATTTATGTCAATCAAAGTGATCTTACTATATTTTATATCGAACTGTACGGATAAAAATTTTTGTTACTATTTTATTTTTACTTTCGTACGTCACTTTTCCGATATTTTCACTTTCGCATTTCTTTTTCTAATAGAATGTTAATTATCATCGTCGTTCATAGTAGAATCCGAATTTATTTAACTCAAAAAGTTAAAGATAAAAACTTCATCTGTAACATTTTGCATATATTTTTTTTTTTTTTTTTGTACACAAACTTTATTGCACATATCAATTACGTCTCATTGTCTTATAATTTCACAAAATACCGAAAGCCAATCGACAATTTTTCTTCGAATTAAAATTTTTCACAGAATAAACAAATTTAAATAATTATTGAAAATGTAAAATTTATTTTGTTAATAGATTATTTAAATTAGTGTTTTGCAAAAGAATATAATATATTCACATTTTCTTTCAAATTATACATTCAATAGTTTGGTTAACGATAAAAAAATCAATCTATCTTAATTAATTTAATACCAATCACGTACTTATAATTCGTTAAACAATTTACGCTTTTCTTGTCAATAAAGTCTCATTCATTCTTTCACATCTTCGTATCAGTCGATCACTTTCTTCTATCTCGAGCTTCTTGGCTCTCTGGTTTTTTTTTTTTTTTTCTCTATCCTATATGTTTTTCTTGCGATTTCTTACTTTTTTTTTCTTTACCTCGATTTTTCTCCCTTTTTCTTACTCTTGTTATATCTCTTTTTCCATCAGTATTTTTCTCTAACTCGATGACGTGCGTGAGTGCACGTACTCCTGATTTCGTTTTCCAATCTTGATGGGCTAATCTTTGTTGAACTGCCGACGCCATCTGAATACGGAAATTGGATAATTTTGTTGAGATTTATTATCTACGTGCTGAAAAATGTATCTTTTTTTATGATGATACCAAAAAGCAATATTATGCCTGTCAAAATAAAATTTCATTTTTTGAGGCAATAATACGTATATGAAAACGACCCAAATTTCTTTGTATACACAATAAGATTATTAAAAAAATATAAATTTTATAAGTCTATGTCAACTTTTATTTTCATTTTCAAGATCTTGATAATTCACATATTAATAATAAATTAATTAATACTTTATATTTTTATATATTATATTTATTATATATTTTTTAATTATGAAAATTATTAAGTTTATGAAATATCGATTTTATATAATTTTATTCTATATTAAAGATAATTTTCTTTATTATTAATAATTTTTGAAATTTCTTATAGATATTACAAATCAACGATAATTTTTGCAAATGAAGATGTAATTTTAGAATACTTTGATGGTTTCAATTATAAAGAATAAATGTGTATTGAATAAAATACATAGCTTTGTTCAATATTCCATTATCGACATAAATAGTTGATTTCAACCTTTTCGAAAATTCAATCAAATTACATTGGTTTTAAAAATTCTCTATAATTTCATAAAATAATCGCGTGCAACCATAAAAATTATGGATAAACTTTAAAATTGCACATTCGTTCTTCATACTCATAAAGGCCCAACAGTTTTTGATCATAATAAATCGCAAGAAATGAAAGAAAATACGCCAACGTCAGATATCCCTAAGGAACTTGAATGACTGCTCGCATTTTTCATGTACCAAAGTATACGAATTTTTTTCTTTTTTTTTGGTTCTCCCTCTCTCTCTCTCTCTCTTTCTCTCTTTTTTTTACGATTGCGCGGTTTCTGCTTCTTTGCAAGAAGGGAGTGACAGTATAGGGTGTAGTGCAACTATTAAGCTACGAAGTTTCTCCTGTATCGTCACGTTTGAACGGTTCCACTTTCCCTTTCTTTGCTCCATTTCTCTACATTGGCATCCCACAATCTGCCTCGCTAATCCGATACTCGGCTTCGATAAATTCAAGTTTCGCTATAAAGGATTTTTGTCACAAGACTGGAACTATTATGTGCGCGTGAGCGAAAGATGCAAGCTTTACCAGAAAAAAAACTTGTTTTGTTTATTTATTATATAGATACAAAGCGTCTCTTTCTAGGCGCCTAAAATATTCATAAAGCCGGATGCAGGGAGAAATTTTATAAATAAAAAACCTTGTTACGTTAAAATCGGTGAATTAGTTACTATTTAATTAACAATAAATTAACAGCTGATCAGATTTCTTCGCAATCGAGTAGCCAAACCTTGAGAAAAAAAAAAAAAAAAAAAAACGGGCGGGGCTTACGATTTTTACTAATCGTGAAAATATTATAACATCTGTCGAAAAATATTTATATATCGGCATGGTTATGTCGTTATTATATATGACATTTAAACGAATGAGAATCGCCAACGCTTTTTATAAACAGTTTAGAGATAGATCTAATTTATATTTTATGTTTAATTAATAAATTTAACATTTTAAAATAAAGTTTAGAGATACAGTTTAGAGATAGATCTAATTTATATTTTGTGTTTAATTAATAAATTTATGATTTTATAATAAAGTTTATTATTGTTTGATTTTTAAGTAGAAAAGTTGTATTTTAATTTTATCTATTTGTTTGAAAATGTGCAACAATAAGACATTGATATTTTTTTAATATTTTAAACAAAAACCAATAAGTATCGTCAAACCGTCAGTAATAAAAAAATAATTATAATTTTGAATAATATTTTACATTCAATTATGGTTGTTATTTTATTCGTGCCAATTGGAAAACACGCGACGATAATAAATTATGAATCACGCGGTTAAAATCTTATTCAATAAATTAAAAATAAAGCTACGAAAATTTAAATAATCCCATTTCATTAATGTAATCTCTAGACTAATTTATCTTATCTTCTTATCCTTCCACACGCATCAATTTAAAAATAAAAAGAAATGGGAAAGGAGAACGAGTATAAAAATAAGTGAATTTAAAACGGGAATAGCTTTAAGGAAGGAAGATGATTTGTTTAATAAATGAGCTCTGAGAACGAAGGAAAGACGGAAAGAAAGAAAGAAACTATATAGCCTCGTACTCCTTTGCTTAAGGCAGCTATATCTAAACCCGAGGATCAGGAGGTGCGGGAAGAAAAAAGTTTGAAGGTATGTGGGAAAGGAGGGGGTGAGAAATGAAAGGGAGAAAAGCGATATAAAGACCCCGTCACGTCAGTAATACGCGCACGCACGCGGATATTGGGCGGGCCACACGTGCGATGCTATATCATTATTAGGCAATAAAACTCATTTGGGAGTTTTGGTTATACTGCACACGAGTACACACTTCCGTCGTACTGTCTTATACCGAATTACCTCATATTACTCGTTATTTCTTATTCCTTCTTTTGTCCCCTTAGTCAATGAGTGACTCCGGCTTATTTTTTCTCTCTCTCTCTCTCTCTGTCTCTCTCTTCTTGTTCGAAAGTATTCCATTTTCGATTTATCAAACGGTATCTAAAAATATGACAAAAAATTTTTTTCTTGTTTCTTATTTTAGGATAGAAAGATGCTGTAATTTTCAGTTAGCGGCTAATGCCGTTATGAATTGTCGCATTTACTTACTTTAATTAACACTTTTTATATTAAAAATGTATTCTGTCTTTGTTGCAGTAATATAAATTTGGCATAATTGCCTTCTTTTGAAATAGTGTTAAATTACTTTAAAGACTTTCTTAGTTACCTCTTTAAAAAAGCACTTTTTGGAAGATTAACCTTTTATGATAATCTTGTAATTATACACGTTTTATAAGTACTTAACAAAAGTTGATAATCGTATTTTAATTTTGAATAATTATGAAGCTATTTTCATTATATATTTTAATAAAAATTTCGTAAGATTTTTTAATTTTTAATAAAGAAATTATTGGCATTAATTAATATTCTTTCAAATAAATTTATTTTACGTAATTACATTAATTTATTTTAATCATAAAAATATATTAACTTATATTCCTCAATATGCAAATCTAAGATTATATTTTAACATATAAGACTGAAATAAATATAATTGGACTTTAACTTTTTATACAAATGGTTTTTGATTGTTTAAAAAGTCTTTTAATAAGAGTTTTTCATATTGTAGTAAAAAAGAATCGTCCTATAATTTTTTTCGATTTCCTTATTTCAAGAAGATATCATTACGTTATTACTTTCGAGAAATTGAAGGCCTTTTAAAAATTTTATTGAAGAATCTTTTTTTGACATTTTTGCAGAAAACTTATCGTTAATCTTGTCTGATATGGTTTGTTTTTATGAAAAAATGAATAAATGTAAACATTTTATTTAATGCAATGAAATAATAAAAAAGATGATAGAATAAAGGTAGAATATCGTTGAATATTTTACTTACCGTTAAAAAATAACGTAAGTATAATAATTCACAATAAATTTGTATGCATATCAGTGCGATAACTTTTTTACAATATTATAAAGATCATTTATTTAACTTCCACATGAAAGTGTTAAAAAGAATTCTTAGTATTTTTTAACGCAAACTTCAAAGTGTGTCTTTGAAATTATAAATAATGCATGGCGCTTGAGAAATAACTTTTCTATAAAGAAATGAAAACAGATGAGTCTGCTGAAATCTATATTTTTATATTTAAAAACATATCGTATTTGATAAACATTAGTTCGATTTAAAGAAATGGATATATTTAACAAAAGTGAGAAAAATATTGTCGTGTTTTATTAATCTTCAATTCATGCCAATTTTCGATATTTTTTATAATACACATATATTATATAAGATATTTGAAAATTTAATCGACGCATGTAACAATGAAATCCATAAGCATTATTTATATACATTCTCAAATAAATATAAAAATACATATGTAAATGCAAATCTCTTTTTAAGCGTAAAAGTAATAATAAAAATTAGAATGAAATAATAAAGCAATGCTATAAAAACTTTCTCAATCACATGTAAAACGCATTCTTATATTCGAGTAATGCTTACTTAAACGTGTATACTATTTATAAAACATTTGAAATTGCTTTCCTTTAACTTTAAATAACGTACGACATAAAATTTTCATTTTATTTTAAAATAAATATATTCGACGTCAATTTCTAGAATTCTTACTATGTAAAAAGAATATCGCGGCGGTTAAGCTAAACTCAATTTCGCGCCAGAGAAGAATCTACTGTCGCGAACTAAACAATATTACAAGAAACTGCAGGAAAACGAGAAATATACGATATGAACAACTATTACTTATTAAAGTAAACGAAATTTGACTTTTATTTTGTACAATTTATATTTATATCGATGGGGAGGAATTATATTTTTAAACGTTTTTTAACATTTATTCTTTGTACAGTTCAAATGTACAATTTTATTTTTCTTACGATATTTCATTTATACCGTAGATGGGCAACTCGCGTAAAATGCGATTTTGAAATTTTCGAAGAACATTTTTTACAGGAATATTAATGTATATAGATAAAACGTTACTAAAAATTCTTGAGAGAACAATGTAAATCGATTGGTTTATGCTCGCGAGCTACAGAATAACTATTTCATATTACCTTTGTGAACGCCTTAGTGGTTAGATTTTTATCGTTATTGATACATGTTATCAAAAACGAGATTTGATATATCACATTATGATAATAGAATGGAGAAAAATATTATTTTTTACCTATTTTTATTCCTTGTAAGCGTATATATATATATATATATATATATATATATATATATATATATATATATATATATATATATATATATGTATATACAGATATAAGGATTTAGATACAAGCATATATAAGATTTGCATCCTTTATTTTACAATACACAAATACAATAATTTTTGCTTCAAGGAGAGTTGAGTTTTACAGATGATATAGATCTAATAATACAGAAAAGATGTCCAAAATTTTTATGAGATATATAATACTTATCCATCATTATTACAGCAAAACAATTGTTAAAATTTCTATTAAATCTTGAGTATATAAAAAGTCATAGATCTTTTTTTTTTTTTTTTTTTTTTTTTTTTTTTTTTTTTTAATAATAAAATCCGTTCAAAAAATGTTTCGCAAAGTATTTGTTCACCAGTTTAGAGTGATTTATTTTTTAAAAACAAAAAAAAAAAAAAAAATTAATAAGTAAAAACTTTGCAGTAAAAATTGTTAATAGGAAATAAATTACAGATTCGTAAAAGTTCAAAGATAAATAATATAAAATAGTACAAGGTGGAAAATAAATATCGTCAAGAAAGTGCGCTGGCAAGAAATAGATAGAGAGTGAGATGGAATTTAAATCGATTACCCTTATCATCATTTTTCCGCACGTTACCTCATATCTCGGTGTTGAGTGGCATAAAATGCAAAAAAAAAAGGGCGTTTTTAATATTATCCAAGCCGACAAATGCATTTGCGAACGTCAAAAGACGAGCGCAGATAGAATGGATGTTAAGATAGAGCTGTTCGCTAACGAAAATATGTAAGTAAATATTTATAAAGTTTTTCTATTTTTGCTCGTGTAACGTTTTTTTTTTTTTTTTTTTTTTTTTATTTTTATTTTAGATGAAAGACTTTTATATTAAAAATAAAAATGTAACTGATTTTATAACAAAATAAATTTGGTTTTTATCTAAAAATACAAGTAAATATGAAATTTAATTTTAAAAATAGATACTTATTAATTTCTTCTTTAATTTTAAATCTGAATATTTGGATTAATTTTAAATTTTAATGATTGGATACAGTCGCATTTCGCATCGTATTATTTTTAGACAATATTTATAATACACCAATACTAGTTATTTACAGCATACACCAATGCAATGATAAAAATCATCATAAAATATTTCACATAAAACTATTTTAATTTTTTACAACGCTTAAAATAATCTTCCGCGCAAAATTAAGGCGAATAATTCGATTAAAAAAACAACAACGAATACTCTTGTGAAAACAAATGCAATTTATTGTTAACGACGCTTTCAAGTTAAAATATTTAGAGATCTAAATGAAAAGATCCGTTAAAAGCTTTTTGGAGCTTTTTCGTACAAAATTAACATAACAATTGTAAATAGTGCCCATCGAATGGAGAAAAAAAAATTAAATCAATTTGACAAACGAAACCTAATGCAAACAAGCTTAGAAGAAAAATCACTTATCCAAGATTAAATCCTAAGCCGAATCTAGGCTAGATAGCATCAAACTAACTATTGGATTGGTGGCACAGCCGAAAAAAAGTATCCGCGTTTTTTTTTATCATTTGCAATTGTTTTTAATAAATTATTTAAACAAATAGATAAGAAATTTGTAGTTTTGAAAAACTAAAAGTGACAATCAATTCTACGAAAAAAATTACGCAGAAAACCTTAGTGACGTTTTTTGTCGGACTTCAAATTGTTAGTGTAAAAATGGTATAAACAAATACAAATTGACGAAATCTTAATTAAAACATTGTTGTAGTTGGAAGATTTAAAACCGCGTATAGTGTATTTATGCATACCGTATGTATAGATAGACGACAACGAACGACTTCTTCATTACCGGATGAACATGAGATGAAAACAGGGCCACGTAGAAAATGTAGCATACCGATGTGTTCTGTAAGAGCTCAGAAATTTTGCTCTTAATGTAAAAAATATCTGTACAAAAGTCACGAAAATAATCACTCATAATTTCACCTATGCTTCTGATAATGCATTTATTTATACCATTTTTATACTAAAAATTTGAAATCTGACAAAAAAACATCCCTAAAGTTTTCGTCATGATTTTTCCCGTAGAATCGACTGCCGCTTTTAGTTTTTTTAAATTATAAATTCATCTATGTTGTTTGAATAATTTTTTATAAAAAATTGCAAATAAGAAAAAAAACGGGTACTTTTTTTCGGCTATGGCACCAATCCAATAGTTTGTTTGATGCTATCTAAGCTAGATTCGGCTCATGATTTAATGGGTTAATGAGGTACGAGAGATAATATTAAAATGAAATTGTAAAAGGGCAATGCGTTATTGTAGCCCATAAGCCTCTCTCTTATTCTCTCAACCTATGGCAATAAAATCTTGAGGTCGAGAGCGCGAGAGAAACGTGCTTTGAGGCTTTAACAACTGTCATTGGCCCTTCTTCACAACGAGGCAAATATCGCTCGTACGCACAAATTCTTATTTGCCAAATGTAGTCCTGCTTTAAAAATCAATCGGATATATTGAATCGAATGCTCGCGTAAGCTCTCTTGTAAGGATTTTGTAAATTTTTATCCGTAGCGTGACATGGATTATTTATTGAGAAAAGATACTTGATTCTGAAGATACTTTAGTTAACGTGCTTAAGTATTTTTAATAAATCGATATCGTATTACTTGAAAAATATACTTTGCGTATGAAAAGTCGAACGGCTCTCTCGATGGTAAAGGATATTATTTTAAGTATACGATGTCTTAATTTTATCTTTGATATATTTCTATTTAAAAATTTGTATAATTTTAAAGCTATAATAAATGAAATTAAAAAATTATGTCACTTTAAAAAATACATAATAATTTTATAAAGTAATTTAAAATATTTAATCAACGATAAGTGAAAACATAATAACGAAAATACATTATCAAATGATTAATTGAATTATTTTGTAAAACAAATTTTTTATGAAATTAAATTAAAAAATTTTAATTTTGTTAACATTCAATATCTTTTAAATTGTAAAATTATTTATTTAAAAAAGTAATCTTAGTAAAATGTTAATAGGCAAGCAAAACTTTATAAAAAACATTTTCGAATAATTAGTCTTAAATTAATTAAACTTAAATAAAAAACATTTCCGAATAATTCAGAAATGTTTTTTATTTAGGTTTTGCTTGCCTATTAACATTTTACTAAGATTACTTTTTAAAATAATTAATTTTACAATTTAAAAGGTATTGAATGTTAATAAAATTAAAATTTTGTAATTTAATTTAATTTTTTTAATTTGAAAAAGGCGGATTGTGCTATGAAACAATACGGATCTAATTATAACTCGCTTCAAATTTTAAATTTAAAAATCAGTTAATTTAAAAGATAATTGCCTATTTATTAACAGACACAAATAAGATCCAGGTACTTGGCGTGGATAAATGAAAAATTTCATAAACAAGTAGTCTATATCGATAATAATCCGACGTGCCAGGTATTTTTTTAATTCATTTTACACTTTGCTTGCACTGATGATAAAAAATTTTGTATAAAAATAAATAAGTTAACAATCAATAAATAAGGTATATATTTTAAAATCTTATCAATAGAAAGCATTTATTTCTTACGCTTTAATACTATCAAATAAAAATATTTTTGCGAATATTTGAAATCAATCGCGTGTATTTATACAACGATAAGATAGAAATTCAAACGAAAAACTGCACACGCAAATGCGAAAATATTTTTTAATATTAGCGTGTTTAAAAGAACAAAGAAGAAAAAAAAGAAAAACTGACTAACCACACACACACGCGCGCGCGCGCCAAAGACTTAATAATAAAGTAAAGAAGCTTGTGATGGTATGACTTTCGAAAAGGAAGGAAAAGCGGACAGCAGCTGCTCTTTGACAAGCATTAAATTTACGCACCCTTTTACACGAGCCCATCTAGGTTTTGTATATAGCGTCATAGTGCTTTAATGAAAACATCGCGTCCTTGGAACTTTCTCTTTACGACCGTTTTAATGGATCTTTGCCCCTTTTATTTCCTCTCTCTCTCTCTCTTTCTCTCCCTCTCTCTCTCTCTCTCTCTCTCTCTTTTATTAAAGGCATTTTACTCTTCGCTTACCCTATCGCTCGAGATGCTAGTTAATATCGGGATAGGTCATCTTCGTTTTTTTGCACGTATTTCGGATTCCACGGATATTTCCTTTATCTCACCTTTCCTCCGCATCTTTTATTTTTATTTCGATTTTTATTTATAAGTTTTATCTTTTCTTTCTTGTTAAAAAGTCGAAAATATTTTCTTCTTTGACGTTGCTTATTTTCGTGAATTTTAACTTCAAACTAAAACACGTATTCTTTTTTTCTTCATTTTTAAATTGACAAAAATTGCTTGTCGAGAATTTTAGCTCTTGCTTTTTCCAAATTTTTTTAAAGCTTAAACTTTTATGTATAAACATTTTTATTTTTCAGACAAAGCAAAAGAGGCGAATTTTTGAGGTCTTTTGAGAGAAAACCTCTACCATTCGGTGAAAAAAATCGTATATTTATATTTGTCGATGTAACTTTTTTGAAAATGTTTAGTCCACGAAGTAAATCATTCGACCGAAACTTCACAAGCATTCAACTTTTTAGTCGTACAGGAAAATAGTGGTTAACCTATATATATATATATATATATATATATATATATATATATATATATATATATATATATATATATATATATATGTAAATATTCTTTGTAAAGTTTTAATACATTTTGCTGCTTAACTTATGAAATAATAAAATTTTGAGTAAAATTTCTTTATATTTTTATATAAAATTCGTAATCGTTTGATTAATTTTATAACGCTAATAATATGCTCATTATAAATTCTATCACATCGTAATTAATGCATCGATAAATCTGTTCAACTAATTCACATTAATTTACCAATTAAACTTAATTGCGCTAATCAGATTGTTGCTTCCTATTACCATCTTTTAATGTTTTTCTCTTCTTTTCATTGTGAATTCGGTGCTATAAATATATCTTAAATCAAAGTAATCGATAACAATTACGTTTAAAAAATATATCGTTATTTCTATTCACTTTAAATTGGAATTTGCAATAATACTGCGCTTTTGTACAAAGCAAGTCAAGTTTATTTATATTCCATTCGATTTTGTCTTAATCCGACAGTATGAATGAAAGAATGTATGTATACGTGTAGGTTAGTGAATGAAAAAGAGACATGGAAAGATTCTATCTCGAATAAAATAGTATTTCGCGCTAAAACGCGTTAAACAAGAAGATATACTTTTTACCATGAAAAAAGATTTCTGTTTTTTTTTTTTTTTTTTTTTTTTATTATTATTATTATTTCAAGTTACATTATCAATAACCCTCTGATAAAATGTAACAAAAATATTTGAACGGAGGAGAAGGTGAAGTAAAAGGGTACCGTAAGATTACACAGTTATCATAACTATGTGCAATAATAAACTTATACAGGATAATGTTTTTCATCTTAAATGGAAATTCCGTTTGTCCGTGGACAATTTTGTGCGGGGCCCCAAAATTCACCGACACTCGGGAATCAATTATAAATCCGTTTAATTGCGTCCCTCGTTGTAACGACATAATTGTCAAAGTTCGTCCGCGATGAACGAAAATGGGCGAAAGCGAGCAAACTGACATTGTTAATACTTTGGCGTAACGACACGATGAAGCTCGTGTAGTCGATGGTCTGACTCCGTTTGTTTCGCTCGTGTATACACTTAGATATTCCTGTATATATACATATATGCATCCTGCACACACAGCGCGCGCACGCGCGTGTTTACGTTTGCACTATACTCGGGACTTCTTTAACGAGGTAAGTTACACGCTTAATGTAAACGCTTTAGCGCTTTGATGCCCGCGTGGTATAGCAAATTGCCGCGCGTGTAAACGCCGTTGTTGCACCCGGTCTTCTTCTTCTTTTTCTTCTTCTATATTCTTTGTTTGCATTTTCACTCGTTTATCATTAAATGCCGCGCTTAATTACATTAGGCCGTGTGATAATCTTGTTAAGCTTGCCGGATTTATTAATTATAATTTATCTTCTTCGAAAAATAAATTTGTACACAATAAGCATTTTGATTAGAGAATATAAACATAATAGTACATTTATCCTTTAAAAATTCTATTTTATGTTAATCAGCGAATTTTATTTTTTCAACTAAAATCATAACTACATAATAACTATTATCATCGACTTATTTATCATATTACACTTTATTTGCATACGATGATTAATCTATATAGTACTAGATTTGTGCATAGTTAAAATTCTCAAATATTCTGCACACATTTATTATGAAATAACTTATTAAAATTTAATCATAAATGATTATTTATCAATTGCCGTTAATGTACATAAAATAATGTAAAATAATGACGCATGCAAGAGTAAAATACAATTTCACTCAAGAATCTAATAAATTGAACAAAAACAATAAAGCATAGTTAAATTCTTAAATTGTATTTACTGTTATAATTATAAATTGCATAATTTCTAACATTAATGCAAATTCTAACAATTCAAAATTTCTAAAATTAAAATTCTAAAATTCAAATTACAAAATACTTTAATTGTATTTACAGTTATAATTATAAATTACATAATTTCTAATATTAATGCAAATTATCATTATTGTATATATCGTATTATGCATTTACTTAAGTTATTAAACTAAATAAAAATGAAAAATACAGAATAATCGGCAAAAAATTGTTGTACATTCTCTATTTTTATGTTGAATAGATTATAAAACGATATATTCCAGAAATTTCTTTTCTTACATAGAAAAGTAATAGAATTCAAAGAACTAACAACAAATGACTATTGCAAAATGTACCTTTTCAATAAAATATTTTATATTCTGAAAATTCTGAAAATTTTACTGGGAAATAGAGCGAAAAATCTTGCATATTATTCGGAATATCTTATATGAACTTTTTCTCAAAGAAATTTCATAAATCTACCTACAATAATTATAAAGTTATAAGGTTGCTGCAGATGAAATGGCCGATTTAGCAATGACATAAAGTTGGCTGCAATTTTAGTGTATTATGTTGGCACAAGCCGGCCCAAATGATATGACATATTGAAGTATAAATACTGCTACCTTGGTTTATTGAATCATTTCTGTTTTGCACTTCATAGTGATCGTAAAAACAAAAAGAGAAAGTGAACATGAAAGTGAATCAAAAACGGCTACTTTTACTATACGAATTTAAATTAGAGCACAACGCAACGGAAGCAACGAGGAATATAAACAGCGCATTTGAGCCTGATACAGTTAGCGAACAAACCACTCGGCGATGGTTCGAAAAATTTCGATCCGGAGATATGGACCTTGGAAATGAGCCACGTGGACACCCAGGACCATCGATCGATAACGACGAACTGCGTGCATTAGTGGAGTCTGACCCCCGCCAAACCATAAGGGATCTTGCCGAGAAATTAGGCGTTCACAATTCGACAGTTTGCCACCACTTGCAACAACTTGGAAAAGTGAAAAAGCTTGACAAATGGGTTCCGCATGATCTTACCAAGCAAAACATGACGTGTCGAATGGAGATTTCAAGTTCTCTTCTCTCCCGCAACAAAAAGGAACCGTTCTTGCACCGAATTGTGACCTGCGATGAAAAGTGGATTTTATACGATAATTAATATTATGTCGCCGATCGGCCCAATGGCTAGATATCGATGAAGCGCCAAGACACATGCCGAAACCAAGCCTTCATCCAAAGAAAATAATGGTAACTGTTTGGTGGTCTGTAGCTGGAGTTATCCACTATTCGTTCCTGCAACCTGGCAAAACCATCAATGCTTAGAAATACTGTGCTCAACTGGATGAAATGCATCAGAAATTGATAGTCCAACGAGCTAGGCTTGTCAACAGGGATGGAGTGATACTGCTTCATGATAACGCACGACCTCATGTATCGAGAGCAACGGTCAAAAAATTAAGCGAGTTGTGCTATGAGACTCTTCCTCACCCTCCATATTCACCAGACCTCTCACTAACAGATTACCATTTCTTTAAACATTTGGATCACTTTTTGACAGGAAAAAGATTTAATAATAAAGCTGCTGTCAAAAATGCCTTCGAGGAGTTTCTTCGAACCAGAAACTCCGACTTCTACAAAACTGGAATAAATGTACTTGTATCTCGTTGGGAAAAGTGTGTTGTATCTATTGGTACCTATTTTAATTAAATAAATTGTCTTTATAAAAAGTTACAGCTGCTTAAAAATTTATTACTAAATCGGCCATTTCATCTGCAGCAACCTAATATTTTGTACTTCTAAGAAAAAAAAATTTTATCAAAAAAAATTATAAAAAAGAAGAACCAAAAAAAAACAAAAAAAATTACAAAATCGCCGTAAACTATTTTCTGCGATAACATTAATGCTGAATTTTCAAATCACCAAATTACTTTAAAATTTATCAAAATCTGAAAATCATCTTGACCTTACAAATTATCCCAAAATGAACACGTGTAAATAACTCTCCACAACGAAGCAATATACGAAATCTCAACGAAACTCGTTCAAAGCAAAAACAGCTAGAGTCTCGTGCAAAGAAGCTGGCTTAAATAAACTTTCGAGAAAATTGATTACCAAGGCCAAACAGTCTTTTCATTAAATTAAGATTCTTGTCTAAATTATCGACGCTTCTCCAAAGATTCGATTGAGGTAAGCTCGAAATAATTAAACCATCATCAACAACCGAATATCGAGAATCCGATCAAAAAGTTTCATTGTTCTGAAAAAACATTTATTATAATCCTAAGAAAACTCGTTTCCGCAAAGAAAATTAAAGTCTTTACGTCCGCTCGCCAACAGAGTTTATCTATTTACCAAAAATAGAATTATAAACAGCAAAATAAATAATCGTTTCCACAGTTTCCGCTGAAGAGTAATGTAAATAAAGCAGTCATGAACGTGAAATTTTCCAGTTAATAATAATAATAATAATAATAATAATAATAATAATATCATGAGCTACCTTTTAAAAACGGTTGTTTTTTTGTAAAAAGCTTGGAGAGATTTTTTTTTTTCTCTCTACTTTGTAGTGGACGATAAAGACAGAAATGCGATACTGCAAAAGTACATGTCTCATTAGGACTTGTTCAAACGCGTTGATTTAAAAAAAAAAAAGTAAAAAAAGCAACACTGCCACAATTTTGCTAACACCACTACTGTACCTCATCTGAACTAATAGTCGTTCCAAAGCTTTCTTAGTACACTTCAGTTGAGTATTATAATTATTATGTACTAATTATTTTGATTTTGTACAAACATTATTGGATTTTAAGACAACGTTTATAACGTAAGAAGAATTTTTTCGTAATTTTTATAATAAAAATAATCATTATTAAATAGTTTTAATTTCATTTTAGACACAATAACATTATGTAACCGATGAGCGATAAAGAAAAAGAGAAGCCATTGGGTTAAATCGTGGACGCATACGTGTTTTGCATAACTTTGTAACTGAATTATTACACGTTTATTCGCGGGTGTCGACAACCCGAGAGCGAAGGATAGACTAAATGGTGTTTGACATTTGGAATTTAAAAACTCGACTTTCTAGACTCGCTGAAATGTGTTCGCGGACGTCAATTGGTACATAAAGTATGTTCACGTCTCGAGCATCTCTGTCTCTTGACTCATTTATCTTCTACGTTTTCTCTGTTTCACTTTCTTATAAAATCTTGGTCTATTTTTTTGGTCTATTTCTTGATCTTCTATAACTTCTTTCCTCTTTCTTTCTCTATAATCTATTTAAGTTTACTTGAGTTACTTTTTTTTTGGAATTATTTTGTGGTTTAATTTCTCTTGGCCTTTGTACACAAAATTTACGTGACTTCTTAATTTTTAAAAATTTTTTATTTTTGGATTTCTACTTGCAAACAATTATAAATAAAATAATTTATTCGATGTAATTTAAAAATATAAATAAATAAGGTTCATAATAGGAAAACAAATTATTGACAAAAAAGTAAGTTTAAATTAAATCCTTAAATTTTTTAGACGTACGTAATTAATAATTCAAATTTCTTCGTTATAAAATATTATTATTAAAAAAATAATAAAATATATTAAAAAAAATTAAAGATATTAAAAAAAAATGTTCAAAACATTAAATAAAAGATATATCGCAAAATCGTGAACATTTATAACATTTATCGTTAAAAAATTTATTTTCCTAGATGCAAAAAATTAGTAATATTCAACCTTGCCGATAAACATTCAACTAGTCTCGTCATTGAACTAAAACTCCTCAAATGTTTTTGCAACGGTTTGTTTATAGGGCGGGAAAGATTACAGCGCCATGATTTTTTTTTTATCTCCTCATAAAAGCGTATTCCAGGATGTTTTATCTACGAAGTTTAATGTCGTAACAAAAATGAATAAAATAGAAAATTAGAGGTTAAAAGCTTCGCTTTTATGCGTTCTACGGGTCATTAGCTTTGAATCGCAAAACTACATGACTAACCATAAAGGAATGAAATTTCCAAATAGTAAACATAAGATTGTTGTAAGTATAACACAAAGATTCGTATAAGTTACGCGAACAGCATTAGGTTAGAATAAACATTATACGATACTATGTACTACCAACATTGTTATTACTTCATTATGGTTATTTTCTGATTACTTAAACTTTAATTAGTCGCGTGAGGTTCATTGAACCCCAAACGACATAGATTTTGTGTGATTTATATTTTAACGCGACTACCTAAAGATTAAAGATACAGATAATTAAATATGGAATAATAAAAGTGGAAATGGAAATTTAATAAGAAATAAATATACGTGGATCAATTTCAGTTTGCTTACATAATATTTACATGTTTAAAAAATAATTAAAATTCATAAAATTTTAAAATGTATCACATTTAATAATTACATTATATGTTTAACACTAAGTTTATCAGAAATCATCAAGTGAACTAAATAAAAATGATCGAGTCAATTAAACGTCTTTTTTTCTCCGCAGGAACAAACGTTACAAATCCGTTTATTTAGTGCTCGTTTTTTTTTTTTTTTTTGATTTTTATCTTTATTTACCTCACGAAATCTTTAATCATTTATAAAAAATTGCCGTTTCTCTCACTTACAGTTTGAAAATATGTCTCATTCTTTCTTTGTTTAGATTTTTTTTTCTCTATTTATCATTAATTCTTTGCGTTTTTCGTGTCGTCCCCCTCGTTTCTTTCTATTTTTATTTTTTCCTTCGCGTCGTGCATTTACTTTTTTTGCTCCTCCTCTACCTTTTTTTATTTTCAGCTTCGTTTGTCATTCTAATTTATAACCCATCTGTTTCTTTCTATCTCTCATTATTTTTACAAAATATTAATTTTTTTTCAATTTAACGACTCGCGACAAGAGAAACCTGACTCTGTAGTTTTAATTTTGATGGTGTTAAACATCGTTATTTATTTGTACTATTAGCTGTTCAAAAATATAATACCGAAATAAATTATTAATCTTAAATTTGTTCCACCTATTATTTTAATTTTTGTTTTTATTTTAATTTAATAATATTGTATAAGATTCTACTATGTAATAAAAACTAAACCAAAAACTAAATTAATTAAACTTTCAATTATTACATTTAATGTTATTACATTATTTTAGCAAAAGAAATAAAATAATGCATCGATTGTAAAAACAAAAAAACAATCTCGCAATTTTTATACGCATTCTTTCATGCGTTTACCGTTCGCAATAATAAAGAAAAACGGTAAAAATAAGAGAAAAAAAAAAGAAAAAAAAAAAAAAATATACAAAAATAAGAAAAATGAAGCGCGACAAACCTGATAAAAGTAGAAAAGGTCAATCTCCTCGGTGTCGTTGTGCTTGCCGGTGATGTTCACCGCGGATTTCTCGGTGCCGTAATAATCTTCCATGACAGCGTTGACGCTCGTATCAGCGATATCGCCAAGGACGGACGACTCATCGGTGCGATTTACCAAGCGAACGCTCGTCTCGTCATTCGTCAAAAAATCTTTCTCGAGATCCATCACTCTCGCCTCTTTGCACTTGCTCTCTCCTTTTTTCTTTTTTGCCTTCTGCAAGTGAAATAATGGCCGAAACGATTATAATGAATAAATTCGAGTCGAGTTATATTTATAAGGTATACAGTATGTAGATGTAAACAAAAATAATATTTTCATTTTAAATTAGGATTTCTTTACGTATTCATATAATTTTTCTTTTTATAATTTTTTTTTTTTTTTTTTTTTTTTTATAAAATTTGCGTAATATATAACGCTATGACGTCATTTGTTATTTATCGCTTATTCTAATTTTAAATAAATTGCACGGTATTTTAAACCTTAATTACACACGCCACGATTGCTAATTTTAACTCCTTACGCCGTAAGTTTATAAAAAACAAAAAATGTGCGCATTATTTTTATTCCATATGGTAGCACATCTCGTAAAAGCTGATGTTGTAATAAATTACTAAGCTTGTCATACTAAATGATTAGAAGGAGAAATGGAAGAAAGTAAACAAGAAAGATGGAATAAAAGATGCATTAGATGAATATGTAAACGGAAAAACTGCTTCATTCTCTCGAGTTTATCGTGCTGTTTTCGAAGCCTACGATGGCATTATTGCTATAATTTCTCTTAAACCATTGCTTCTTTTAGGTAAACTATACGAGTAAGCCCTGTCTTGCCGATATCCGGACCGATAGCCGATGTATAGGTTGTCGAGATCAATATTTGTTGTTTGTCGACCGTAACTCGTTACAGTTTCTCCATACCACAGATGCATAACTTCCTCTCATCAATATTTTATCCACTGCCTACACTGCCGAGAGACAATTTTTGAAAAAATTTTTATATTCCCTGCAGATTTTATTATAAATTACTTTATTACTATCTACTTCCTTGTTTCTTGAAGGGCTCGCTTAAGTTTTCTGCAGTGATTTTTACGATTTTTCACTTATAATTGACACCTGCGTTATTGACAAGACAAATGGGATAAAGGATTGGCCTGGTTATTTAAATAAATAGGAAAAAATTAAAGCAATAATTTATTAATTTTATTAAAGAAAGTTAAAAACTACACGCGATACAATCGGCTGATATATATAAATCTAACGCGATTTAAAGAATAGACCGCGACGCGAACGAAACAAAGTTATTTTTGTATGGGATAACTAAGTTTTAAAGAGACGATATATGGCTTAATGATCTGTGCACGCGAAGGGCTACGAGAAGTCTGCTCTGTCTAGCTGTCAAAGGTCATCTCGTCAGTTCGGTTTGTCTATGGAAGGGGTAGTGTGGGTGCTGACAATATACGCGATTCGTCGGTCAAAGATACAAAGAAAACTTTTTAAGTCGTGCGTGTTTTCGTCCATCTGCGCTTTCGAAAATTTTGATAACCGTTGAAACAATGAAAGCGAATTTAGTATCGTATTTGTATGTTTGCATCATTTTCGTCACGTTCTAGTCGGAAAAATAAATATCGGCCTGAGGTTAGAAAGTAGGAAAGAAAGAGCCTCTATTGTCCGGCTAACTTTTATGGCCTGTTGAAATAAAAAACTTCGTCGTTGCATGCACACGTGTGCGCTAAGGCGGACGGACTGGAATATACCTTAGTTGTATACCCTTAAGAACTCATGCAGCTTGGTTCAAAAAATAAATATTTGTACAGTACAAATATTTACATAGTCTCCCACGCACTCTTGCCTCCGGAACTACTCCTCTTCGAGTGAGTCCACTTTGAGAAAAAGTTTGGCTGGAAAAATCCGGCGGGACAATAGCCTTCCAGGCCATGGGCGAACCAATGCACAGGTCGAATTCGGATACGTGAGCCCCGCCTTCACCTCTTTACTTATTACTTAATTCTTATTTATAAATTCCCGAAATCGCGTCATACTAGCTTTAAAGCGAGCTTTTTATTTTCTTTTTTTCTATGCAAGATTTATGTGCATAAACACGCACATATGCTTAAATCTACGCTACATGATCACGCTCCTGCATTTACCCAGGCCTTAGCCTGTGGAATAGGGAAAAAACCGCGGATAAAAACCCAGTGAGAAAAGTTTCGCGGAGAAAACCTATTCCAGGAACGGACCTTACGATAAGTCGTAACTTATATCTACGTGCTTACTCGCAACATTTCGTTGAGTTCTTGCTTTGGCTCTTCCAAAATATTCTAAAAACTTATTTTATTTTATTTATTTTCGACGTAATATTCTATATTATATTATATTTCGTGTTTTCAACATGCGTAAAATACTCAAGGTATTTTAATCTTTTAGTAATGGAGAAGTATAAGGGCTATTTAATTCACGTTGCCGTGAATATTTCCGACCACAAATCTCGATATCATCTAGTGCTTCTACAAATTTTTTCGTCATTTCTCTCTTTCAGTACAAACAAATGAAGTCAGTCTATTCTCTTGTTTTGGGTTCTTCGGTGTAATTCTTCGTACAAATGTTTGCTATCGGATTCGTTGACGAATTGTTTTTTTAAATCGTTACCTCAAAGTTTTTTTAAATCGTTTTATCAATTGGTGCTCTTTATAAAGCAAATCTCTCTCCGAGAATCTCACACTCTTCCTTATTATTTCTTAAGAAGCTTAACTTATAGCTTATTGGTATATGCAGACATTTAAGCCTTCTTTCGGCTTTATTTCTTTGTTCTTTTATTGTTCTACCGACTCGAGTACGTATATAACTGCTAGCTTCGCCAAAGCTATTGCTGTCAACAGAAGAACAGATAACTTCTTCGATTTTGCGTTATTATTCTCCTAGTGATTGACTATAGGAGTATGCTTTACTCGTTTGTCCCTACTACAAAAACGTGCTTCATATTTTTCTTGGGGAACTTTTGTAGGCGATTATTTTCTTCGTCGATTTCTTCATCTGTTGCGGCTTCTAACACGAGCCGACTTCTATTTTGAGATGAAGCGTAAAGGCTTCATCTGGAAGCAGTACATAGTTCCGACTTTTGTACGTTCTACTGTCTCCTAATCGCGCTTAATCGACTTAGCACGTCAATTGTTCTCCGATGTCGCTCAGCTGATCCATCTTTTTTACTCTTGGCTATTTCGTCGTCTTGAAAAAAATCCATAATAAGTTTATACTTGTCGCGTATCGTTGATGTGCAATTTTGCAATAGATATATTAAATTTTGTAACAAATGTGACTCTCTCTCTCTCTCTCTCTTTCTCTTTCTTTCTCTCTTTTTTTATTTACACATATTTCATTTGAATAATTTAATTTATTTAATGAATAAAAAATTAAGTACTAAAATTTAAAAATAATTTATAATTATCATTCATCTTGAAATTTAATTTTAATTTATAAAATTTTTAAACATTTTTTCGAATATTAATTAAATATCCACGTACAAAAGTTTTTTAATTTTAGGTTTTTCGACTGGTTTAAGCTAAAGTTTTGCATATATTCTATAATTATATATCTAAACTTAAAAGTAAAAATAATCTATGGACAAGAGGTTAAAAAAAAAAACGTGACTGCAGGAAAGGAGCTCCAGTATTAAATAGTAAAGTAGAGCATTGAAGTAATAAATGAATTCAAAGTAGAAAGGTACGTTAAAGAACATTTATTACTTGTCCGTTTAATTTAATACTTTAATAAAGAGTATATCACTTTCATTAAAAAGTTTTGTCTATTTCGTGTATTTAAAAAGTTTCAAAGATGTAAATAAATTGGTAAAAGAAAGTAGTCACTTAATTCGTTTTATTACCGAATAACTCGAAAAAGGACTCACTTAATCGAGACCTTTGCAATTTAAACTGAAAGTTAATAGGTAATGACTATTTTCAAACTTTTTCATTGCTATAGAATTACAGAACAATTAATTGCACAAATTTTAAAAAGAAATATAAATGCTTATAAAAGCAAAAAAAAAAAAAAAAAAATTCAACGCGAATGTGTTTTTCAAAAGCAATAACAATTTTTTAAAATTGAAACTTCATCACGTAAACATACAAGAAATAAACAAAATCGACAAAAAGAAATGTAAGGAAAATGTAAAGAAAGGAACCTTATTAGAGTAACGCGCGTCGGCGCGACCTCAGCAACAGCCTTGCCGTTGTCTTACTCGTAGATGAAGCCACAACGTGCCTACGCATCCCCGCGAACGCGCGTGCGAACATCGCGGTCTCCTCTCGGCGGCCATTCGATTGTTACTCGTACGATTTCCCTCTACTTCGTAAATTATCCGGTGCTTCGTTCAAGGATGAAAAGTTTCGAATATAGACGACGATGTGAGAGGCTGGCTGTCGAGATCAGGTGGTACGCAAATGACGCGTCTTAGCTGAAACGATAAGCGAGAGAATGTTTTAAGAATAATTCGATGCTTCTATAATTGTTAATCGTAAGGATAGATAATTTCTACAACTAATTTTCTTATTTCGCAAAGTTTAGCAAACGCTAAATTTTTTTTCACTTTGTTTCTTTATTCACATTTTCATACGAAAATAGTTTTTTGTCAAAGTTTATACGTACTTTTAAATTTATAATCGGATGTCGAAAAAGACTTTAACTCGGAATGCTTAACAAAGTTAGACATTTAGAACTCATTAAAAAAGTGCGCAAGTTTTGGTATTATGCTAAACTCAAATTCACTTACTTTCAGCAATATAATTATCAACTTTTATAAAGTTTTCAGCTAATGCCTCAATGTGTTTTTAAAAAGTATTTGAAAAAAAAAATTTTCACTTCGTTTTTTTTAAGATTTTACCTTTACTTAAAATTCTACTTTCATATCTTAACTTGTCTTATTATAAATATTTTTATTATAGAAATAGGCATTTTTTTTTTTTTTTTTTTTTTTTGTAATTTTTAGTAAATAAAAAAAAATAGATACTTTTATTGTATTCTTTATATCAAACATAGTGTTAAACTTTGAACATGTAAATAATGATCCTAAAAGAAAGATTTACATTAATTGTAAAAAATAATTGTCTTTCAATGAAACGAAATTTATTGTTTAAAAACTTAAATGTTGATTTTTTAATTATATTATTGTATTAATTTGTTGATTAATTATTTAAATGCTGATATCAATATCCAAAAAATGTTAAATTCATACAAAAATGTTTATTAGAAATAGTATTTATAAATAACATATAGTTCTTTTATAAAAATAGTCTGCAATTCTACAATATATTTTATTTTTTAAATTAAAAAGAAACTTGCAAAAAACTAGTTAAAATAAAAAAATCAACTTTTATTCGTCTGTAAATATCAAAGCAATTTATTTTTAATTTCAAAATGTAATATACTACAACTTGTTCAATGCAACAATAAAAATTTTATATTTAAATTCTAAATATATCTTGTCAGTCATAATTTTTCATTTCCATTTGTATAAAAAATTTATTAATAAATACCGTATATATTTGAATTCAAAGTATTCGGTATTTTTTAGCATTTTTATAAAAGTTATTACAAATTTCTTTTACTCCTTTCACAGCGTGGTAGTAACTTAATCACTGGTTAAATTTCGTTTTCTTCCGCAAATAAAAAATGTTGGACGAAAACTGTAAGCGCACAACGACGGAACGTCGATATACAACTGTTTTAATTGGAATTCCGCTTGTGGGATGTGCACAATCTGCACGGCTTAACAATAATATCTTGGAAATAATAATCAACTGTTGATAAAATATTAATCGCGTAACATAATTATACATATTTTTTCTTGATATTATTGAACTTCCACTTTAAATGAGGTGTGAATTTTAAATTGGTTTCCTTATCAATTCAATTATTATTATTATTATTTTTTATAAATGTTTTTAACATCTTTTTTAAAATTTTTTGCATTTTCTAATATTACTTTTTATGTAAAAAAGCAATTTGCAGTTTAATATATTCAAAATACGTGTAATAGAGAATAAGGAAGTATTATTTAGTATAATTTTTTTACGAAGAGTAATATAGTTCCAGACATTTGAATTGTTTTTTGCGCCAATAAAATAAAAACTAATGAAAAATAATTTAATGTTTGAAAATAAATGCGTTATCCAATGGCTTAAAATTTAAATTTTTTTAAAATAAAAATTTAATGCATCTATCAATTTTATTTCTATTACATTTATTTATTAATTAAATTTATACAATCAATTATTAATCTATCAAAATCAAAATACTATAAAGTATATGAATTTAGTATATTTTAAAAAGCAATATTTATCGTTGATTTTCAATATTTACATTCAAATTATGTTTCAGTTTCTTTGGCAATAAATTTTTGAAGCAATAAATCAACCATCAATGCGAATATAATTCCTCAAAGCTCAAAATTAAAAAAAAAAAAAAAAAAAAAGAAAAAAAAAGAAAGAAAAGAAAAGAATAATAACAAAAAACTAATAAAACGATAAAATCTACCCCGTGAGTTCTTTCACCTGCTCGGCTTTCACGGTAAAAGTTTTTTTGTAACGCAATGTTCTCTCTCTCTCTCTCTCTCTCTCCCGGTCGCTGCTACTCCTCTTACACATTCAAGAACTCGGCAAAATTGCAAAGCCCACTTCGGTATACTCGTCCGCGTACACGCGAATGCGCGAGCGGCATGAAAATGTAAAAAAAAAAAAAAAAAAAAAAACAACGACGCCGCAATCATCAAACTCCCGAGAGACAATCTCCGTTCTCGATCATGCGTATACATGTATACGCCGAGCGCGCACGTGAGAGCGACGTCAAAGATAGAGAGCAAAGACCCAACGAGAATCTTTATTCCCGACTTGCCGAAAGTGCGCGGGGGCAAATGTGTTGGGGATGACCGCGAAAAAAAAATATAGAAGCTTCTTCCTCGTAAAAACGAAGAGGGGAGCGAAGTACCCGCAAGACGACGACCTCTTCATATTTATCCGGTTCATTTTCACTCTCGTGAATTTCGGAAGTATTTACATCATCCTATCGCTCTTACTTATTATATTTCGTTTTCCTCCTGATCTGCTATTTTTTCTTTCATTGCATTCAATTACGTTCGAGCGTATATATTGTATTATACGAGCGCGTTAAAAGTGAGTGCGCGATTTCATTTTGACGTTTTACGAGCGGCCGCCGTACGCCTACCATCGCCTGAACGAAGAACTTGGATGAGAAAGAGAAAGGGAACGATGCGAATCAACTTGCAACTTAATACTTTTCTTTCTTTTCGTCTCTTTCTTTTTCTCTTTCTCACTGTGTCACAAGACGTAGGCCTGGGAATAAGGAGAAATAAATAAAAAGGAATACGAAAAAAGAAAAGAAATCAACTCGAACGAAGAAATTACAGGATCATGAGTAGAGCGGGGACGCGAATCGAAAGAGAGAGAGAGAGAGAGAGAGAGAGAGAGAGAGAAATAGCAAAAGCCAAACTTCGGTCCGCTTTTGTTCGCGTTAATCCGAATGAATTAATCCGGATGATTTCGTACACCTGCCTTTCCGACAGAGAAAATAAAAAAAGTAAAGTAGAGAGCTCGGCACATTATTTGGATCAACCTCTGCGAACTTTTTAATTCGTAATTAAGTTTTTAACGATGTCGCGCCGGGCTTGCTAATTATGTCGAGAAAAGGCTTTATTGCTTTTTCGGGATCCCGACGGGAATATTTAAGCAGTGAGAGCAATTTGTTCGAGATACCTATTAAATTTTCGGCGCTGTATCAAAATGCATTACGGAATTTTTATTTTCCCTCCTCTTTTTTTTTTTTTTTTTTTTTCATTGTAATTAAATATTTTTAAATATAATTGATTGGAAAAAATTGCTCCGATTTGCAAATTTTACAACTAATTACATAAAATTTTTATAATTATTAAAATAAAGTCTACTTCTATTTTAAAAACTTTTATTATAAAGAATCGATCAAAAAATTCTAAATAAAAAGAAGCATTATTTATATTTTAAATGCTTACGTATGAAACACGTTTAGTAAGTAGATACATGTAAAACCTAGTCAGACTACGTTATTATGATAGACTGTCTGAAAATCTTATATTTGCTAAAAAAAATTTGTATGGATATTTTTAAGCTTTTATTTTAAAATCTCTCAATAAAAAGTAATCCTCTAAACATGATTTGTTTAAAGTAAATTTAGATATTATATTAAAATCACAATTTCAGTATTATTAATAAGAATTTATGTTGTACTGAAAAGTTATTATAGGAAAGATGAAAGAAAATTATTAGAATTACACTATAAATTTGAAAATTCTAATATGAAATAAATAAGAATTACTTAATTATTTGCACGAAAATTAATGCGGTTTTTTATTGAATTAAATAACAACTTGTTGAATAATTACAGAATAAATGATTGATGCAAATAATGCTATATATTTTATCATTATTAATATTAAACATATTATTATATATTTAATTATTTTCTGCTTAATTTATGTTCTGAACGTTTATTTGATGCTTTATGCACGATAATGATTTATAAGTATAATAGCTTCATAAACTTTTCATTCTTAAACTTTTATAAGCCATGAAAATATTAAGCAATTCTTGTTTTTACAACTTTCTTAAAAAACAAAAAAAAAAACATATGAATTGAAACAAAGAAATGTTAAAATTGTACGAAATGATTTATAAAAATAAAAAAAGTTGAAAGCACATAACATGTAAAATTCATTAAAATGCTAATGTAAAAAATAATTAGCAATCCAAAATTGTATTTTTTCATCAAACATTGACAAAAAATAAAATTCAATTAAACTCTCTTTGAGATTACAAGTTTTACTTTAGCTATAAAAATTCATCGCAAGCACAAGCGATTTACAATTTAAAATTTACTTCCATATTTACTATGCTTTTATTTTATCTATGTAACAAACTTAATCAATAAATAATCTACTAATTAAGTTGTACTTTTGATAAAAACAAAAAAAGAATGTTAAACAATTTATAAATAAAAAAGCACGCGGCGTTCAACGTTTTTTTTTTTTTTTTCATGCAATTTAACATTTGTTCGTATAGATAGAACTTGCTTTAGGCATTTTTTTCTCCGGAATTCATAGTGATTTCTTGTATAAACGAAGCAAGTTTATTTTATTCCTACGGTAATCTATCGAGTAAAAAAAAAAAGAAAAATTAAAAAAAAACAAACCAACCTATAGCTAAAACATCAAATTTAACGCTCGTTCCCGATCGAGAGAGTTAAAAGAAAGGTGCCGAGAATTCGATTCTGCGCTTGTGGTGATTTTATGAAAAAAAAAAGAAAAAAAAGAAAAAAAAAAAGAGAGAGAGAGAAAGAAAAAATGACATCTCACATACATAAGAATGTTTGGAAATGGCCGAAATGACGGCGTGTATACGATGTCGTAAGCGAGGATTTCGCGCAACGAAAATAAAGAGCCGACGATAAAATTTAGCCGCGGATCGGTCGCGAAGTTTTATCCCAAGAGCGCAGTCGTTTGCGTACTTCTGATACTTTGTTGTCGTCTCTTTCTCGCGTTCAACGCCGTGTACGCGCGGTTCTCGTACTTTTCTTCTTTATTTTTTCAGCGCTTTAAGATTATAGCCTCTCGTGCTTTCGTCTTCCTTAACCGCTTGGTACTCGACGATTGTTGATTCCGCAATTTTTTTCCGCGTGACTTTTTTTTGGCATTTTCTTTTTTTTTTTTTTTTTTTTTTATAAAATTTTAATATCCTTTAAAACCTAATAAAGTTTAGTAATAAAATTTTTAATAAAACAAATTTTTTTCATAACGAACTTTTTTTGTACACTTAGTTTTTAAATTAAATAGTATTGTCGATAAATATCTTAATATAATAAAATATTTATAATAAACTCACATCATCGGATTTCATTATAATAAAGTATTTATTTACAACGCTTGTGATAACAAACAAAATTAAAAAATTAATAATTATATATTTTGTTCATATAATATCAACAATATATCGCTTCTCAATCCGAAACCTTTTACTTACAAAAAAAAAAAAAAAAGAAAAAAGCTTTCCGCTTTTAAATGCAATGTTATTTAAGCATAAAAAAAGAAATTTTCTTATTTTCAGGAAGTAATAATTTCCCCGCCAAATGATATTTCTTCGTATGAAAAATATAAAGAATTTAAGTTCTTTTTTTCTCGTAAGTATTTTTAGAAATACTTTTAATTTAACTTTTTATCAATTACTTTTTACATCTATTATTTAAATTATTATAAACAAAAACGATTTAAAAAATAAAAAATAATAAAATATTTATATTATGTGCATTTTACAAAAAAGTTTAAATTATAACATCTTTATATATACTTATTTCAAATTAAATTATGTAAATACACCATTTTTTTCAATTGATAAAAAAAACTATATGAAAGTTAATTTGTTCTCTTTGTCAAATTATATTTTTAACAACTATATCTTAAATAATCTATAATAAACTTCATTACAATATAATTTAATTTTATCGTTATTAAGAATTTGCTTAATGCAAAATACTTATTGATTAACGGTAAAAATTCAATACCATACTAGTATGTGACTAGAAATAAAATTGATCTAAAAATAAAACATTAGATTAATTTGAAATTCAACAGGTGAAGAGTCGAAATCGTATATATGAAATCTGGAATCATAGATATGTGGAAAAATTTAAGTTCGATTAAATAATTAATTGTTTATAATTAAATTTTCAATATCTTTACAAGATGCATATTTAGCGCATATAAATAATATGAATTCAAAGTAAAAAATTAACTTAGTACAATCAAAGTATTTGTCACAATTACGGGAAAAATTTTGCAACTAATTTTAAATAATTTTGCTTTAATACAATTGCAATTGAAAATAATTGCGACAGAATATATATATACGCTTAATAACAATTTCGAGGTATCTTTAATAAGCATTTTATTTCTGGTCCTTTGTAAAATGTAACGAAAATTACGCACTTCAATTTAAAATAACTATAATTTCATAATGTTAATCGTTTAAAAATTTCAATAATTGAGTTCGATTTATCGATTAACTTTCGTTATCAAACTAAATTTTTTTTTTTTTTTTTTTTTCATAAGATAATATTTAAAAAGAGTTTTAATAATAAAGTTATTTGTAAACTTTTTAAGTCATTATTATAATTTATATTTGGTCCTATTTTCTAACAAAGAATAAATCTTTTTAATGAAATATCAACATCGAATCTAAATATATTATTTCAATTATGATAAATTAATTAGTAAACAATTAAAACTATTGCATATCGATCGAAAATTTTTTTAAACAATCGCTTATTAAATAATGTTTAATAATAATCGCGTATTATTAAATTTAAGGTTTATACTAATAATAACCATTTATAGTTAGAATATCCATTTAGAATCAAAATCATTACAATTTTACTTTAATATAAGCTAAAATGTTTTAATCCTGAATTAATTTTATTACAATTAACATATGCTTTAATTATTTGCAAATAAATTATTCATTTACTAGCAATTACCACTTAAGTATTTCATCTCACATACGAATAAAATAAAATTTATCAATGAATTAATATTTTAATAAATCACTGCCGTTGTACAGTTTATTAAAAACTTTAACTTGAATAATCGTGTAAAAGCTATTATGCATTCTAATAAGTGCTTTAAAGACAGATGTCTTGATGAAACTAATTTTAGACCAAATTGTAATCTGCTGATGTTCAATGTAAAGTCCTAAGTTGATTTAAAATTTGAGTATGAACTGGATATAAAAATTAAATATTATTAAAAGAATACCTAATGTTGATAAATTGATACTTAATTTTTGAAGCCAAAAAAGACAATTGAAATTGTAATTTTTTAAATAAATTCATTCTAATAATATGAATTATAATTGTAGAAGTAGTGTCAAACAAAATTTAGGCCTCCATAAAAAAATAATATAACAATAATTAATATTCAATAATAATTTCATATATTATAAATTCTGTATACATTATATCATTATGCTCGTCTACATGCCCACAAAATTCATAACTCATTTAATAAAGTATAGAAAAAAAATTATCGTTTATATGATCAATTTAATTGAGTTTTAATTAAATTAAATTTTAATACAATAAGATATAATAAAATATAACAAAGTACATTGTATTGAATAAAAAAAATTTTTATGTTTACGACTTGAATACTTCCTTAATACCAGATGAATTTTTATTACAATTGATAAATTTCTCAGTAAAGTGAACTTTACTATTGTATATTTTTAAAAATATGCCTTGGTAATTTTTATCAAGAAATATTTCAAAATAAATTTGAAATAATTAATTACATGTAATACCATAATCGATATAAAACGAACGGCTAAGAAGAAAATTATTTAAAAAACATAAAAATAAAAGTTTAAAATATAAAGCAGTTATTACAGCACATAAAGAAAACATTCTCCCTAAAAAATATCTTACACTTACAATGAATTTTATAATACAGCAAATTGACTATCAAGACGATGTACTATATATGCTTACCGCGCATGTTTTCGTACACCTACGATGCCATAATCCAAAAAAAAAGTCAGCCGTTTCTCAAATTTTTTCGACATTCATTCCCCATAATGAATCAAAACCTATATTTTGCCATTTGTTTCTTTTTTTTTCACGAGGATATTTAAACTCAGCTACGGATCGGACCACAAATTCATAAGACACGACGCACTTTTATTTCTCTGTGTTCTTTACATCCGATAATTACATTTCACTGTACACCAATGGAAAAGTTTCAGCGGTTAACACCTACTCATAAACAAAAATTTACCGACTAAATTTACAGCTTCCCGAGAATCTTATTTTTTTATTTATTTATTGAATTAATGAAAGTAAAAGAATTAAAATCGTGCTATTGTAAACTTTTCGAAAACAAATTGTTTTTATTATTTTATCCTTCAAAATCGACGTGACACGCAACGATCGAACGACGTTCGCATAGGACTCTTTGGTGTACATATGTGTAAGCCAACCAGCTCGAAGAAAGCGGGAAAAGAACAAGGAAGAAGAACGTACGAGTGTACTTGTCGGAGACGCGCGCGAATCGCGACTGAAGTCTCCTCTCGTTGACTCGTTGTGTCTCTTTTTCGCGCGCGCGCGCGCGCGCACGCGAGAGAGCGAGTTTCGTCTTTTCCGGCTCGAGGTGAGCCAGCCGCACGCGTACGCGCGCGCGCGCGCGCACACGGGGTGTGTGCACGAGAACGCGCGAAAACCCATCGGCTGTTATATCGATGTGTGCGATAGCGTGCGTGGGTGTCGTCGCTCCATCGCCCGCGCTGCGCTGACACATCCAATGGCTCTGGGAAGTTAATCGAGGAACGGATTTTTTTATGGATTGATTATAGGCGAACGAGCGAGGAGGTTGATTTTTATTTTATTGTGGAACGAGGTGCCGAGGATTATACGTAGGGATGAAAAAAGCGAGGTAGTTTAAAAAGTCGAATAACTTTCGTTGCGATAAAAGATGAGTTTCTGCGATGAAAATAAATACGCGCGGGTTGGAGAAAAGAAAAAAAATTTAATGGTCAGTGTAGGTTAAGGAAGAATTATGGACAATCGTCTGTTAATTCGACGTAAATTTTTTTTTTCTGGCGAACTGTGCGTACGATTTTAAAAATTAATAAAATTACTTAAAAGCTTGCTAAATTTAGCAGATAAGAAGAGATGTTTTTTTTTTTTTTTTTTTTTTTTTTTTTTTTTTTTTTTTTTTTTTTTTTTTGTCGATGTAAAATATTTTATTGTCATCGGGTATTAAAATTTATGAGAATAAAAATTTCAGATACTTGCCGCATTAATCTTAATGTACTCGTATATAAAATTGTAAACCTTCGCAAATTACGATATACAAACGTAACTGATGATCGCTGAGCTTTCATTAGATTGTTTTCAAATGTATAATATCAAATAATTTGAATTCCTTTAAAAGACTAATGTCTCCTAATCACGATCGCGAACCATACGGTTTTACGTATTAAAGCTTTCGCGTATGCAAATGCAGAAGGCTTTTATTTTAACGATATAGATATATACGAAAATTCAATTATTCTAATATGAACGATAGGTTTTGCGATAAGATTATTGAGTATACTCATTATTAATTTATGCATTTAACGAAATAAAAATCTCATTTAGTTAAATGCACAATATTTGTTAAATTATTACTAATTTCAATTAATTAAAAGCGATTTATGTAAATGTATGCTTAATAATTACATGAAAATATATTTAAATCGAATAAGAGCTTTCGAGAATTCAACTTCAAAATATAGAAGTTATTTTAATGAATATTGTTAAACACGAGTGGTAAATTCTTTTTGATAAAACTCAGAGTGTAGGCATTTACTGGTAGTAGACAAAAAAATATTTATACATTTTAAAAGTAAATACTACCTGTTAATAAAATTCTTAAAACATACGCGTATTTTACTTAATTACTCATTAAATTAATTCAAGTAATTGTTATGATAATGACGAAGTCATTTTTTTCAGTAGTTAATGAAAGCAAGTTTTTTTTTTTTTTATTTAAGAATGTGTTAAAAAAATAAATATTAAATGTACATTTCCTTAAAATGGAGACACAGCGAAACTAATAAAAGTTATTTGAAAATATTTTCTTTATTTAAATGTCACTAAAAAAATTAATTGTTTGATTAAAAAATAATAAAAGTTAAATAAAAAATTGAGTGAAGAGTAGAAAAAGTTACTTTAGCTTGGAATGTGTAATAGTGTACCCAACTTTAATTTATCAAGATTTATTCATAATGACCTTATTGACAATGAAAAATAGTAAAACGTCATTTTTACTTGATAAAAAATTTATTTCAAACTTCATTAACGTACCTTAATTTTATAATTAAAAAGAAATATAAAATAATCACTGACGAAGGTAAATTAGAAGTTATAAACAGCAATAAAGTGAACGTCGTAAAAAAATGCAAGATAGAAGAATATATTCAAAATTTATCACGAAACGATTTTTTTTATATTTTTGATCCAATTTTCCGAGCATTTCAAACGTAATTATTGCATAGGCATTGTAAATCTTTTAACCAAATATCTTTTAAAAGCGAAATTGCGATCATAACGTAACAGAATTTGCTCGCCTTACATGAAATCTGACAAGCTTTTGGTAATAAGCAAACGTCGCTCAAGTATGCATATTCCATCCAATAATCGAGTCTTCAAAAGTATATGCGTATACACGTGTATATAGTATACGTATCTCGGCGATATAATCGCGCACAACTTGCAATTATTATGGACTGCATAAGTGTTATTTACGGTTTTGCTCACTCGACTATCTCCCCTTTTCTCTCTCTCTCTCTCTCTCTCTCTCTCTCTCTCTCTTTCTCTCTATGTCCCTTTAATACGGCCGAACGCGCACCTGAATTGCGTGCGAAAGCAATTGCCTCCTACGTCGATTATTAACGGACGCGTCATAGGTGCGTTCGCTTCTTGAACGAGTGAGCAAGAGAGCGATACACGCGTCAAGAGCGGAAACACAATGCCGACGCAAATTGCCGTACGAGAACGCGGCTCGCTTGTAATACAAGCACCGCTGATACGTTAATTTTATTTATTTATTGTTTTTCCCTTTAACTTTTAATAATGCTAACGTTAATTGAATTTCGTTTTAATTATTCATTTATTCGTCATTTTAACCGTTTAAGTATAAATTATGTATCATATTTTTATTCGTGATATTTTATACCATATTTAATATTGAGAAGAATTTATATAGAACATTTGTCATTCTTTTAAAGAAGATTATGGATAAAATTTTAAATAAATTTGATAATTAATTAAACGTTAGATATGTTTAAGTAAAATTTCAACAATATGTTTGCATGTTAAAAAAGATAAATGAAATTTTAAAAAAATAAGCTCACGCATATTTTCGAAATGTTAAAATTATCTTCGAATAAACAAAATTTTGAAAAGTACGTTCATTCGAGATGATCATTTATCATGAAAAAAAAAAAATATCATTATTAAAATTGAAATATTAACGTTTACAAAATTGTTAAATAACATTGCAATTAAAATTTGTACGTATTTAAAAATCTATTAAAGTTTAAGATAAATTTAGTTCATCTATTATAATATTCTAAACATCAAACGTTATGAATCTTTTCTTGTTTTTTAAATACACTGCCAGTAACAAATAACTATTAGAAATCATAAATAACCATTGAAAAGAACGCAGATATGTGTATATATATATATAAAATAAATAAATAAAATTGGAGCAAGGGGAGAGTGTGTTTTGTATTTGTTAATCTATTAAAACATCGAAAAAGTTATTTCCGTGGCAATGCCGAAAACTTTCTTTGACTCAAGCTATATAACTCTTCGCTTTCTTTTCCGTGTATTCCGATTCGAAATAAATAGATGAACAACAAGCAGCGGCACGATGAAGCAATTTTGATAATATAAATTTGACATTAACGATATGCATATTAGTACAATTGCAAATAGATTTGCAGTATCTAATGCATAAATATCACGTTTACAAGTATGTACTTGCAGAGAATTCTATTTAATTAAAATGTTTGCAAACGTTGATTTAAGGCGAGTGGTAAAATTTTGCAAATTAGATTTCTATCTACCTTCTACTATCATCTCATAGTTCTTTTATTATTAGAATTCTTTTTAGAGCAGTATTTTCTTATTAAGTAGTATTTACTTATTATTTTAACCTATAAAAATAAATTAAAATTGACATATTTAAAAAATTTTTCATTTGTTCATAAAATTTTATACTTAATAATTCAAAAATTAAATTAATTTTTTAATTTGTTTGTAAATTTTTGCTGCTAGGGTATAAATGTTTATCTTATTAAAAAAAAAAAAAAAGAAAAAAAAATTTACAGGCGATACAATAATACAATATACGCGTACACTTTGCCGGTGTAAAAATTTAATATAAATTTAGTCAAAATAAAACGTATAAACCAATTTATTATTTTATTATTTCTAATAATATTTTCTAGTGTACGTACATCAATTTTTTAAAAAATAAAGTCAATAGAAAATTTTCATTTCAATTGATTGAAATGTGGTTTTTTGAAATTCTCCACATAGGGATTATACGTTAACAGTTACAATTTCAAACTTTTTCAATTATATCGTGATTTTTAACATTGAAAATTTCCCAAAATTTGAACCGCATCGCGTAACGTTAACGATATAATCAATGTTTGAAAATCTTTTTAACAAAACTAGTTTTTACTTTAGATGTTTTATATGGAATCGGTTATATGTATTAGGGGGACCGGAAAGTACAGTCGGTCAAGTAAGAGCGTGGTCGACTTCACCGACAGGTAATAAAAGATTTCGCTTTAATTCCTTCGCGAGCCGATAGAGGGAAGCTTTGTCCTTGATGCATTGTCAACAAAGATTCAGTTGTCGTTGATTTTTTGAAAGAGAATCACGTTAAACGCCATGAGTGCTAAGTACGCGTCGCGCTACGAGGCTGTGTTCCTTTGCATCCACCCGAAAGGTCCCAAAATGTCGCAATCAGCGGCTGCTAATTATATGAGAAAGTCGAAGGCATTTGTACAGAAGTGGATACAGCGATATAAAGTGGCTAAAAATGTCGATGATTTACCAGAACGTGGCTCGATAGGAAAAGTGAACAAAAAAGATGAAAAAAGAATAGTGAATCTGTTTTCGCGGAATCCTGCTTTAACACTGCGGCAAGGACAAGCAAAATTAATGGCAAAAGGTTTAGATATATCCTACGAAACTATCCGAACCCATCTTCGTACTCATCATCTGAAATGGCGCAACACAATGAAGAAGCCTCTGTTGACTGAAAAACATGTGACAAAGCGACTCGCTTGGGCGCATGAGAATATTGATAGAGATTTTGAAAATGTCATTTTTACTGATGAATGTTCTATATGGGCACGTTCTGTCCTCACGCGAGAGCCTGGTCAACTTCCACCAATAGGCTTGTTCAGCGGACCGTAAAACATGGAATAAAGGTGCATCTTTGGGGCTGCTTCTCAAAGCAGGGATTCGGCACTTTGCACCTCTTTACTGACAACCTAAATGCCGAGAAAATGATAAAAATCTACAAAAAGGCTTTACTGCCATCTGCCAAACGATGGTGCATCACAAAAAATGAAGATTGGATTCTGCAGGAGGACAACGATCCTAAAGACCGCAGCAAGCTCTGTACTCAGTGGAAGACTCAATCTGGCATCGTTACATTGGATTGGCCGTCGCAGTCGCCCGATGCAAACCCTATTGAAAATGTGTGGGCATATATTAAACGGAAGCTTCGTGGAAGACGCACATACACTTTAAAGCAGTTGTCTTACGAAATTCGTCGGATCTGGAGATCCTTGCCACTAGAATACGCCGTCAAATTAGTAGAAAGCATGCCTCGGAGATGCTAGGCAATTATCGACGCCGGTGGTGACTGGACACATTATTGACCGAATTGCATCATTGTTTGTAATGTGTACAATGTATATATAAATATGAAAGTTTCATCAAATAAATTTTTTTATAAATTAACACGACCACGCTCTTACTTGACAGACTGTAATGTTGTTTTCTTACATTAAATTCAAACGAATAAATTTTTAATAAGTCTTTATTTTTATTCAATAATATAATCACCCTCGTTATCAACAACATTTTGCCATCTAGTGTGCAAATTTTTAATTCCAGACCGATAAAAATCAATTTGTTTTTGAGTAAAATATCTCGAGATAGCATTTTGGACATCATCCAAATTTTCAAATTTTTTGCCACTAAGAAAATGTTGTAAGGATCGGAATAAATGGAAATGCGAGGGTGCGATATCGGGTGAGTATGGTGGGTGAGGCAGTACCCCCCACCCCAATTCATTAATTTTTTCCAGTGTTCGTCTTGCACAGTGCGGTCTTGCATTATCGTGTTGCAGAATAAAGCCTTTTCTGTTGACAATCGCCGGATACTTTTCGATTAAAGATTGGTTAACTCGATCCAATTGTTCACAATAAAGGTCTGCATTAACAGTTTGTCTAGGTTTCAGCACTTCAAAGTGAACCATTCCGCGAATACTCCACCAAACACACAGAAGCGCTTTTTTGGGATGTAAACCTGGCTTTGCAGTACTTCGTGGTGATTCATTTGGAGAGAGCCACTTTTGCGTTTTGGATTATTATATAGGATCCATTTTTCGTCTCCAATGATCAAACGATCAAAAAACGGTTCTGTATGGTGCCGTTGAAGCAATGCGTTGCATGTGATGGATCGGTTGGCTTTGTTCTCTTCGGACAGATTAGGGGGGACCCAAACACCTGCTCTGCTTATTTTTCCAATCTGCTTTAAATGTTCCTGGATGGTTGACCAAGGTTGGTTAAGGGTGTTTGACAGTTCTTCGATTGTTTGACATGGATTTGCTTCGACTTCTACCCTTAGCATGTCGTTGTCTAATGTCATTGGTCTTCTTGATCGATAGGAGTCATACAGATCAAAATTACCGGATTTGAACTTGGAAAACCATCTTTGGCATTTACGAACGTCTAATGCACTTAGATAAACATCGCAAATGTTTTTGGTCGCAACTGTTGCGTTACTACCCTTGCGAAACTCAAAAAGCATACAATGCCGGATATGCTCTTCTGGTATTTGGCTGGTCATTTCACCCCAAATTGCAAAAAAAATTTAATGTTGTGAATTATTTAAAAGTGAACAAGTCACAATAACCTCAAAATGACTTTAACACGCCTTCGAGATACACAATGAGCTGACAAATGACAATCAAATATCGACATGCGCAGAAAAGACATTACTTTCCGGTCCCCCTAATATATAAAAGATTAATAAAATCATTTAATATATAAAATATGTCAATATTTAATTAAATACTTTAAATTATTTTGAAAAAAAAAAAATAAATAATTTCTCCACGGCTTTTTACGCATACAAAACTTTAAATTTGAATATTGTTTTTTTTGTCGTTCAATTTTGATGAAACTTTTTCTGTATATTGAATCGAAAAACAGGCTATTCATGTATCAATTTACTACTGTGATCAAAAAGTAAGGTGAAATTATCATTTAAAACTCCCGGGCATTAGGAAGGCAGGTAAATTCTTTTTTCCTAGGTTGGTAGGCCTGACTATAACATTTGCCAAGCGTCTGTTTGTCAAAAGGTTTAATTATCTCCGAGTTACACGTGTTTCTGTAAACAACCAAAAGTGAATTTTTCAATTTTTACAATGGGTGATTTTGTTGAGCAAAGAACTTGCATCAAATTTTGTTTGCGGAAAGAATATTCTTGTGCGGACACGTTGAAAATGTTGCGGAAGGCCTTTGGTGATCAAACTATGGCACAAGAAAACGTTTATAAGTGGTACAACGAGTTCAAAGCGGGCCGAGAACGCGTTGAAGGCGAGCCGCGCTCTGGACGACCATCAACGTCTACCGACGAGGGCCACGTCCAAAAAATCAAAGATTTGGTGCTTGAAAATCGTCGATTGACAATTAGAGACCTCGCTGATAGTGTTGGAATATCATTTGGCTCAGCCCAAACCATTTTGAAGGATGTTTTGTCAACTCAAACGCGTCAAGTCTCGATTGGTGCCAAAATCGCTCAATTTTTTGGAAAAAAAGCGTCGCGTTGATGTGTGTGAAACTTTGCTGTCTGACTATCAGGACTACTTGAAATGCATCATTACTGGAGACGAGACTTGGATTTACGCATACGACCCTGAAACCACCGACCAATCCAGCGATTATCGCGCAAAAGGTGAAGCAAGACCGAAAAGACCACGGCAAAGTCGATCGAAAATCTAGGTCATGTTGACAGTTTTCTTTGATTATCGTGGTGTGGTGCACTAACTGGTGAATTCCTTCCGCCGGGCCAAACTGTCAACAAAAAATATTATTTGAGCGTTATGCGTCGTTTGCGTGAAGCTATTCGTCTGAAACGGCCGGAATTATGGGCGAACAACACTTGGTTCCTTCATCACGATAATGCACCATGTCATACTGCATTGGTTCTTTGCGACTTTTTTGCCAAAAACTCGACTCATATCGTTCCGCAACCACCGTATTCGCCTGATTTGGCTCCGTGCGACTTCTGGCTATTTAGCAAACTCAAAAGGCCAATGCAGGGATGCCGTTTTGACACGATTGAGGAGATAAAAACCGAATCGAAGAAGGTCTTGAAGGCTATACCGGAAAAAGACTATTCCGACTGTTTCGAGGACTGGAAAAAGCGTTGACAAAAGTGCGCTTTATCGGACGGGGATTACTTTGAAGAGGATGAAATTGATTTGGAAGAATAAATAAAGAATTTACATTTTATAAACAAATTGACCTTACTTTTTGATCATAGTAATATATAAAAATTTATGTAGTAGTTTTTACATGACACATGCACAAACAGACATACAAACATTCTATAAATTGCTGATTTGGACTCTATATTGCTAGTGATGTTTGCCAAGTATTTAAAAAAAAAAAATAAATTATGTACAAACTCATATGTGACTCTATTACTCGTATATATATATATATATATATATATATAAATTAATATAATTATTATTATCTTATCAGTATTATTTTAAAGTTTTAAGCTGTTATTATGAAATTATAAACTGTTAAAGAAAATTATAAATTAAAAAAAAATTTTGTAGTAATAAATGTTAAATTCTTCACACACCTTATACAGTGTATTATTTTATAAACGTTCAGTCTAACAAAAAGTTTTTTTATTAAATTTATTGATTTTTCCATAAACAAAAATGTGAATTCAAAAATGTGAAATAATTGTTGGAGCAAGTTGACGCAAATTATTTCCGATTCGCAAATTTACCCTACGTTAACCTTTTCGTGCAAATCAAAATAATTTGCAATTATCACGATAATTCAAAATAAATTATTTAATATTAATATTACGAATCTGTTTAATTTATAAATTTATTTAAATAAGCTCGTGATTAAATTAGAAATATAATTTTGATTCATATGAGCGACTAATTTTATTATTGAAAAATATTTTTATGTAGTACAAAATTGTTTATTATCTACTCATGAAATTAATTTAAATACAATTAAAGTACCAACTGTTTAAATGAAGCTGCCACTTTTGATTAAACTCGAAATATTTTTCATATAAATTTATCGTTTATTTATAATCATTAAAAATACATTAATATAAACAAAATTTCTTAAACAAGACCTGTGAGTATGATGTGTAATAATTCATTGGACTTATCAGACTGGATGTTAATACATTATATTTAAATAGAATTAAAAATATAAATACATTAAATATAATACATTAAATAATTACAGAATAATAATATTTATTAAATAAATTGTCAATGTTGAAATAACGACACTCCGACTTTGATTAATACAGTTTTTTCATCATAATTTTCACATTCTTTGATTCAATATTTGGAAAAAAAGGTTTGCCCTCTTCATCTAAAACTTCCGCATAGTTTTGCGTTAATTCTTCTTTGAATCCCGCTCGCGCGGCTAGAATTTGAGAGACAGTAGCCGTAAACATTGTTGAAGAAGCTGGTATATCGTATTTTTGACCTATTTCGTTCCTGAAAATTTATATTTTTATATTAGTTTTTCCTAAAAAATAAATCTATTTTATATTTCAATGAATATTTGTTTAAAATAGTATAAAAAATATTTTGAAATTTATATTTTTTTTATTATTATTATTTTAGAATATACATTACATTTTATTATTTTATAACAATTTACTATTTCTTTTGTAAAATTATAATAATGAACAAATATTTTTTTATTACTTACGTATCCTTAAAATGAAATGATTGTACCGCAATGATATTTTCATATTTTTACACGGTTAACTTCATATGCTAGTGTAAACTTTTTTTAAAATAAAAAATAAAAAATAAAAAAAAGTTTCCTGTAAATTTCCATTTCCAATTTAATTTCAAGCTATATCTTACCTTGCTTCGAGCATCCGCAAACCTAACTTTTGACCTCGAAAGTGCGGTGCAACAGAAAGCCCAAAGGCAGAAATGTATTTATCTGCACCAAGTATCTTATGAGCGTCGGCCTTTTTCGACATATTCATCATTAAATCACACAATCTTAAAAATTTTGGAGATGTATATTTTTTCTGTAAAGAAATTTTTCTTATAATTATGTTTTTTCACTTGCAAGCGACGCAAAGTCAAATCACTTTAATAACATATTAAGATGTACATATATACATATAGTTATTGTATTTTCTAAATAAATAAATAATTAAATAATCTTTTTCACATAATTATAATTACGAGCTACAAATGTTCATTTAAATTAAAAACTAGGTAAACATTTATAGATTAGTATAAAATTATTCATACTATTAAAAAAGTCATTAAGTTTAACAGTTTCGTAAAATATATTTAAAAATTCTCTTAAATGTTTTATTTAATTCATGAATAAAATATATAGAAACGAATTTATTTTTTAACAATCGACAATACTCACCTTTAATTTCTCAAACTCCTCTTCCGTCTCCTTTGTCATAACGCACAGCATATTAATTCCTGCTAACTCAGATATTTTTCCATTTGATTCAAGTACATAAGCTGCTTCAACAATACCTTGCTCCAAACAATAATTCCACGCAACACGAAAATCGTGAATTAATTTTGGATCATCTTTGCAATCTAAATTAAGAAGTTTATATTAAGTCGAATAATAATCTTACAATTATATTTTATAATCATTCAAAATTATTTTAATGTTTACATTTTTCTGAAATATTTAACAAAAGCTTTTCCAACGATATAAATAAACTTTTGATAATCTTCATACAAACACTTCTGCAAATTACGTAGGTTTTGAAACTTCATTTTGCAGTTATAAAATAGTTTTCAATAATAAATTTAATATCGAATTGAAACGAATCAGTTTTTTATATATTAAAAAAAAATAATAATAAAACTTTTGCTATAACATACTCACTCAAACTCTTGCACATCGGTTCGTCGACGATAAAATACTTCAACATGTGTTCCACCGCTTCCTCGCGTCTTTCTATCGGGACTTCCTGAATCGAAAATTTCACGGTCTTCGCCGTACCGTCCGCCAGTTTGTCTTCGCCTTCAACGATCCGCCAAACGTTCGGAGGACCGTCGGGACGCCGCCAGGCAAATAGTTGAGCGACTTTATTATCGCTCATTTTACCTGAGAAATAATGGGGAGGCTCCTTATAATTTGATAAACCGTACAATTAGTTCGTTATTTACTTGGCTTGTCACGACGTCGCAGTCGATTGCCGAAGGATATGGATAAATTATAGCGTAATAAGAATTTTATTGTTTAAGTAATAGGTAGACAATAATAAATTCGATTTTTTTACGTTATAGAAATACATTTCGTTTTGCGTTTCTTCTCATCCAGGCATTTTATAGCGAAATTTTAAATTATTCGTTTAAAAATTATTATTATTATAATTAAATTAATTTTTTATTTTTTAAATATCGCTTTCTTTTTTAACAATTTATAGTTTAATTGATATGATTTTCTGCTTATTACCATTAATAATCAAAAGAAACGCGGGTTCTAGGAAATGAAAATGTTGACATGACACATAATTTATTTTTATTAAAATTGATTTTAAAAATGCACCTTTGATCTCAATAAGTCTAATAAATAAACGTATATAAAAAAAGTGTCTTACTCCTCATAAACAATTAAAATAATAATCACCGTTACACAAAAAAGAAAATAAATGAATAAATAAAATTACTATTTTAAATTCAATGAAATCCGATAAAGAAAAGAAGATAGAGGATCAAAACGTACGCAGTATATTAATCAAACATACTCTCTCTCTCTCTCTCACTCGCTCTTTATTTCGAATAAATAAAAAGTATTACAGACGCCGGTATTATGACAATGTAGAACTTGATTAAGCATGGCTCTCACATTCGCGGCATAAGTAAAGCCAGCTCCGTAAAGCAGAGTAAAGCGCTCGCGCGCGCGTCTACGGCTGATTTATATACCCGTGAACTTACCGCAAGCCAAAAATAGCCGAACAGCAGCAACGGTGGCAACTTTAGCGACGACGTTACAGAGCAGCGGCAGTTAAGCGACGTAGTCGCCGTCGTCGAACTTCTCCGGACTTTCCCTCTCGATCTTGGTTAGTTCGCGCGAGTAGCGTGACGTCTCCTTAAAAACGACAACTTTAATGGAAAGAGCTGTACATGCGTTGCACGCGTAACTCTATCTTTGTCTCTCTTTCCACTCGCGAAATAAAGGAAAATGGGGCAAATACGGACTCGCACGCGAGGAAGGCGCGCCGATGCTTACGAAACTGCGCGAAGACGACAGCGACTGTAGTTCTCTCTAGATTTAGTCTGCACACGATTAAATAATTATGTAAGTGCGGGATAGTACACGCGCCTGTTGAAGTATATCGCACGGAGATTCGTCGTAGATTTTTCGATGTTTTCTAATAAAAATTTAATGTCGTGTTTCTTGCACACGATCGAGTATTTTTTCTTTTACTTTTTTTTTATAACATTTTATTTTAATTCATGTATTTCAATGTAATTTATTTCACTTATAGTTTATGCGTTAGTAAAATCCAATGATCAGATATAATATTAGATGGAAAAATACATTAAACGGAGTCTATCTATAAAAGAGATAAAAAACAATACGAAAATTTAATAATGTATACGATAATTTTATAAAAATTCTCTGCTCAAGCTTAGAAAGGAATTATTTAAAATTTTATTAAAAACAGTGTACGTGATTTTCCTATAAGCTTTAAAACTCCAAACATCATCTTTAAAAATGTATTCGTCGATCAATATATTGAAATAATAAACTATTTAAATTTTTTTTTAAATAGAAAATTTTGCTATTTATTGAAAAATAAAATTCAAATATCGTATATTCGTAAAATATTTCATTAAATTTATTATTATTAATAAATTAATTTATTTTAATGAATAATTTAGAAATAACTTTGTTTAATTTTATAATTTTATCGTGAAAATTTCTCACGTAAAAACTAATTGAAATGTTGAGAAAACGAATGTTTTCCTCTTTATATCTAAAGTACACACATGATTAATAAGTATTAAAAAAATTTAACTTCCAAATGATAAATATTGCACACGGGTATATGTACTTTTACATTATCTTTAATTTTTTATTTATTATCAAAATAGTAAATTCCATTGTTATCTATTCGTCAAATTAAAAATATTTAATATTAACACAATTTTTTTAAAGTCGCTCATCCATATAGGCTTACTTCTTTGTTATTTATTTGTAAATGTATTCTTACCAATTTTATCATTATTGAAATAAAAAAATGTATATCTCGAGAAGACGTTGAAACATTAAAACATCGATTACATTACAATATAAAATTATTAAGCCAGCCTCATTAAAATTACATGTTTATCGTAAACGCTCAAAATACTCGGAGTCACGTAGCAATCGCTACATAAACAAATAACGTTTATCTTACATTACTAAATACGGCACACAAACGGACGCAGTTGGCGCGTGTTGCTTCCGGCGCAACATCCAGCCTTCCATTACAGTTTCATTCGAGACTTTTAATCATGATCTTCAGCGTCTTCGCTTCGATGTTCGGGAACAAGAGTTTGCCAGCCTTGTCCTCAACTTCGTTATACTCTTGGAAAAACGCTGTCTCAAAACCAGCTCGTTCGGCTTGAATCTGCGAAGATGGGCCGGTGAAAATCGTCGATGTTGCGGTTATACCGTACTTCCGACCGATGTCATTCCTGTGACATTTCAAATAAAGTGTCCCATCGTGAATTCACACGAATTTCGTATGATAATTTAAACAAAAATTTAAATAAACTATTTGATAAAGTTACATTATCTTTCTGACATTTTAAAATTTACGATAAAACAAATTTTTTAATATATTAAAAATTATTTTTAATATTGTAATACTTCAAATTTAAACATTATATTTATAATAATCGAATAATTTAACATGCATTAACGAAATTTAAGCTTGATTTACCTCGCTTCGAGAAGGCGGACACCGAGCTTTTGACCTCGGAAGGCAGGTGCAACGCTTAATCCTAAGGCGGTAATGTATTTGTCGACTCCATAAATCTTGCATACGTCCACGTTTTTCGATACCTCGTGTATGTACGAAAACAGTTTCTTTACGTTTGCCGATTTAAAACCAATCTACGAAAAAAAAAATATCTTTTTTTTTTTTTTTTTTTTTTTTTTTTGTTATTTTTAGAAGGACGAAAAAAATATATATAATTTTATATTAATAATTTATTCTATATATAATTTTATATAAAAATATCATTTATTTCATTAGAATTTATATAATTTAAAAAATTTCGCAGTTTTCTAAAATATTGTATTATATTTTAGATTAGTTTATTTATTATTCTTTAGTTAATACATATCATATTATTGAAATAAAGTTATATAAAAAAGATTTAAACATTTTTTCTTAAATTAAACAAATTGTGAAAAAAATAATTTGCCTAATAATCCAAAATATTAAAATACACGAAATTTTTTAAACGGCAAAAGATTTCTCGTTAAAAGTTTAAATTATTAACTTAAAACAAAAAGAAAAAAAGCTTTTTTAAACATTTCATTCACCAAGGCATCACAAAAAATAGTATAGTACGAAAGTATCGCAAATCGATGCGGTGAATTAACCGCAAACTCGAGCCAATTTTACCAAGTTATACCTTTAATAAATTTTCCTATTTAAGGTGAGAAATTTCGATATTGAAACCCATAAACATTTTCCTTTTTGTTCGAGATTTCAGCAAAGTATTTTAAAGTCAACAAACTGATCTTGGTAATAAAGTTTTTCCCAATAACTTCAAGATATTGAACATGCTAAGATTGTTTTTGTTCTTTGAAGCTACGGACATTTATTTGCGAATAATTTTGTACAAAGACAATGATTCTTTATTGAATTTTGGATTTGATAAATTTCAATATATTTTTAAAAAATACAATGTATATTTTATTATTGCTTCGGCTGTGTCTAATTTTTATTCGATAGAATATTTTTGTAAAAATAAGGTAAACATACCCGTATGAAAAGTCCGATAAAAAAAAACTATTTTCGCAATAAATAAAATGAAGTAAGAAAATCTTTACAGCGAATAATTTAATATTTTAATTTCTTGAATATGCAAGAATAAAAATAAGGTATAAAAGCAATAAATTCATTAGTATTATTTGAAATTGCAAAGCTACATCTAATGAATTGAAAGTGATAATACAATAAAGAAAGAACGATAATTCCAACGGCATTATTATATACATAAAATGTAAATCATTTCCTTAGAAAGTACGAGAAAATTTACAATAAATTTTAAATCTTTGTAAAATAAAATATTAAAAAAAAGTATTCAGAACAAAACGAGATAAGATTACCGATGCGCTTATATAAAATTTCAGAATATTAAAATTGAAAAAATCATAAAAAGTGTCAAACACGTTTAAAATGATTAAATATCATAGATTAAAATAGACGAGGTGTATGATAAGATTGGATATCGACAGGACATCTCACAAGATCATAGAAGAAAAATCATGTGAGAATATACAGCAATTGGTAAATCCAAGAAAACTTCAATGATAATGAATTGGGTTATTGGGTTATTGTGTTATATTGTGTGACATGTTCATAATAAAAATAATAATAAATATAAATACCGTAAAATCCTCTAGTACTTTATCAATTTCTTTAGTTGCCACAAATGTAATATTTACACCGGCGAGCTCTAATAATTTGTCGTTTGAATCTATTGTATAAGCAGCAACGCTTACGCCTTGTTTTAAAAAGTAACGCCAAAGTTTTCGAAAATCATTCAATGCATCTGAATCATTGATCAAGTCTGAAAAATTATAGTTAAAAGTTAAAATATTTTTTATCACTGATTAACATAATTCGATGACATTTTAAATATCAAAAACGATCATCTTATTTCAAAATTTAGAAGACAATTCTAGAAATTTTATAAAAAGAATTTTCATTAAATTTCAAACGTAATACGTCTTTTCAAAAATACTTCAAGTCAAAGTGTAGGTAATAATATTAGATTTGCACTCAAGTATGTACATCATATTCTTTTACAAGTAGGGTAAGGTGCCCCAAGAGTACGCAACGCTCATATTTCCTTCAAATATTTACGATTCGAATAAGTTCCAATTTTATGTTGACCAGCTATCGGTTGCCATTGTTTCGACGAAATTTAATGAAAAATTATTATGTTCTACCATAAATATGGACGATTTTTTAATTTCTTTTTTTGTCTTAAAATTTTTTTCTATTTTAAAATGAGAGCCGTAATTTAATCAATCATTCAATATCAAGGAAAATTTAATTTTTGCGTTTGATTCGATAAAAATACTCCATAACAACAAAGTTGACTGTCTGAAGGTTGTAACGGGGTAAATTTATCTACACCCGTTAGCAACGCAGGACCTTCCTCTGGTCCTGCTTTAACTCTATGTGTGCGTGAGGGGCCTTGCCTAAGGCCCCGCGACCGGTGTTGCTCCCACCGGGCTCGGCTGCTCAGTATGTGTGCCAAAGATCGGTTGGCACACCCGCGGAGGCGGCGGTATTCGGGATAGGGACGCTGTAGGGAAGAAAAAATAAGAACGCACCGACTCAGTGCTAAAATGCTTCTTTAATAAATAAACACAAGCAAAACAATACAAAATGTAATAAATTATCGCGGAGAGGTCTAATTACGCGAAGAGCAATTAGTATTGCCTCACGCGCAATACTAACTCTCAAGGTGCGCACTGCGCATGTGCACCCTCTTCGCTTCGCGCGGCTACACACACACGTGTAGTCTATGGACGGCGGATATAGAGAGAGCAGTTCCCTCTCTATACTGCCGTAGTCTGTGACTGCTCGAGTGAGAGCGTCTCTTACTCTCACTCGACGCTGCAGTCTATGGTTGAGCGAGAAAGCTCGTTACTCTCGCTCAATTGCGTGCTCGCAGGTTGTACGAGTAAGAGTGGCTTTCTTTCTCTTCTCGTACGCCTATTCTATTCTATCGACTCTTTCTCCTAACGTATTTCTTGTCTTCGATATTGACACGTGCGGCTGGTAAAACGGCTCGGACGAGAAGAAGGCTTGAGGGGAGGGCTCCTCTTTTCCCTCTCGCCTATCAGTTTTTCCGCGTAGCGCTATCGATTCTTGATCGATAGCGCCGCGTTTTGGTACGCCGCGGCTTTTCCCGCGTCAAGCCATCGATCGCTTAATCGATGGCGCCGCGTATCGTCGCGCCGCGAACTCTCTTTCTATCGCCTATGGCAGGTGGCTTAGCCTCTATAAGCCACCTGTCACAAGGTATATTTTGGATATCGGTGTATGTATTATTCAATAATACATGATGATACAGCAAGATCCTCTATTAGTATTGCAGCTCTGATTTCTTTCAATCAATAATATAATTATTTAATTTATAAATGACTTTAGATAAAAAAGTACATCTTACAAAACCGCGTACTATTAAGACACTTTACCCTATAACTAAAATATTATCAAAGTATTTATACGATTTTAATAAACTATAAAATCAATCAATTACAAGTAACACATTCTTGCCATTTTGATTAAACAAGAAAACTTCGATGTAAAATATCGTTATCGAATATACTTATATGTATATGCATGCATACTCAAAGATTTGCAGGTGACCTCGTCAGCCACGAAGTATCGGCACATATGCGAAACAGTTTCCTCGTGTCTGTCCTCGGGAACATCTTGAATGGAAAATCGAACGCGTCTGATTGTTCCTTCGTTCAGTTTCTTTTCGCCTTCGATTACCTTCCACGCGTTGATCGGACCGGCTGGTCGTTTCCAATCGGATACGAGCGACCATTCCTTCCCGTTGGTGTCACTCTTTTTCTCGGTCATCTTTAACCTTATAACCGCTTATCTTCTTTCACACTTGCTATCGTTAAAGTACGGAATAGTTAGTTGTTATACCGCTCCATGCTCACTTTTATCTTGGCTTGATCTTTTTAAGTTCTGCAATGTATTGTAATCGAAAGCCAACGGTTTTAATAAAATAACTTACTCGTATGATTTTTTCAATTAATTAAGAAGTTAATGATAATAATTGTAAGTGTTTAGAATAAAAGAAAATCTTAGTTGTAAATTAATAAAGTGCACGCAATTGTTCGTTATGTCAAACGATCGAAAAAATTTTAAGATAATATAAATATTAATATCGTATACATGTTTACTTACAAAACGTATTATTTTTTTCTTCTTTTTTCTATTTTATAGGAGCATAACAAATATTTAAATATGATGTAATCTATAATTGAATTTTAATTCGAATATTTATTTATAAATCAATTATTAATTGACTTTAATCATCTTTTTTTTGCAAAAAAAAAAAATAATAATAATAATAAACTTTGATTTACAAAGCAATTATATCGTATACTAATTACTTTATAAAAATTATTAATCTGGTTTTTTTATACTATATTTTTATAAAGTAAAATACACAACATTACACAAATATTAATAAGTAAAAAGAAATAAGTACGTTAGTATATTTTTTAACTATTTTTGAAAAGTAACTGTCCAGGCAATTTTATTTTGATGCATTCGTATACTTTTCCTGAATACCTTTGTACAGCTACGAATACATACTTCTCTTTGTACGTGATCAGAAAGTGAGTTATAAGCTAGACTAAATTTTATTGAAATACTTCGAAAGTATACGACAGTATACAAATAAATTGAAAAAAACTTTCGAAAAGTTTTAAAACGCGCGCGCGCGCGTCGTAAGTCAGCTTGGTGTTCAAATAACGCACAAAACTCTAAACTTGCTCTAAAATCGCACAGGCATTAACAATAATATTAATAACGTCAACGATCAAGAAAATCAACGGACTCGCGCGTATTTCAGCTTCGGACGCAGATACCGCATAATATAACGATGCGCTATATTATGCCGCAGTTGACCATCCATGCGCTCGCTTATGCTCGATGAATTAAAGCATAAGGCTGAGAGAAAGAGAGGACAGCAAATCGCATCGTACTCGTCGCACTGAAATTCAGCTTACACATGAGAGAGAGAGAGGGAGAAACTGTGAGAGGAGAAGAGAGAAGAGGGATCAAAGTGAACCGCACACGTTATGTGTATACGCACATACTCGCTCGTACGTAACGCTCATGAAATTACGCGCAGTGGTATCGTTTCATGAAGTACCGTGAGAATCGTTCAGTGTCCGGTAATTATTTTTTTTTTTTTTTTTTTTTTCGTTACTCATTTTTTTAATATAGAAAAAGCCTTAACAAAAGTTTTTTTCCACATTCGTGTAGAAAACTTATTATTTTTTTCTACCTAGAACGGTTGTAACGCGAGACTAATTTTTGAACGCGTGCGCGCTACATCGTATGGAAATAATTGCGTAGGGGGGACATTTAATTGATTTATAAAGCAATCAAAATTGACCAGCAAAAATTGAATTGTGAAAAATTAATTTGATATTTATTTTTTTTTTTTTTTTTTTTTTTTTAAACTGTCGACAGTTAAAATTGAATTGTTTGTAGAAATACATAGTTATCAATTTAAAAAATATTGAATTTTAAAATTATGCAGTATTTTATAACACTTTACATCGTCTTCCAAAAATACGATGATCATGATTTTATTGTATTTTAATAAAATTATTCGATTATTTTTTATTGGAATAATGAAAAAATAAAAATATTACAAACAATAAATAACTTCAGTAGAAAGACACCAAAATAATTCTTTTATATTTTCATTTATAAGAAGTTAAAATCAATTTATAAAAATAAAAAATAATATTATCAAAGTATTAATTTTAATAAATTTATGTTGAATAGTTTAAAATAAAATGAAATAATCTTAAGGCAATAAGTTTTAAACAATTGCTTTGAATAATTTATTGCTAGCGTTTAAAAATAGTGTAGAAATTATAATCAGATTTTAAAAATAAATTTAATAGCTTATCGCATACGTATCTATGATAATATTATCAACTATTTTAATCGCATCTATAAAAATGCGTACATTCTTGCACGTTTTTTCAAGTTTTAATTTTTATCCGGAAATATTGCAATATACTATTATTACTAATTTTATTAAAAATCTGTTAATTATAATTTTAAACATTTGAAATTTCATAATAAATCATAAAAATGGATATTTTAAGAAAACCTAGATCTATTGTGATAAATAAAATTAATTACTTCATATGTTATTCTTTTATTTTTATCGTAATGTATGAACGTAAAGATACGATTATAAAAATAAGCTTTTAATCTAAATTGAAACTTTAATTCGAAATATATTATATTTCTTAAAGCTTAATGATATAATCTAATGTTCTTATGCATGCAAAATAAAGTTTTAGATGAAAAATTAAAAAAAATGTTGCTAAATTTAAGATATGCCCGTTTACCCTTAATCATCGTTTATTAAAAGTAAACATCGACAACGTCATTACAAACCCTTCGTACATTACGCCTATGAAAATAATTTAGAAATTACTTTCGTATAACGTTTCAAGGCCTCGCGTCTTCTTTAAAACATCATTGATACTATTTAAGCAATTTACGAAGAGCAACGATACGCTTAAGATGCTATAAATCTCACTCTTTTACTCATTCCCTTTTATAAAAATACCACTTCCTTTTAGAGTCTAGGGCTTAATTCAATCTTCCGTTTCCCCTCTCCAATATGTTCCATTTCATCGAAATTCGAATTCAAAACGGTTGCGCTAGATTTTCTCCCTCGCCGTTGACTTTTTCACGTTATTATTACTTTTTTATTTCTCTCTTTCTCCAAATTATTTTTTTCTTTTCCTCTTTTCCTGAGAGCGCTTTTTTTTTTTTTTTTTTTTTTTTTTTTTTTTTTTTTTATGTGTATTTTTTGTATTTTATCGATATCTTTCTCTTTGCGAGTGTTATATTGGCACACATAACTATATAGATATACATGTGTATGTCAATATATACATGTGTAAATGTAGACGCGAAGGAATGCGCGGGAAAATCGATTAAAGCAATGGCGCGAGGGTGTCGAAAGGGAAGAATACAGGCGCATTAGAGAGCCGTACGCGGTTATAAGGCAAGAAAACCTTGTACAATCGAGTGAACTCGAGAAGAGCTGGAGGGTAAAAAGATATGCGAACGGTGGTGTCGACTGATCGGGAAATAAAAAACCTTCAAAGTCTTTCAACGTCGTAAACATTGATTTATATTAAATATTTCTTTTTTTAATTGTTAAAAAAAAAAAAAAAATCTTATCGTATAGATTCAATACTTTTTACAAATGTTTATAATAATTTTATGTTAAAAAAACGCAGAATGATAATAAATTAATCAATATTGTGGAGTTACTTTTTATTGCGGTTAGAAAATCGTTATAAATGTAATAAAAAAATATAATTTAATTTCATATCATTAGTTTTTATTGAAAATCAATACATTTATATTGAAGAAAACTAACATTGAAAATATATAAAAAGTTTAAAATATTTTAAGGTTCTTAAAGTTGCAAACAAAAAAAAAATACATAATATGTTTTGTTATTATTGTTTAGAGTTATAAAAGTATATTTAAAATTACGATATTATGTTATTTATATTTCATAAATTGATTAAAAATACAAAAAAATGTTAAATAATAGATAATATTGTTTAGTAAAAAGTATAAAGTCAATTTTTTTTTCTATTTAAAGAATATTTAAAACTATTTTTTATTTCCGCTTAAAGAGTAAACGTTTAGAATATTGAGATTCTTCTTTTAAAAATAACATAAGTGATGATTTGATTCGATCAAAATATATTTGCTACGTGTGTAATGTTTAAAATATTACATAACATTATTGTAATGTTGCCATTTAATGTAAAACATCATAATTTGTCAAATATTCTGATAAAGTCAAAGTTTTGAAAATAATTGAAAACTTTCAATTTTATCCAGTAACTGTTTTTATAAAAGACAAAAAGTTCAGTAATACATAACTCCGCATTAAATGATCTCTTGAAACAACACAAAGCTATCCCGTAGTCATGATGCATGTGCAAAACTTCAATGAAAACAACGACGAATCTCTTGGTAAATCGTTACTCTATAATTCTACGCAATCATCGTTATATCTAATTCTATACACAAAATATAATAACAAAAAATTAAAAATTTAAATAACACGAAAAATTTCATAGACAGCTTTGTGCAAATCTTTTAGAAAATTTTTTCGCTCAAATTTAGCGACAAAGACATTTTTAAAGCATGTCTTCAATAAGCTCGGTCGAAAAACTTTTTGTATTTATCTGTAATAAAAATTTATCTCAACTGTATAACTTTAGACGATCAAATTATTTTATTTACAGTTACAATTCATTTTACAATTTGTATACAAAAGAAGTCTTCAATAAAAGCGTTCGACTTTTTTACGACAAATTGAGCATATACATATTTTATTAAAGAATATATATATATATATATATATATATATATATATATATATATAAAACGTTAATAAATATCCTCTAAAATTGCTTTATAAATTCAAACCATTTATTAATTTTAAAAAAAATGAAGCACAAGAAGTCGTAAAAATTGATAGAATCCATTATTATCTAACGGTCATTATGAATTATATGAATTTTATTTCAAAATTTATCGCAATAAATGATTCTAAGATTACGGCAATCGCAAATGTTGCAAAGTTTGCAAAAAACTTCTTGACAAAACCATAAATATGTTAGCAGTACCAGCAAGAAAAACCTTCAATCCCGACGACACGTATCCGGAAATAAACGTGAACTGCTTCGCTAAGCACGTCGCCATTGTACCGATTCTATACGCGATAAAACTGAATACTATATAGTATATCGTTGCTTAATTATTGTGTACATCATCTTGATGAGCTTCAATATTTATAAAGAATGTCACCCTGAAATTTCTCAATATTTTTAAAATTTTTTTGGGCCTACCGATACCTACGCTTTCTCGAAAATCCACGAGCACAATGTTTCACACAATTATCGTATGCACATCGACTTTATTATCATCGATTATTTAAAATATTTTAAAAGTCATAAGTACCAGCCAAAATCCATACATGCGAAGTATAAATTTAAAAGTTCATATAGTTTATGGTATACAAGAATGTTTTGATAAGCTTAAAAAATCAGAATACTGTATTTGCATAACAACGAATATAAGGTGGATACATTTATAATTGAAAAATTCAAATAATAAAAAAATACAAACGGTAAAAATTGCAAAGCCGATATTTTCGCACGAGAGACTTTTTTTTATCTAACCGAGCAAGGATTTCTGTACACGTCGAAAATTCAATTTTTATTATTAATTCATGAATCTGGAATGCCGCAACATCGCGATAACAAAATAATCACTATGAAATTCGAAGACATAAATTTTTAATGAATTTGGAAGAATCGAATAGCAACATTTATTTTAAATATTTTTCTCTCTACATAATTATAATAATTGTGATTGGGCGTATCTTGTCTACTACTGTATTTGAAGTCGAATTTAAACTAAATAAATATTTTAAAAATTAATAAATTTTAAAAAATAAATAAATTTTATAATAAAACTAAATTATTTCATTTGCTTTTTCATTATTAATCTTGCATATCGAGTGTATCTTTGTAAATAAATTCCATTTGAACCAGAATAAATAACACATCAAGAATATTAATATAAATAATGTTAAATTTAAATATTTAGATATTTAAAGAAAATTTGATAAAAAAAAAAATAAATAAATCAAGCATTAAAATTATTGCATTTAAATAAACAAAAAGAAAAAAATGCCAATGTTTCTCATACATCAATGAAAAAAAAAAAAAAAGTTGCATCATTCGCGTTATTTCAAATTATCGGTAATCCATTCGTTTGTAATTGCGGTGCGTATGTCGCGTATAACTCAGATGCATGCACAAAGCTATAATCTACATATACAGCAATGGAACGAACGCGCGACAGCTTTTACAATGTACCCATCGCCTTCGTAATTTCCATTGCGCGCGGACGAGAAATTGATACTCAGAGGGTTAAAATTGGATCATCCGCTTTATTGTATAATATTCGCTTAACGCGTGAAATACCTGTTATTTTATTTTTTTTTTTAAATATACTTCGACGACGCGCTTTTGGAATTTTTCGACGAAAAGGAGAATTTATGCTTGAAATTTTGTGAAGTTTTATTCGTCCTTGTCGTAAGATTGATTTTGAAACTTTCCAGAAAATTATATTATTTGTGTAAATACGTTATTAGTAAAGTTTATTTTAGCATGCGCTACTCATTCTCTATTTACGTTAATTTAAACTTTATTTAAACTTTCACGTGGTAAAAAATGATGTTTTGACATGTTAGACATGTTTTGTACCGATGATTAATAACAGCGCAATTTATTTTAAAAAATATTCACCTATGTATGTACTTTAAAATGCATTTAACAAAATAATTTAGCCCCATTAAAGTATAAATGAAAAAAATATTGTTTTGGAAATATTTTCAAAACATTTTCCTTTTTATAAACAAACAATTATTTTTATATATTTATTTTAGGTATTGGTTAAAAAAATAAAGTAAATTATATCATCATAGCTACTATTATATTTTTTTATTTTTATTTAATAAATACAATTTAAATAAAACACTAATACTTTATTATGGATTAAATAATAAAATTAAATGATGAAATTTGAAACCCATTACGTATATGTTATGTAATATGTTATATATATGTATATATGTTTAAAAATACAAATGACTTGCAATTTATTTTTAAAATCAAATAAATTTGTTTTATTTTAATATAAATAAATAAAAAATAATTTCTGCTGATTGCGTTCTATCCACTTTAAATTTATTTTTATTTTCAAATTGTGACATTTTTTTAAAATTTCAAATTACAAGTTAAGAGTTACATCCTTAACATATATTCCGAATTACAACTTCAATTATATTATCGTTTTAAAAGCGATGCGCGTTTATTATAGAAAACATGTGCTCGAGACAAATCATCCGTCAATATCAGTCAACTTTTATTAAACGACACAACAGAACAATTATATTTAATCAATACGAACTATGCGCACAAATATTTAAACGAACTACAACGAGCGTAAAATAACTTTCAAACGAACGCTCGCTAATAAGTAACTTTCATGCAAATCTTTCTAAGCGCGATTAAAGCCCATGCAAAAACTAACGAATCATTCCGAAGCGAAATAGATTCCGGCTTATCGGCGAAAACATAAAAATTAAAGAGTCTAAACGTAAGTCGAAACATCTTTATTTTTATTTTTCTTACTCACGGGATTACCGAGTCGCAGTCCAGCCGATGCAGCTGTGCGATGCGTATAGGTTTCTGTTTGAATCTAACAACGGGGAACTAAACACACATGACCGTTATGTTGACACGTTATCTTTTACGTGCCTACTCCCCTCCAATTTTTCCCCGACTTCGGTACGCATTATATGTGTATATGTACGGAGCGCCACGTACGGAGACCATCGACAAAAAGAAAGAACCAAAATGTAAGTACTTTCTCGCTCGCTCCTTTGCCTTTTTTTTTTTTTTTTTTTTTTTTTTTTTGTGTGAAACGATCGACCGCGTGTATGGGTCCTTTGAGTTGGGTTACTTTCTTTTTCTCCGTCCTTTTTTTTTCTTTTTGATTTTGACGAAGGTTTCCACTTTAAGGTTTTACATCGACGTACTTTTTCAATGTCCGATGCCATAAGCATACTTGGAATTTTGGAAGATATAAGTACGCGATTTTGATGTACAGCTACAATATTATATATTAATTTTTCTTTTAAAATACATATTTGCATCAATATTAGAATTTTTTGTGTATTGGGATGTACAATAAAAAATTTTAAAAACTATGTAAATAGTAAATTTCAACAATAAAAAAAATACATTATTATTCATGTTTTTATTTTAACGTAAAAGTTCTAAATTATTACAATTTTATCGGTATTTCCTTGTACTTGTTTTGTATTTAATATCGCTCCGTCTGATGAAATTTCCGGCCGACTGTCTGCACATAATACCACTGCAATTTTATTCGTAATGCCATACTTGTTGCATTTCGGCATTTAATTTCAAAAACATAATTTGTACTCGAGTATAAAATGCAGTTTTTTTTACCATCGGTCGAATAGTTTGTCTGTCGTTGTTGATACCGAAAAAAAAAAAAAAAAAAAAAAAAAAAAAAAAAAAAAAAAAAAAAAAAATCATCGAATCGTTTGCCCGTGGCAGTGAACTGTATCATTAATGCGTTGTTGCAAAAAAAAGGCCCTCTACGGACTCCCGCATACCATCGACGACGAGTTTTTATTGCTTTTTTGTTTGCTTCCAATTATTGAGAGGGAAAAAAAGGCCCGGCAAATAATGGTGGCTGAAAATTATTCGAAAGTTTTCGTTTTAACGGCTGCTTGAAATTTTAAATATGAGCAAATTAACGACTCAATTAATATTATTTCAAATGAGTAATAGAGAAGTGATTACTTTTTAATTAAAAAGTTTAAACGTTATAAAAATGAACGTTATGTAAGTTATTGCCGATCTAATTTCACGATTTATAATGTTTTAAGAATGTGTAATAATTTTGATTGCTTTTATCGATTTTTAAATTTAAAAGTATTATATTTTTTTTAAATAATTTTACACGTATTTTTTTTTTTTTTTTTTTTTTTTTTTTAATGTTTTTGTCTTTACTAAACGTTGTTAGTAAAGAATGAAATGTATTTCAGTAAATAAAAATAAATTTTAAGTAAATCAGCTTCTATCAAAATAAAAAATATTTTATCTTTTTAACTAATATTATTTAATAAATACGAAGTAATTGAAATATTTTGTAAACAATTTCAAAATTTATTTACCTATAAAGTTTTAAAATTCTAGACTTTCTTTTGTAAATAAACTTTGCTAATTATAAAGTTTTTTTTTTAATGAAACTTACATAATTAAATTACAATTTTAATTTGTTAAATCGATCTGTTTTTAAGAATTAAAAATACAAATTTCTAAAAATTAAAAGGCAAATTATTAGTTATAACACAATTATGTATAACATAGATAAAAATTATTATATTCAACTTCAAAAATTTAGATAAATTTTCTTACTAGATAATTTATAAAAGAAATATAAATTTTATCAAAAAATACAAATCTAAAATAATGAATGATGGTTTTCCAACATTTAAAATTTTACTCGTATTATAAAGTAAATAGTTGAAATGCCTTAACTTATCTAAATAAAATAATAGCATGAAATTGTATCCACGGAGATATATTTATGTATATATATTTATCAAGAAAACAGATATTTATAAAAAAGAATGCAAAGAAAATAAATTTATCGTAACAGAAGTGATAAAAGCAAAAAAGTGTAAAAGCTGAAAAAATATGAATTTTAAACTTAGCTGCGATTAATAATATATAATTTAACATCGTGAATGACAAAAAAATCAACATTTTTTTTTTTTTTTTAAAACGAAGATAAAATTAAAAAAAAATAATAGTGGTTATTCAGCATAACATTAACGATTAAACTTTTGCAACTCAAAAACGATAAGATTGAAAATCTAAATTATCCTTATCGCGACTGCGTACTCTAAATTTTTAATATACAAATCAAACGTCGATTTGACACACGCGTTGCCTTTTTTTCATCTTTATGCGCGAGTGTGCGATAAAGTGCACATTCGCTCATTGAATAACTCAATGCAAAGGTAAACTTAAGCTCTTGATTGCCTCTAATTCCTGTATTCATCTGCCTTAGGTGCATCGTAATAGATAACACTTTACGTAATGTCGTGAGCTAATTACAGTGCGCGCACTTTTCTAACGTATCCAAGCGCGTTCTTAATAGCAGGAGAAAAACCATCGACATTTCGATTGACGAGGAGTATTTTTATATTACAGAAGAATAACGCGATAACACGATACATTTTCTGAAAAACAAATTGACGTTTATTTTTTACAATTGTCTGTATTGATAAATATCACAATATAGTGTAATCATATTTCATTTTATAATTTTTAATAAAAAAAATTGTTGCAATCGTTTATAAATAAATTACTTGTATAGTACGTTATTTATATACTTTGTAAAAATATGCGAATAAAGATAACTGCTAAATATTTAAACGAAATCATGGTAAACGTTTCATCATTGTCTTTGCACATTTTGATTCAATATTGGGAAATTGATGATTGCCATCTTCGTCAATGACATCCGCATAATCTATTGAGCTACCTTCCTCAAATCCCGCTCGCTTTGCTTGAATTTGCGAGGCTGTGGCTGTGAATAGAGTCGACGTTGCTGCTAATCCGTATTTTTTAGCCATATCGGATCTAAAAGAACGTAATAATTTTGAATGAAAAATATTTATTATCGGTTATTATTATTATTTTCACAATGAATATTTTATCAGAGTTTTTACATTTCTAAAGTATGCAATGTGTATTAAAAAAATGGATCTGCTAAAATACAAGTCAAATATTTTTACAAATAAATATTTTATATTCTAAATTTTAATATTTGAAGAAATTTTTTATTATAATAAAAAAAGTTTTTAATATCAAGTTCTAAATGCATTCTGAAAATTGTAAAATTTGTTTGGTGATTTTAATTAACCAAAATTTAAGTTTTAAAACTGCTAAATATTTTTTATATTCTAAAATTAATCAGCTTACCTTGCGCTAAGAATGTAATAACCAAGTTTTTGACCTCGGTAAGCAGGTAAAATACTGAGACTTATTGAACTGATGTATTTGTTTACATTGTAAGTTTTACAAACGTTAGCTTGATTACCTAATTTTTCGCAAAGGTTCCAAATTTTTTTAAATTTTGGAGATTTCATATTTTCCTGAAATTAATTTATTAATTTAATTTTATTAATTTTTAATCAAAAATACGTAATCAAGGATAAATATAAATGATTATAAATATAAATGATAGGTAAATGATTTATAAATATTAATGGATGAAACTCATTCCATAATTTTAATGTGAATATTATGAGACTAATGAATTAATTGACTCATTAATAATCGTTTATAAATTATTTATACTATATAATTAATTTAACACATGTTAAGATTAAATTTTCATTAATTTAACTTGAATAAAAATTTGAGTGAAAGACTACAATTGTAAATTACTCAATAAAAGGGGAAATAAATGTTTCCTTGGTTAATGTACTCAATGAGTAAATTCCAAAAAATATAATTTATGAAAAAATGACCATCATCAAATTTTTCAAAAAAAAAAAACAAATAAATAAATAAATTAAATAAATAAATTAAATAAATAAATAAATAAATAAATTATTGAAATCTTATCGAGATGAAATTAATTTTTTAATAAAAAGTATTGTTCACGAAACCATCATATGAGCAAAATATTTTGCTGCTTCATCTGTCACTATGAATAACATGTTAGCACCGACTAATTCTCCTATTTCTCCTTTAGAATCAAGTTTGTAACAACCCATCGCGACACCTTGATCCAATCCATAGTTCCATATTTGTTTAAAACCGTCAACGCCCTCGGGATCTTCTTTAATATCTAGCAAAAATCAAATTTTATTTTAAAATTATGAACAGAGTTTATCGATCAAGTTATTGACATTTATTACAGCATTAATGGCTAATTATATCAATAATAACAGTTTAAATAATATTTTTGATAATGTAAAAATATGTAATTTTTTAAAAAATTTTCTTAAATTTTACAACATTTCAAAACTAAATAAAACTCAAATACATATTGTAATTTTAAATAACTACTTTAAAATGCGGAACGAAACTTACTTAAGGATTTAGATAGAGGTTCCTCTCTTAAAAAGTACGTGCACATGAGATCGATTACTTCTTTTCGTCTTTCGTCATTGTTAGGAATATCTTGTATGGAAAATTTAACGGGCTTTTTCGACCCATCTTCTAATTTTTCAAAACCGTCAACAACCTTCCAAACGTTTGGTGGCCCGAAAGGACGTTTCCACGAAGTCATCTGTTTTATCTAAAATTCATAATGCAAAAATTAATTAGCAATATAATTTTTCCTTTTCATATTTATAAATTATTATCGATTAGTTATAGTTGTTGATTTATTTCATTCACTTGATTAATATATGAAACTTGTGCACATTAATTTTTATTCGTTGGTATTATAAAACTTAAGAAATTTGATTTTTAAATCATTTTTTTATAACTTGATTTTTAATTCACCTTATACAATCTTAAAATTAAAACCATAAGTAAACAATACATTTTTCTATTATTTTTTTTAACCGATTGTTATCATCAGTATTTTAAAATCTTCTGCATAGAACTATTAACCCCTTAAGGGAGTGTCCTGAATTAGAAGGTCAAAAAAGTCGATTTTTTTTTTTTTTTTTTTTTTTTGCTTAAATTTATTCCTTAGACATTGAAAAATATGTATGTGAAATTTTAGAGGCCAATTCCAAGTATTTTAGAACATACAGCACTTAAAGCGGTGCGGCGTCAAGCAGGTGTGTGAGCGCTCGGGAAACTTTAAAGCGTGTTTTCTCGAAATTTTATTTTTGCGATTATGTCAAAATGCCGTACACGATAACTAAAAAAGTTTTCGGCCGATTCAAATAAAACAAAGCTTGTTAGATTCACAATTGAACTCTCTTCTTAATGAATTAATAATATTATGAAAAATGTATTTTTAAATAATTTTTATTTAATATTAAAGTGAATTTTTTTTTTCCAAAAACATAACTTTTTTTTTAAAACGTTATATTATTCAAAATTTTTCGACTTTCTTCCAATTTTTTTAGTTCATTCGGAAAAGAAAGTATTAAAATTAATATGCTACCGTTTTTTTTAGTTCAAAATTACGAACGGCATCGTGTACGGGCCGCGGAGAGTCGTGCTATGCGGCGCCTCACAAAACTGTTTATATCTTTGATATATATTAATATTTTCAAAAAAAAAAATTGTTTTTTATTGTCGAAATATAAACGAACATAACCTGAAAATTTTAAAAGCGTCGTTTTATTTTTTCCCATCTAAAAAAATTCGCGAAAAAACGCCTTTTTTTCGCGCTCTAATTCGGGACACTCCCTTAACGCAAAGTTTTTTTGAAAAAAACAGGCCAAAAAAAAATCAATTTTTACACAACGCAATACAACGCCGCTTGAATTATCTCGATTGTGCACAGTTTAGCCTGTTTAGCACGCTTGAATTAACTCGAGCGTACAAGTTAAGGAGTTAAGAAATTAAATAAACTTATCTATTTCAGCAAAATAGTGAGCATTTGACGACATGCGGCTTTTATCTTAGAATGTGATTTTATTACGATCTTGCAGGCATTAATCTAACGTCTATAAAAATTTTTTAAAAGTCATTTAGAAATATTAATAATTATGCTGTATTCGAGTAAAATAAAACTTTATGAATCATACAACCAAAAATTACTCAATTAAAGTATTCGTCTTATACATATTTAAAGAATTCAAAGATTCTCTTTTCTGTGAAGCAATTTTATGCAAGCATTCCAAATAGTCATCTACATAATTAATTTCCGGTTCAATTCTTAATTACATTTTTGTTCATCGTACATTAAAGTAAATTTATGCCGCAATAAAAACTAAATATATTTGTATCATTGCGAAATTTAGAGCTGTTAGCATTGCTAAATGCAATTATAAAACTACTGATATAAATATAATAAATTGTGCACAAAAAATGTTATTAATTTATTTAAAATTAAATATGTGTTTAATTTTATTAATGAAATGTTACATCTATATAGGGTGACCACCCTAATCCCCGAACATACTCCTGTGAATGAACAAACTCGCATTAAGTAAAAGATATTAAAATTTGTGTACTTTCTGAACACAAAATATTAACTTCTCCAAAATCGCTGTCATTTTTTCTTTATTTTTTATATGACATGTTTAATAATTGTATAAAAGAGTTTATCAAAAAAAAAAAAAAAAAAAATAGAGAAATAAGTGCACATGCATTTACAATGAGAAACGTCTTTTATCTTAAGAGCTAACATAGTAGAGTCACTAACTTTGAAGGTATTTTTATGCAAAAAATTTAATCTCAAACGGTAGTAAACTTTTTGCAATATTAAATTTTTATACGAAATTAAATTTACCAATCAGTATTTTTACATAAATGGAGTCTTTCTTTTTTAAATATTGATTAAAATACGAACACTATCAAGCAGACCATGGAGTTAGTAAATGAACACCGTTACATTTACTAGTGCTGTGTGTATAATTTTTTGTAATTAGTGAATGAACGTGCGATCAATGCTGCTGTGATGTTCGGCTATGTGATATAAATTGTGAGGTTAGTTTTATTAAAAATTTGTAACTTATTAAGATTACGATGTGCTTCAAGTAAGTATGTTCATTCGCTAACTCCACTCATATGCGCAGTGTTCATTCACTAGAGATCCGAGAAAAAAATTTTATTTTCTCTTTTTTACAACTAATTTTTATACTTTATATAAAAATGACCTTTTGTATATAATTTTAAGAAGCTTAATTATCGTATGGAGCAAGTCTTTTTATTTTAAATAATTTTTTTATTATTTAAATCAACGAATAAAGTGTGAAATTTCCTTAACTGTTCGTTCACTAGGGTCGTCACCCTATATCCAAATGTTTAAAAAGATAAATCTATTACTTATCTAACTTAAAATTTAATCTATAGGCTATATTATTTTAATGATAACGAATTCAAAATCACAAGTTTTTGAAACACATCATACAACGTTATAACAAATATCATAATTTCTAATAACTTCTACATAAACTATATTCCATTCGTTATCAAAAATAATTGAGAATCACTAAAAATCTTAAAAAAAAAAAAAAAAAAAAAAAAACAAAATTCTGAATTATCTGTATCCTACCTTGAGTAACAGAAACTATTAAATGCGGACGATGTCAATCCTCTTTTAAGCAATACTTAAGTTGCTCGAAGATATCATGTGGCTTGCGTATCGAGTCTTTATTATATCATCGTTATGCTGCCACCTATTGCAGAAGCGCATAAAACATAATTTGCAACATATATTACCTTGTTCACTTCTACACAATTTTATAATATAAGTATTAAAATAAAAAAATTATAATTTTATAAATGAAAGGCGTACATACAAGAATCACAAAAATTGTAAGTTACGTGTAAATAAAGATATTTTTTGTAACGTTTTAAATTTTATTGAATTTACGACATTAATTGATTAATAATATTATTTTGCAATATATATTACTTCGGCAAATGCACTTAATAAATTCGCTAATTCTATGTGCATATAAAATAAAAATGCAGTAATTTAAAAAAAAAATGGACAGAAATAATAAACTACTTCAGTTTGAAAGTTTAAAAATTGTCGAAATAATTAAAAATCTTAAAGTATTTAATGATTAAAAATTAAAATAATTAATTCAAAAGCATATTTTTTTAAAATTTCTTTAGAAACAATTTTTCATGGAATAACAAATCATGGAAAAATTTAATTAACATATAGTATTTATACTTGTTAGTTAAACTTAGATTAAAAAACAATATATCTATAAGGTATAAATTGTTGTTTTTTAATCTGTATATTGTACGAGATATGTTTAGAAAATAACGGGAATTTTTAAATTTCGCGGCTTTGGAGAGTCAGATTGTCAAAAAAAAATTTTTATTATGTTGGTACACATATCCCTGAAGTATGATACAATTTTCAGCTGTATTCATTGTTTACTTTGTCAGTGGCAGCCGCTAAGGTTAGACGTGTTTTTATGAGCTCGGCGATTTTCGTTTGTTAAAAAAAATGGATCAAAGAATTTGTATCAAATTTTGGGTAAAAAATGAAATAAAGTGTAATAAAGTGTGTGAAATGTTAACAAAGGCCTATGGTGAGTCCGCTATGAGTAAAACGACGATAAGATGATGAACGCCCCGGACGCCCTAGCACATCAACAACCGATGAAAAAGTAGAAAAAGTGAATAAATGGTTTGAACGATCGCCGAATCACAATCAGAGAAGTCGCTGATGATGTTAGCATATCGATTGGCTCATGCCATGAAATTTTTTCGAATGTTTTGGATATGAAACGCGTGGCAGCAAAATTTGTTCCAAAATTGTTGAATTTTGAACAAAAACAGCGGCGAATGGAAGTTGCTCAGGAGTCACTAAATAAAGTCAACAACGTTGCAAAATTGCTGAAACCTGTTATAACAGGTGACGAAATATGGGTTTACGGATATGACGTCGAAACTAAGGCTCAATCGTCCCAGTGGAGGCATTCTGGATCGCCAAGACCGAAAAAGGCTCGACAAGTGCGGTCGAACGTGAAGGTTATGCTCACTGTGTTCTTTGATTTTAATGGCATAGTGTATCGTGAATTCTCGCCACGAGGTCAAACGGTCAATAAGAAGTAGTAACTACAAGTTCAACGCCGTTTGCGTGAAGCAATCCGAAAAAAAAACGCCCGAATTTGTGGCAAAACAATTCATGGCTTTTGCACCACGATAATGCACCTGCTCACACTTCATTGCTTGTTCCTGAATTTTTGGCCAAAAACAATACTACGATGCCCCAGCCTCCATATTTGCCAGACATGGCTCCGTGTGACTTTTTTCTATTTCCAAAAATGAAGAGAACCTTAAAGGGCCGTCGTTTTACAAGCATAGATAACATTAAAAGCGCATGAAAGCGCTGAAAGAGCTAAATGCTATCTCAAAGATCAAGTTTCAAAAGTGTTTCGAGGGTTGGAAGAAGCGCTGGCACAAGTGCATAATATTTAATGTGGACTATTTTCAAGACGACAACATTAATGTAGACGAATAAATAAATATTTTTTTCAAAAAACGAAAATTCCCGTGATTTTCTGAACACACCTCGTATATATCCTAATTTTTTATTTGAAATTACAATATTTAGGTAAATGGCAAACAATAAATATTTTGTAAACTTTTTGGCTTACGGATTGGAAATAGCTACACAGTTTTTTAAATAATGTTTCAAATACAAACTATCACGATAAAAAATAAATATTCTTGATTAGTTTTCAAATATTTAGATACCGCAATTTTTCAAAAATACATGTAAATAATCATTTCTTACCCACATAGCATGAAAGATTTTAGTGAAAGATTCAATGTAAGGTTTCAGTGAAAACTTGTAGAAAGGTTATATTAAAACCTTGCAGATATTTTTCAAAGAAACATAACATTGAAAAATCGTTTTAAGACAATAAAAACATTACATTGAAATCTTACAAAAAGTCTTGCATCAATCTTGCTGGAGCATTTTGCAAAACATTTCAAGAAAGATTCCTGTGAGGTTTTTTGAAACAATGGTTGTAATGTCTTAACAAGGTTGCTGCAAGATTTCGTATAAATGTTTCAACGAAACCATGAAGCAAACTTGCTGGAAGATTTGACAAAATATTTCACGTAAAAATACAGGGAAGTTTCTTGAAATATTTTGCCGTAATATTTTAGCAAGGTCACTGCAAAATTTCTTAGAAATATTTAATTCATAATATTTAATTAAAAATATTTCTTTTTTCGAAACCTTCTGTAACCTTTCAAAAAACAAAAACTGGAAGCTTTCTTGAAAGTATTTTGCAATGTTACTATAAGCTATCGATAAACTTTCGCGTTAATATTGCATATAAACTTCAGTCAAATCTTTAAGAAAAGATTTTTGTAAGCTTCCACAAAAGTTTATCGGGAAGATTTTAAGAAAATTTCATATAAGCATGTAAGCTTCCATAAAAAGTGCAAAGAATATTAATCGTGATCGTGCAGCAGAGCTATTTGTTATCTTAAAAATTTATTTTTTATTTTGGATAAAAATAGATCGACAATTAAAATTTATTATAATTGTATACCAGGCTGTTCAATAAGCTTTGCGGTTCGATGAGAAAAACACAATTTTATGGATTGAAATACACTTTATTATTCAGTATAGTCTCCCTGAACATCAATACACTTGTTCCAACAAGATTCCAATTTATGAATTCCATCCGTGAAGTGAGAATCTGGAAGGGCTGCAAAATACGCTTCCACATCTATTATGACCTCATCATTTGATGAAAAACGCTTTCCACGCATGAATTTTTTATGTTTGGAAACAGATGGAAGTCGCTTGGGGCCAAATCTAGTGAATACGGTGGATACTCTAATAATTCGAACTTTAATTCATTGATTTTAGCCATTGTCAAAATGCTCTTGTGACACGGTGCGTTTTACTGATGAATAAGGATTTTTTTCTTCTGCAAACCGGGTCTTTTTTCACGAATTTTTTTCTTCAGCTGGTCTAAAAGGTTACAGTAATATTCAGAATTTATTGTTTTACCAGTTTGCAAGTAATCCACAAACAAATTTCCTTTCGCATCCCAGAAAACTGTTGCTAACACCTTCTTGGCCGATTTCTGGGCACGAACTCGTTTCGGAGCCGAAGAACCAGGTTCACACCACTCTTTAGCCTCTTGTTTTGATTCAGGATCATGATGATAGACCCAAGTTTCATCCATAGTGATGAGTCGACGCATAAAATCCACTTTCTCCTTTCGAAAACGCTCTAAATGTTGCTGAGAAAGTCGCATTCGAATGTGTTTTTGTTCCATTGTTAGCGAATGCGGCACCCATTGTGCACACTGTTTTCTGAAACTCAATACTTCAGTCAAAATATTACTTACACTGCCCAATGAGATGCCTAGGGCTTCTACTAAATCTCTTTCAGTCACTCGACGATTTTCCAATACGATATCCTGTATTTTTTCTACGATTTCTGGTGTTGTTGCTGTTTTTGGACGTCCTTGACGTGGATTGTCTTCAAGGCTTATACGACCACGTTTAAATTCAGCAACCCATCTTTCTACTGTACTAATTGAAGGCGAAGAGTCCTTATACACTTTCAACATTTGTTCATAAATTTCCTTTGCTTTTAAACCTTCCAAAAATAAAAATTCAGTCACTGCACGATACTTGATTTTTTCCATTGTAAAAAAATACTGCGACACGTCGATACCAAATGGCTTGTAAACAAAGAATGAATTGACAGATTGAAATGAAACTTCACATACGTTCATATGAAGAGTGTACCAACATAGCAAAAAAAAATTTAGGCTAGTAGCAACACCCTCTCTTATCGAACCATAAAACTTATTGAACAGCCTGGTATGTAGTAAAATCTGAAAAGCGAAATTATGTATTTAAATATATTAAATTTTTAATTATTTCTTAATTTTAAAAAAACTTTACACTATAGAAAAAATTTTAAATGTAAAATACAAGTGTATATGGATTGTCATACAACTTATGATTCAAATTTAAATCTTAGTTCTACAAGCGTTGCATAGCGTTAATGGTGACGGCGTCTATTTTATAATGCGAAGGACCCGGGTTCAATCCCACCGTAAGTCAAGCATTTTTCTGCGTTTTTTTCCGTAAAATAATGTGTAAAATAACATGTGCGACAATGCGAATAAACGATTAAATGTAATGCGGATGTTAAAAATATGTACAATCATAATAAATAATAAAATTGTAAAATATATAAAATACTTAATAAAAATTAATAAAGGTTACAAATGATCTTTCAGAAATATTGTATAAATTGTTACTGGAATCTTTCATAAGAGATAACTGACAGTTTTTTAAGTCAGATATTTCAATATTACGTCAATATTCTGTGAAAGCTTCCTGGAAGGTAGTTAAATCTTTCGGGAAGTTAAAAAAAATCATTTCAGAAAGCTCATAAGAAGTTATGCAAGGTTTTATTCAATGTTACTCATCTTTGCGGAAAATGTTTATATGAGGATTATGCGCGGACACAGGAACATCACAATAACATATTTTGTAAGATTTTTGCGAGATTTCATAAAACATTGCAAAAATTCTCAAAGAAATGTTTCTAGAATGTTTCTGTAAATCTTTTAAAAACATAGCGTAAAATCTTACCTCATCTTTATGGGAAATGTTTATACGAGGATTATGCGCGGACATAGATACATCACAGAAATATTTTTCGTAAGATTTTTGCGAGGTTTCAAACCTTTCATGAAACCTTGCAAAAATCTTTTGTGCTATGTGGGTAGTTTATGATTAAAAATAATTACAGATTAAAAATAAGAAAGATTCTCTAAACAAATATATGAGACAATTAAAATTATCAGTATACCTCTAAAATAATGAATTTTATTTATTACTAGTTTTTATAGTATCAGTGCAAGACGATATTTTTAATCTTTAAATATTTGATATTTATATTGGGAATGTATGTGTATATTTTTCATAGTTACAATATTTATTTATATATATATAAATATCACAATAGCTCAAGATTTTCATACTTACAGTCAGTTGGAAAAATAGTTTAAATCATAATGTTTATAAAATAATCATCATGGTTTATAATTATTATTTTAAAAGATTACATTTGCGATGATTAAATCATGTTATAACTAAATTACACTATATAATTTATTTAAAAAAATAAAAATTACGAATGCAAAATTACACTTAAAGTATGGCTTCACAATGCGATAATGGTAATAAAATCATTTTGTCTTAAAACTAATCATTGTTATTTTCTCAATATCGACAAATGTACATTCATTTATTGTTACATAATAAATTTAAAACAACATTAACAACAAGAAAATAAAAGTGCAGATGAAAAAGCAAACGTAGAAAATAAACAAGGAGTACGATTTATCGACGATATTTTACTCGAACTTTTTGATCATGACTTTCATGTCCGGCGCCTCAATGTTCGGATAAACGGGCGTTCCGTCTCTGTTCACCAAATACGCGTAATACTGAGTGTGCGCAACTTTGAATCCCGCGCGCTCCGCCAAAACTTGAGCAGCCGGCGACGTGAAAGTCGAAGCCGTGGCCTTGATGTCGTAATACCTCCCAATTTCCGTCCTAAAATGTTTAGTAAAATGAGTTAATTATATACTTAGTTTAAGCATTGCGCGGATGTTTTTATCTCCGCGCTTTTTTATAATTTATTATAAAAATTTTTATTTTATATTAATTAGTGCTATATTTAATAAATAATCTTTTGTTAAAAGTAAAATTGAATTCGAATAGAATTTATTATTTGAGTTGGAATTTTTTTTTTTTTTCTTTTAAAAATTTATCTATTTGTAAAATAAGGACAATATGTTAGGTTGATCGGAAATTAATATTAAACCTTTGGTCAATCTATAATATAAAAGAGTTTCATTTTTTAATGTTAGTACTTCCAATCAACGAATTAATTTTTCCCCAAAAAAAAAAAAAAAAAATCTTAAAACAAAACCATAATCTAATTGTTTGTACGGCACAAACACATTTACCTAATTTCAAGCAGACGTTGTCCGAGTTTTTGTCCACGGTAAGCATGTGCGACACTTAAACCAGTAGCGTAAATAAATTTATCGACTCCAAAAATTTTGCAAACATCTGCTTTAAGGGATAACTCGTAATAAATTTTGAATAATCGAATAGATAAAGGCGATGAGAATTTTTTCTGGAAAAATCGTATAAATGTTATAAATAAAATTAATTTTATTATTATTTTTCATTCTTTGTTAATATTTATTATGTAAGATTATTTATCTATTTTTATTCATTCAATGATAAAACATATTTAAAATAATTTGAATAAATTAATTTTTTTTTTTTTTTTATCTATTATTTATATTTTTAAAAATAATATTGAAAAAATTTACTTATAAACCGATTAAATGGAACCGATTAAAGAAAAAAAGGTATTTTAAATTATTTTAGCGTTGGATTATTTATAAAATAATTACAAAATTATCTCTTTTTCAAACATTCACATAAAATGCTTTCAATTATTCAAGTATAAAAAATTAATTCTAATTAAAGAATTAGGATAAGTAGTAAGATATAATAGAATATTATAAAAAAAAAAATAAATGTTATCAATGCCTTTCTGAGTCATATACATATAATACGATAATAATCGATAAAAAAAAATTTGTTCTCAAAGTTCTTATCGTTAAAACTCACGTCGAGACAATGATTTCTGTTTAGTTTGAGTCGTTCGTTTATCTTAAATGTAGATGTCGAAATTTTCCAAAATAATCAGTAATTTAACAATCGGTAAAAATAATTTTTACGTTGTGAAAATAGATTACAAAATCACATCGGTTAATACAATATTATTGCAAAAATACTTACGACAATGTCCACTAAACTAAGTTCCGAATAATCCGTTAGCACAAGCAACATGTTTACGGCTGCTAATTTCGATAGCCTTCCAAAATAATCTATCGTAAATGCGCCTACGACTAAACCTTGCTGGAGGCAGTGCCTCCAAAGCATTATTGTATCCATTCTCCTTTGCGGATCGTCCTTTGTTCCTGTGAAGTAATATTTTATGGAAACCAATAAGGCAAAGGTTGTTTTTATTCTAAATCTTTGCTTTGATTATTATCGTTATTATTAAATTAAAATGAAAATTATTTTATTTTATTAAAATTTCATTCTTAAAATAAAAATAGCACTTAATAGTTTTATCTACATTTTTATTTTTATATATTAAACAAGTAAATTTTCAGTCTAACGTAAAAATATGATTTTAAGTTACATTATTTTTAACGAATTCAAATTTAATGATTGAAAAAGATTTTAAAAGCATTATTAATAGTTCATTATTTTTATCACAATTTTATTTACAAAATAATTTATCTTTAATCGTAAATTATTATATTTATAAATTGAATTTTGCAAAAAGAAAAGAATAATTTAATATTTTTAAAAAAAATATTCGTTGGTAAAATTAAAACATTAAGAAAAAAATATTTTGTAAATAAAAATATAATCTCAACAATAATAATTTTAATACATTATGAATCTCATAAGATATTTTAAATATGAAGTTTTTGATTTTAAAAATAATTTGAAACGTTTATGTTATCTATATGTTTACCAAATATTTTACGTGATATTTGGTAGAACGTAGTCTTATATCGCACCTACGTTATGTTTTTTTTTTTTTTTTTTTTTTTTTTTTTTTTTGTCTACGAAAAAGAAACGGTAGAGCTATGTATGGTTGATAACGGAAATTTAAATGTGTCTGTAATAAGAGATGATTAAGTGTCTAAATAACACTTTAAGACACAAATGATAATATTTATTTTAATTTGGTATAATTTACAATTTCTTTTTCCATCCATCTAATGAATATTACATTTAATATTTTTCCCTTGAAATTATTCATTTCCTATTTTAAATGTTTATCATGATTTAAAACTTTAAATAAATAAATTACTATATTCTGTATGATTAAACTGTTATTATAGAGAAGAGCTAAATTGAAAACAGTAAAGCTAAATTAAAATTAGTATTAAAAAAAAAAATTAATCATGTAGAGAATAAGTACAATAAAGAAATAAAATGAAGCATATCGAGAAAAATAATCAAAATTTCCGTACTAAGGCTTTTACATACTGGATCCTCGTTCATGAAATACGTGCACATGTGTTCGATGACCTCTTCGTGTCTTTCCGGCGGTATCTCTTGGATAGAAATTTTAATAGGGGTGCAAGTGCCATCGGGTAACATTTCATAACCGTCGATTATTTTCCAAACTTTGAGAGGACCCGGCGGTCGGATCCAGTCGGGCTTTTGTGCCAGGCCAGACATCTTATCGGCTCTGAAAAAATTTTTTATTGCGTCATACACAGATTTGTCACAGTTAAAATTTATTTCGCGCTTAAAAATTATAGAAATCAATTAAATTTTTTTTGCTTTAAATTATAAATACGATTAAGGCTAAATCGATCTTTTATCTTTTTCTTTTCTATTTCGCCTTCAAGGACGATTATTGAAGCAACGCAAAAATTAATAATACATTTGCATATTTTGTTAAACACAATGTTTTTTTACAACTTTTTTTTCTTTTCTTTTTTACAAATTAAGGCTTTATGATCATCAGCCAAAATGCTACTTATTCATTTCGGAAAAATGGGGACGAAATTTTCTTTTATTTTGATTTATCACTTTTTTAGTTATACCCATCACTACTTTAGCAAGTCTCGTTTTATTTTATTCTCGTTAATCTTCATTCTTCATGTACAAAATAATCTAAGAAGCTTGACTTTAATTGTTAAAAATATAGAAAATAGGAATGTATATAATAATGTAAAAATTAAATGATATTTTTCTTTATATTTTTATTAAGTTCAAAAATGCTACTTGAAATTGTCATAATTTAAAAAAAAAAATCTTAGTAATGACTTATTAAAAGCAAATATAATAGAAATATAATATAATATTTTTATGAAAATTTTTTATAAATTTGTAAAAATTTTATACTATCAGTGATTCATTCAAATTGCAAATAATAATAAAATTTAATTAGGCAAACAATTTTTTTTTTTTTTTTTTTTTTTTTTTTTTTTTTATTGAAAAAAATATTAAAGTTTTTGAAATTATGTTAATCAGTTATAATATACTTCGTAAGTAATGTCATTAAATTAATTTATAAAAAACTAATTGTTTAGTATAAATATAATTTTTTCCGGTAATTAATAAGCTTTATTGCATCACGAAGTAGCAGATCAAAAACAACTTTTTATAAAACTTTATGAATCTTCTTGCCTATCAATATTTATATGTATTTATTATTAATATTTCAATTTTAATTATAATAATCAGTTTCAAAATTTGTATATTAATTACTTATAATAGTTGAAAAACTATATTTTTCATACAAATGCAATTAAATAATTTATATAAAAATATAAATAGTATAATTATTATTGATAAACTTTTTTTTTCTAAATTCATTAACATTTTTTCTTTTTATTACACACAAATGGTAATTCGTTTAATGATCAAACATGAATATAAATTTTATAAGAATGCCGTCGGAAAATAAATACAAAAATTTAGACTAAATGTGAAAATTTTGAATTAGTTAATTTTTCTTTATTAAATGAATAATGCGAAGCTGCGTTAAAATAACAATGGTATTTATTTAAATATTTTAAATATTTTCTTGTTACTCGATAATAAGGTTTACTTCAATAACTTTCATCAAGTTGTGTGAATGAAAAAAAAAAAAAAAAAAAAAAATTAAATATGACATTAACATTTCTTATATTTCTTACACTGAAAGTTATTTACGTTAATCATCTTAAATTAAAAACTAGAGGGGAGAACGCAATAATTATAAAGCTAATTTTAATATAATTTTAAAAATATTTATAATTATTAAGTACTTAAATAATTTATATTTTAAGTTTCTAAATTAAAAAATCAAATGATTAACTACAAATGTATCTACTTTTAAGTCTGTCTTTAAAAGTGCATCTTTTAATAATTTTTGTTAATAAAAATTAAAAATTATGAAATTTTCGTTGAAATTTTTATTTCATTATATTTAACAATAATATAATCGCTTTATAATTATATTGTTAACATTATTATGTACATTTTATCGTTTTTGTATTGATAGAATTATAAAATATTATAACTAGATTCTGCTCATTATACTCAACGATAAAATAACTTTTCTATAAAAACATTATTATCTTATTTAAGAAAGCGTAATTAAGGACGGAAAATAAAAATAACTTTAATTAACAATTTGATAAAATTTTGCAAAGTCATCCGTATCGTATTATTTTATAAATTATATCATTGAGTACTGTAAACAGTAAACAATTCCTTCACTGTTATCATCACTATATTAACATTAATCTTTACTCACATTTTAGGCACCCTTTTGTCTAAATAAAAAACGAATTTTCCAAACCAAATCAGTCGAAATAAAAAAATACTGCCGTTGGATTATTTCAAGGTTTCGTTAAATCTGCTCTTTATCCCTAAATTGATAGCTAATATTTTCGAATTCCATTTAACGGAAAGACGATGCGACTCGCACCTGACACTCGGTAATAATTTCGGAACTTTCGATAAAAAAAAAAAACACGTCAAATTGAAAGAAGAAGCACGCGTCCCGTATTACTCGGTCGAACTCTCTCGTCTGCGAGAGCACACAAAATTGTTGTATTTCATCCACCACTAGCTATATGTACGCAATCTCGACAAGCTATGTACACGTATACGCGTCACGCTTACATGTATACAATGAGATATATATATATGCTCGAATATATAATATTAGCTCGAAGAATTTTCAGCGTTGAATTTACAAACTATGAGTTTATACAAAAACAGACACACGCACAAAATCAAAAATTGTATAAATCTACGGCGTCATGCATGCACATGCAAAAGCAGATGTGCACGCGTTTACACGTAAATGAAACGCTTTATAAGTAATACATTTATTTAAATGAACAATTTTATAAATTAATTTGATTTATGCAATATCTAAGAAAGAGATGTAATATTTAGTATATTGAAAATTCATATACAATAAATATAATTTAAATTGACGTTAGATTGACTACTGGAAACATGCTTTATTTTTTATATTTTATTAAATATATTTAAGCGAACGTAAATTTACATATTCTCATCTCAGAGATTTGATTCCTTTTGAGCATTAATATTTTAGAGCAATTTTATTATTTATTTAATACAAAGTTTCTTTTGGTTGTAAAAAATTAATTTTTTGGGAGCTAAGTCTCCCTAATCAATGATTCGAGCCAATTACATAAATAAATGTATTTATATATTTTTTTTGACTCAAAGCTACAATCTTACATAACCGCAATTTTGCAAAAATTAAGTGCTTCTCGGTATAAAATAATCATAAATTATATACTGCAAATTTTTTAAGTATACTGTGTAAAATATATATTTTTTTAATACTTTAAGTTTTAAGTTCTTAAGAAAATCAAATGCTAATTTTTTTGCCTTAGCATTAATTATTTCAAAATATACATACATCTTCAGGATGAAATTAATGTTTATTTTTATGAAACGAATATGATAAAAATAGTAAAAAAAAAATTATTGAATAAATTACAATAGTTCTAAGAATAATTATATTAATTATATTTTGTGAACTCTCCTCAAACAGAGTTTTAATATTGTTTTTTTTGTTTTTAATTTCATCTAGTTTTTTAACATTACCATGATAAAATGTTTGTAATTTAATTGTTAAATATGACGAATAATCTAGTAATAATTAATTTTAATGTTAATTTTTTAATATTGTAACTAATATTAATGTCTTTATTTATAAAGCAGTGGCAATATTTCTTGAATAAAAACAATCTTTTACTTGTAATTATTGTATAAAAAAATAATGCACGGTACTTGTACTTAAAAGATTCTATAATTAAAACTGTTGTTAAATCATTTTAAATTTGAGATAAAAAGATTATTCAAATAAATAATTATACTTATTGCAAATGTAAAAATACTTCTTTGAATTATACAATATACACAATTGTATATATTGTTTATTTTTTAATGTAATGGATTCTTGATTTACAATTGATGTAAGTGAATATTATAGAGCTATGTAATTAGTTTCTTTTTTAAATTACTAACGAATATGTTTTCGCCAATTGATTAATTAAAATTTTTCGTAATTACTTACTATACTTTATAATTATCTAATGCATTCGAAAAATGTATTGAATTATATTCGTAAATAAAATGAAAAGTATTTTTATTTCGTTAAAAAAATGTCATCTTCCGTTATCGATGATTCCTACATTATATGTGTCAGCAATAGATCGACATTTAATGCTTAAATATTTAAATATTTACTACCAATAAACAGTTACATAGATAATAATTAATATTTATTTTTACCAATTTTTTCAATTACATTGAATAATTAAAAAATTTTAATTCTAAACCACAAGATTCAATATGCTTTATATCGCTTAAAGTTTTTAAACTGAGATTGAGTATAATTAAGTTAAAAGATAAAATAACTTTCTAAATCTCGATACTTTTTGATTTGTCTGTTAACATAACTTAATTAGATGAAAAAAATTGCGCACGAAGATAATGTAAATTAAATCTAAAAAGTTAAAAATCAAACCATTTCGCGTAAACAAGTTTCAAGACTGCGAATTCAAAAGATTTTTTATAACATTTTATACTAAATTAGATTGCACTTACTTTGTGTTTAAACCAAATAAATTATGAAATTAAACAATTTAAAAATTATTTGTTCACAACAAATATAATAATATAAAAAATTGTGTTTATAATATTTCATATGAAAATGAAGAAAAAAAAATTTTTCTTCCTAAAATAATTATCGTATTTTGCGTAACAAAAAAAAATATCGACTAAAAAGATAATATACATGTAAGCTACATCGTTATGAAAATGACACAACATTGGCCTCGCGTAATCTTCCAAAATATTTCTAAAAATAAGTATCTATTCTAAATCATTTATTCATAAATCAATTTTTTTTCTGTCACAATTGCAAACAATAAATTAAAGACAAATAAAATCCGTAATTTTCCAAGTACTGGTTATGAAAATTAAAATCAAAATAAAACACTAACAATAAACAGAGCTCGACTGAAAAAATTATGCCGACTCAGCGTAGTACGAAGCATTCACACAGACAACCAGAAGGAAGAGAATTAGCGACAACTGGAGCGTGTGGAAATTTGTGTGCGTGTGCAACATAAAAAAGCGCCGATAATGAGTACTTGTATAAAGCGCGGCGTGCACCAACACTCGCGCAAAACTGAGCACACAGTTAGATTATACTTTATAATGTTGTCATAGTAAAAAGAAGAAGCGAAGAGTCTCGAAAAGTTAGTGCGCGCACGAGGCTGCGGCGACCGCTCCAGTGGTACACTTTTTTTTGCGCGCGTACACGCACATACAAACGCGAGATATCAATCCCTATAGATGAACGCGTGTGTACAATAATCGCGTATGTGCGTGTTGTCGCCACCGACGAGATAATGATGCTTTGAAGGTTTCCACGAGAAAATTAATTGATGAGTTTGACGGGTTGTGCGAGACGGAAAAAATTTTCGATCTGCTGTATACAGTCAATACGGCGAATGAGTCACCGGTGACTCGCGATTATGAGAAATTGAAATGTTTTTTCGTTTACATCGATCAACATAATACTTTATCAACATTTTTTTCGCAAAACCTTAAATTAATAAATATAGAAACAATTTTAATATCATTAAATACAAAAAATTTATTTAAAAATAACAAGAATAACTTATTATTAAGCAATGTTTAAGAGAAAAAAAATGTTTACTTCTGATTAATTTTCAAAATAGTAAAAATTGATAAATTATTTTATCACGTTATAAATATCTCGCAATTTAAATTATATCATGCTATAGTATTGGTATTTACACAAATTTTAAATTTGTGCAGACTTTTTTTGATATATTTAATTTTGATATAAATTTTGTAATCATAATATATTTTTTGTAACTCTTCAACCATGCTTATTTAAATAGTATGAAAATGGCGGCCATATAAAATAATAAAATGGCGCCGACATCAGTGATTTGCTACAGCTAAATGGTTTCCTGACGAAAACGATAAACAGCCAATCAGAAACGTCATAAGCACTTTATTTAATTCGCATTCGCCATTTTTATGTAATTTGAAAGTTTATTACTTACGTATTTCTTTATTTGAAATGTTTTTTAATAAAATTAAATTTTAAAAATAATTAAATTAATTTTATCATTTTTTTATTTTTTATTTAATAAAATATGGTTATTCTTATCTGTATCGTAAATTTAATAATATATGGCTACAAATAAATTAAATATGAACTTTTAAAAAAATAATCTGAAACACACAATAATACATAATAATAAAATAAAATAAAATCGATGGCATATTTAAAGAATATTATTTGGTGATTAATAATTTTTATACTTATAAATAATTTTGAATATTAATAAAAATCACTTTAAATTTATAAACATCAATTCAATTTTTATATAAAGAAAAATCTTTGTGAAAAGATTCAAAAATATCATGTCGCTATATCATATGCAAACATGAACGTGATTATACATACAGAAATTTAATTTTCAGTTATTTTTTTAATAAATATTAGCAATAAATAATTAAACAGACAAATATTATGTTTTTGAAAATATTTATTAAGAATAATAAAACTAAATAAATAAACTTATTTATTTCATAGAAAAATCTGTTTTAAAATCATAATCATCAGTCGATAGCTTTACTCCATCTAAAACATCAGCTAATTGTGTAGCTTCTTTTGCTGAAAAATAAAAATTACTCTTTAATTTTATTTCAATAATTAAAAAAATACTACAGTAATTACCTCTTCTTGCAGCTTCCTTTTTTTGTTTTTTAAATTGCAATTTTTTAATTTTATTTAATTTTTGATTTCCTTCTATTTCAAATAAAGGATCGACATGCTTCTTTTTTACGATTGGCACGTTTTTATTTTCTTGTCCTTTTTTCTTTTTTTTACTTTTTTTGCTTTGAACTTTAATTTCCTATAATAAAAGTAATATATATTGATTTTGTTTTACAAATCTGATATTAGTAATTTAGTAATTTCATTTTTTCATGTATTCGAATACTACAGTAATTTTAAAACCGTTCAATTAATTTACATACTGGTTCAAAATTTTTTTCTGCGTCATCTTCTACATCCATAATAGCTTCAACAGGACCACTGCTATCAATTTGTAAAGGCTCAAGCGAGGACTTGGAACTGTTTTCTGCAATTCCGTCAAGCACTTTTTTTTCTTCAGTTACAAGATTTTCTATGCCAAATTCTGCTATTGCAGGATCCACTAAATTGGACGATATGTGACAACTCTTATCCTCTGGAGGTACGGTATAATATCTAGTATCAAAAAAAAATAATTCAAATTATTTCAAATTATTTTATTAATCAAATTATTTCAAATTATTTAATTAGCGTGTAATTTATTGCTGATATTTCATGACTTATCAACCTTTACAAAATGTTTTTAAATGTTTTATATAAAGTTTTCTTGGAAGAAAAAAAAACATGAAATTTGGTGTTTGTAAAATTTTAACAAACCGATAAAATAACTTAAAAGTTGAAAAAAATTATAATCGATTTCGCAAATATCTGTTGCAAAAGGTTTGAAAATCTTTACAACTAAAATTGTTATTAATTGTAAAAACTTTAAAATTTCAAATTAGATATAAGAATATTATTATTTCTTGTTATAAAATATTCTATTACATATATTTCACAAAAATTTTAATATACTAATTTATGAATAATATCATAATAAACAATTTTTTAACAAACCTTATTTTTCCTGAATTCCAATCTGTAAGAATACTTCGAGCTGCAGCTAATATATCTGGCACACCACCTCTTTTAAATTTTCCCATTCTTGCAGCTTTCTTAGCAAAAAATTCTTCTGGTGATGTGAAATCAAAAACATCATACATTTCCCTTAATTGATTTGTTGAAATACGTTTCAAAATCATACTAGCAGGAGTAAAGGGATCTTTTAATGCTTCAATTTTTACCACATTTTTTAATGCAACAGATGCAGGATCAGCATCTTTGGAATTTTCAAAAACTATACCAGGTGAATCCAAAAGTTTTATTTTTGAATCCAATTGGACAATTTGCATAGATTTTGTTACACCTAAAATATGATTTAAATATTTAATAAAACACTTTGATAATATTAAAATTTAATAAAATATCTTTTTAATACTGTTGAGAGATTTCTTTTCATGTTGTATAGTTTAATTTAAAAATCAAATACAAATCTATCATAAATCATATTGATACTTTGTTTAATTTAAATATAATTACTAATAATCAAATTGTTAAAATTGTTTATGATTAGAAGACTCTAATTTAAATTGATAAAAAATATTTTAATACTTTTAATAAATAAATTACCTGGTGTATTTCCAACATTACAAGCCTTATTTCTCTTTAAAGAATTAATGACGCTAGATTTACCAACATTTGGTAGACCAACTACTCCTACTCGAATACTAGCTTTTGTGTTTCCAGCACCTCTACAATAATTTCCAAGTATAGAAAGTAGTAATTCTGCCCCAAAACAAGTTCCACCTTGAATATTTACTTCACTTTTACGACCAAGTTTTTTTCTACCAAGTCTTTTTGCCTGATCCTGTGTTGAAGATTTGAAAGGAACTGCTGGTAAACTTTTACGTAAATATTTGAGCCATTGGTCTAAATTTTCTCGAGGCACAAGATCTGCTTTATTAAGTACAATAACAAGCCTTTTATTGCCTTTTGATAATTGTACAGCTTCTTCAACTTGTTTACATCTAGTTCCAAGTGGATCTCTAGCATCAACAACTTCAAGAATAACATCTGCTTCGTCAAGTACTTTTTTAAATTCTTTATAATAAGCTTTGAGTGAATTTTCTTCTTTCTTTCCAATTCTTTCTTTATCATTAGTTGATGCAATTTCCATTGTTTCATGTTCAAATTGTTTATTTTCTGCTCGAGCTACTAAACCTTCTAAGCCAGCTTTAGCAAGTTCTTCTTGTTTTCTTTGGCGGGCTTCTTCTTTTCGTTTTTGTTTTTCTTCTTCTTTCTGTTTTTTTAATATTTCTACTTCCTTTAAAATTTCTTCTTTAAATGGACATTGATTAGGTATTTGTATTAACTTCTGTTTCTCTGAAAATAGTATTAAAATATCAAATTAAAAAATATAAAAAAAATTAAAATATGTAAATATGCTGATTAAATAAAACAATAGAAATAAAATTTATTTTAAATTTATTTTTTACTTTTTGGTTGCTTTTTAGCTTCTCTTTTTAATTTTTTGTTGTGTTCACGCACTTTTTTTTCAATTTTATACCGTTTTCGTGCTTGAATTCTTTTACTTGGCTTTTCTGAAAAAGAAAATATATTTTTTTAGTAATCATATTGTATATTGTTTATCATATGTATTATATTTGTATATACTATATAAATACATACACTTATAAATATATTTAAATAAATATAAATGCTTGTTTATTTACATTTATACAGAATTTAACAAACTTTAACATAATTGTAAATTAAGGAAGAATGATACTTCAAAGCAAAGAATAATTAGTAAAATTTGCAGAAAATTTTAATTTTACTTATTATTTATTTTTGAATAATAATACTTACTAAGACAAAATTTTGCCATTTTCGAGCGCTTGTTAGTTTGTCAACAATCAATAAAAACTTATTTTAACATTTATTTACACGTTTAAAAAGCCACAATAAAGCACGTGTTTGTCATCAACATTAGGTTATGTTTATCATATTGCATTAATGGCGCTAATATTCGTGAAATGAGAACAAATTTTAATAGTTAAATAAAAATGACTAATAAAAAATAATATTAAACTTTTCAACTACATGCCCAATATTAAAAATTATACAATTCATATTTAATAGATTTTTATAAAAATAATAACTTTTAACAACAAAATATTTATTAAAATAAAAAATTTATTCTCTATATACATATATGTAATAGATTAAAAATTTAACAAAAATATTAAGGATCAATTAAAAATATTAAAAATAAATAATTTAAATAAATTAATATTCAAAAAGGGTTTAAATAGTTAAAAATGTTTTACTTTTATAAAATACTTTATTAAAAATAAACTTTGTTTATAAATAAACGTCAATAGTGAAAACGTTACATTTATAAAAATTTGTAAATATATTTACAGGTTTTAAATTATTAATTTGCAATCCATCGATTTTTGATAAAAATAATCAATACTCTACTGTAGTTCACTTGGTTAAATATAAATTTAGACTTTTATAATACCTTAAAAAAATTGTAAAACTGAATTTAAAATTTAGAAATGTTTTTAAATAAAAAGAAATTGAATCTGATATTTATTATTCAATATTAAATATAAAGAAAAAAAATAAAATAAATTTGAAAATTGAATGTTCGAGATTTTTATATTCGAGATTCAGTATGCTAATAAATCGATCTCGAAAAAGAACGATTTTCGGCCGGCAACTACGCAAAACATGTTGAGAAAGTATCAAAACTGAGACCAGCTACTGAAAGGTATTCTTACCAAAATATTTATTATTGCAATTAAATTTTATAATCAAGATTATTTTTTTGTATTAAATATTAGTTTAAAATGACAAGTACTAGTAGTGTTACTACAAATCCGTCTACCTTATTACCTTTAGGTGTGTATTGATTTTAATTATGAATTGTTTGCTTTAATATTGTAGAAATTTATTTATATTATAAATTCGTAAACGATTGATATTATTTTTATTTTTATTCAAATATATTTATTTTTAATTTTAGAATTGGTAGATAAATGTATTGGTTCAAGAATACACATTATTATGAAAAATGATAAAGAAATTGTAGGTACATTAAAAGGTTTTGATGATTTTGTTAATATGTTATTAGACGATGTTACGGAAAGTGAAGCTACCCCAGAAGGAAGAAGAGTAACTAAGTTAGATCAAATATTGCTAAACGGAAATAATATTACAATGGTAAATTTTAAAAATAATTAATCTTATAAAATACAAATTTCATTATGCACATGTAGTGCAATTTAATAATATTTCAAAAAATTATACAATTCCATGATAATTATTTTTTGTTACAGCTAGTACCTGGTGGAGATATGCCAGATACGTGAAATGTTTTCATTAACCTAAAAATATTTTTATACCTATCTTATAATTTAAGAAATAAATTAAATTTTATTTAAGGTAAAAACTATATTTAATTTATAAACTATTGTTGAACCTTAAAAATATCTGTTTCTAAGTTTTTCAATTCTTTAATAATTGTAATAAGATTAGGTCTGTTTTCAGATATTTTATTACAACTTTTTTTATATAAATCTTTGTATTTTCCTTCAAATCCATCATCTAGATCTTGATCATAAGGTGTAAAACCTTTTCCAGTTAGATAAAGAATGGTATGTTTATGTAAACCAGCAAAAGGAGGTTTCCTCGAAAGCATTTGCCAAGCTAAAATACCTAATGAATAAATGTCTGAAAAACAAGTAGGTATTTTACCACATACAACTTCTGGAGCAGCATATCCAGGAGTTCCCTAAAATTTTGTTAATTCATTTAATAACATATCTCTGACAATTATTTTTTTTATTACTTGATAGTTTTATGTCAGAAAAAAAATGCTATTCAGTAAACTTACATAAAAAGCTAAAGATGTTTGCGATTCATTCACAAAAACAGCACTTCCAAAATCAGTCAATTTTGGTTGACCATTTGCACTCATTAAAACATTTTTAGGTTTTACATCAGCATGTATTACACCCATTTTATGGCAATATTTTAATGCATTAGCTATTGACTTCCAAATGTAAGTTTTCTGCAGCTTTGTTAATGAACTTTCTTCAAGAAAATTTTGTAATGAATTACTGCATAATTCCATTGTAATTAATGTTAACGCAGATCCTTCATCGACTTTAAAAACTTTCACTATGTTCGAATGTCTCAGAAATGCTGTTTCTTTCTCCATATTAATTGAATCATATTTTAGATTATTTTTATTTATAATTTTAACAGCAACTGCTTTTCCTTCAATTAAAAATTAATCATTAATTATTTTTTTTACATTTACATATTAATAATAGGTACCTTTATAAAATGCTTTATATACAGTTCCAAAAGCTCCATTTCCTAATACTGTAAAACAATTATTTAAAAAGCCTTGATTAATAATTTTCTTTTTGTGTGGTGTATCAACATTAAAAATAGGTGCAACTTGATTATTTTTAAAAGCACTTTCTACTGTCAAAGAATTTTTTTTAGGAGTTCTTGGACTTAAAGCCTGCCTTTATTAATATAACAAAACTTATATTTATAGTAAAAACAAATAGTAAAAAATTATAAACATTTTTATACCTGAAATTACTCGTATTTTGAATTTTTCTTGGAGAAAGACACTTGAAAATAGAAATTGCTCTAGGGGAGGCCATTGAAATTTTAAAATAAATTTTGATTTACAACAAATAAATATAATTTTTGCTATTATTATTTATGAATTGATTATTTTATTAGTACATTAATAAAAAATATTGCATTTAGAATTAAAAAATGTTTTTATCTCAAATTCATTACTATTATTTTTGAAAATATTATCACTTCAAGACTGAAATACAAAACAAATATTCTTTTCTAAATGGTAGAACATTGAAGGTCACATGCCAAAACATTACAAATGTCAAATGTCAATGCTTCACTATTTAAACGTAAATACTTATTATTTAATATACAATTTGAAAAAATTATGCTTAGGTTCATTTTTATATAGATAAATATTCATTTATTTTTATGTAAATGTTCATAAATATGAAAATTAGAAAATGAAACAGAAGCAGACTGCACAATTTTTTCAAATTATGTAATGTATATAAATTATTTCCATAAAAAGTAATTAGGATAAAAAATAAATACATATAAAGGGCAATTAAAATATTTATTTCTTATTGATCTAATCTAAAGCATAAACAATTCTGCTGAGAGACATTTCCTATTTTATTACTCATAATACTGTTATGTTAACTAGATTATTTACAATATTTTTCTATATCATTCGATAACAATAAAGTTCAGCATAATCTCTCAGTACAAGGAATTCATATTACAATATTTATAATAATACTAATAATAACAGTACTTAGTAAGAATACTAATAATTATCATAAAAGAATAGCAGTTATAAAATTAGATTATTAACAGTTTATAAGTATAGTTATGTATTTTGCAGTGAATGCAAATTGCTTTCAATATTTATAGAAATTTAGATATAAAAACTTATAGAAACTTTAATAAACTATATCAACAAGATTTTTAAGTTTCTATATGTTTCTATAAAACTTTGTGATTTATTTTTAAAAACAAAACTATAGCCACAATTCTTTGACTATTTTATTTACTTGAAGTACATGAAGCAGCAATAAATTCACAAGACAATAGTGCAGTATAATTTTAAGTTTCATTTGACCGCTTTGATTTCTATCACAATTAACTAAGAGGATTTATTACCATCTTCATCGACAATTAACTTTTTAACAAGTTCTTATGTAGTAGTACTTTCATTTCTACAACTAGTATTACTACACAATTTCTTGTGCTTTATTTTTTTCACATTTTTATTCATTTTGTCTTGTTAAAATAGGTATCAACATTAGAATTGATTTTTCTTTTAACGATCAATATATGTCATTAAGTAAATAGTCTAGAGAATCAAAGTATATTTTATGCTTTTCTACTTTTTATCATTCTTTCTCTCATTAATTTTTTTTTCATTTTGCATACACATTTTTGTCTCATCTATTTTCTTTATATTTTATTGCAATATAATAATAATGCATGACGCAATCTTTTATCACTTATGGTTTTTGTTTAAAACACGTAACCTGTACCTCATTTGTTACCTTTACAATTGTACATAATAAGTTTTTTTTTATTAATGTAGGCAAAATTTAGTTTACTTAATTTTATAACTATTCATTCACTAATTTAAATAAGTATACCTGTATCATTTTTAATAACCTGTAAATTTAATTCAATATCCTTAGCGAAGATTTTTTATGTTCTTAAAAATAAAAATAACTTTTTTTTATATTTGTGAGAAAACATTTACCATCAGAAAAAGCTGAAGTTTTTACTAAAAAGTCTTTTTTCGTTAAATATCTCATTTAATAATTTTTTTCTTTCTTTTTATTAAGAATGTATTTAAATCTACAAAAAAGGAATTTTTTTAAAAATAGTAGCAAGCTTAAAAAATATAAATTTGTCATTACTTAGAAAAACAAAATTTCTGTCTAATGATTAAAAAGTTATATTTCCTAATATATAGGTATCATTTTCTTGAAAGAAAATCGGTCCCTTTGTTTCTTATTTGTTGAAGAAAATCACAATTTACATGCGATGATAGTCTCTGATAACCAGGATCTTCATACGGAAGTTTATAAGTATTGAACCGACTCGTACAATTGCAATATATTTTATTGTAATAAAGTATGTTTATTAATTATTTTTTTCTTTCTATAAGTATTGTAAGAGAGTTTCGAAAATTATATTTTCTTTTTATATCTTCGCTGTCGTATCCTACACAGTTTTTATATCGACGCTTTGTCACACAGTTTGAGCGTTCTGCAATGGACAGATCATTTGAAACGCGTTCGAAGTATCCTTAATTTTTTTTAAATCTTTATACAAGTTTAATGTTCTCGACTTAAGAGGTAGTATTTATTAAGGTACACGTATAAAGTACAGTTAAATTATAAGCTTGGGACGGGATTTTACGAAACAGGGTGTACAATTTAAAAATTTTATACAAAATAATCAGCATATTAAAATAAAGCGATGAAAAGTTCTGTTTATACTGACTATACTGAGTATACGTCTAAAATATTGACTAATGCAATTTATTGTAAAATTTGATCATTTTTTTTTTTTTTTATATCGAATTATATACAAAGTTCACAAGAACATTTGCATTAAAATATAGGCAGTTTCGTAGTATCAATATAGACGAAGCTGGCAGATCAAGTTTTTGATTAACATAGTTTTTTCAAATATTTTAAATAGCCTTTTTACTAATTTAATCAGATTAAAACAAAATGTTTGATAAATTTAAAAAACTTTGATTAAAAATTAAACCAATAATTAAGCAATAAAAGTCGAGACAATTCGTTAGAAATAACTTTGGCACTCTCAGTTTTTCTTCTTCAATCGCATCTTAGGCACTAAAACCATTTTCAATCAACTCCGGTGAGCACAAAACGCACGACGACCATAGCAGAAAATTTTATTCACTTATATATTCCACTGTAACGTCTGAAATTTCATCTGCCTCAAGATTTTACATATAATATACAATATTAATGATACACGCAGATTTTAGAATTCGATAAGTTTCTATTATTTTTTTTTTTTTTTTTTTTTATTTTTATTTATTTATTTTTTTTATTATTTAATATTATATGTGCAGAATAAATTCAATTTTTTTTTGTATTTTTTGTATTTTTTTTTGTTTTTTTTTTTTTTTCTGTAATTCTCGGTTTTGCTTTAAATCTATATAACATTTGAACATTTTATGAGTAACAACATTTATGATAAAACGACAGCATTACAGAGAAATTTTTCTGCTAGGTTAACGAAAATATGTGAAAAAATATAGCGAAACAATTATTTACAAGTTTTGTCCCACCTATGGACGTGACTTTACTCCAAATTCTTTGACACATTGTAAATGGAGTTTTTAAACCAGGAACGAGCACATTCAATTACGTTGAAGTGCTTTTATATTAATACTTCTTAATTGTATATATAATGTAATAATCTTTTTGTTACATTTCAAGTATATTGTAAAAATGCATAAAAAATATTACATCTCTTAAAAATTATCTAAATTGTTACATAAAAATAAAATGCTAATGGATATTATTTCATATTCAAACATTTTTTATAATACATTGTTTCTATAAATTTTTATACATGATTTACATATTTACAAAAAAATATTTTTCAATCTATTAAAAAATTGTTGATTTATAATTTAGAAACAAAATTCAAATAAAATATTAAATTTTAAACAAAATTCACTTAGGTTTTAATTTTAATTTTTTTAAAGTATGTAACAAAATTTTATTAAACTTTGATAATTTGTAAAAAAGATTTGTAAGATGAAGTTTAAATATAATTAAGAAATTAAAATAAATTGAAAATTTAATATTCATTCATAAATCTTCACTTTAAAATCCTAATCAAAAAATAAAAATTTATTTATTGATATTAGTTTTATATTTGATTCAAAACTAATACAAAATTTTATCATGAGCCAATTAAATATAAACGATCAATTTATCATTAAAATCGAATAACGAAACTAATCAATTGAATTTGTCGGTGAAATTAAAATGTATAATAAAAAATTTAATCAGCACAAAAAAATTCTTCTGAAATTTATAAATAATGTATCTCGTACAAATAAAACTTTTATACGATATCATTTGGTAAAAAATTGTTTTTTACGTCTTAAGCATTAAGACTACTATGAAGTCAATTGAATGTACACGTGCCTGGTGCATTAATTTTCACATATTGACCGAGAAATGGATAGAGATATATAACCAGAGCATAGGTACAGATGTATGTCAGAAATAAATTTGTAGCAGATTAAGAGAATTATAAAATGTATCATAAAACAGAAGAAAAAAGTCAATATTTAAGTAAAATTTAACGACATTATATTTAATTCCTAATAAAAACTTTAATAAAAGTAATACGTAAAAGTAAATTTTGATATTGCTGAACTTAATCAATAAAATATTTAAGGATATTAAAAATTTTGAAATGAATTTTTACTTCACTTATGCTATATTTTCAATAAAGGAATTAAAATAAATAAAGACTTCGTAATTACAGGATAGTAATATTTCCATTCATTACAAAAAATTAATAAACAAGCAATCAATAACAGACAATGATATAAAATAATAAAGTTAAATTTTTTAACTCAAAGATAATGTAATAATAAAAAATACGCGTTTGCTAATTTATTTTAATATAAATATTTTAGAAATTATTATCGAGCATTTCTTAATTCATTTGTTCTCTAAAAAGTGCAATCAAATTAGTTAAAATTATAACATTTTACTTATTTAATACTATTATGAAATATACTTAAATTAATATAATTTTTATTAAGCACAAAATGTATTACTTTTTGTTTCTAGTACTTTTCTGAATGATTGATTAAGATATTTTACCATTGTGTATAATTAGATAAAAATTTAGAATGAAAGTTGTACTTTGTGTTCTTACATTGTTAAAATTGTAAAGTCAAGCTATATTTCTCAATTTAATAAACGGAAAAATTACTAACAAGTTTAATTTATTAAAAAGATATATTAAAGATTTTGATTATTCAATTCTATAGAGCAAAATTTAGTTTTAGTAATTTTTTACAGTTGAAATCTAAAAAACTTCTTATTTTAATTAAAATAAAAATTTAATAAATCATTACTAGTTGTAGTAACGAGTTTTTTTGTACTATATAATAATATAATTTTAAAATTTTTTTTTAATTTGAAAATCGTTTGTTTTATTATCACTATATAAACAATTAATTTTTTATATGTCAATTAATTGTTTATTTAATTATCCACAATCTCTTGAAAGAAATTCAATAATGTAGGAGATTATTTTAAAAATAAAATTAAAAGTTTTCTTTCTTTAATGCTCAATAAAATTAATCTACAAAAAAAAAAAAAAATAAATAAATATATATATATATATATATATATAGCGTAAATGAAGCAAAATTATAAAATAAGAGATGAAGCAAAAATGTTCCTTGAAAATAAATTAATTAAAATAAAATATAAGTAAGAAAATGGGTTTGAGAGAAAAATGAAAATAAAGTAGACATAGGAATCTGAATTAAGGCACTGGCTTTAACCAGGTAATGGCGCCTCCTCGTAAAAGTCTGGCTCATCTTCCTCTTTATCGGGGTTTTTACTATCAAGAGCTCGGAGTTCGGCCGGGCTGAAAAAATGGCTCATCTGTGCTCTGAGCGGTATCATAAGTATGAGGAAGAAAGGCAGAGCGAGAGCGGCCTTGGAGTTTTTGACGATCCATAGCACAGCCAGACATATGATTTGTATGAGGGTGAACAAGTGCATTTTATAAGTCTGCACACGCCTCACATAGTTGGCGGTGCCGTGATGCTTCACGGGCATGAAGAAAAGCTTGACGCGATCGAAGAGTTGCACACCGTTAGTGGACGAGATACCCATGTAAAGGAAGACACCGAGCAATACCGACATAGGAACGCAGCACAACAACGGTGCCATGAGAACGCTCACACCGACGAGGATCGCGACGAGAAGCGAAGAAACTCGCTGTTCCTTTACCTCAACGATGTGCGGTTTATCGCCAGGAGCGTGAGTACGCGACATTACCGTTACCGCGTTTACGTGGGTCAACGAGCGCACGGATGCCGCGCAGCACCAAGGAGCTCCCATCAGACCGCAGCCGAAGTTCATAAGACACACCACGACTATGTCCATATGGTAACCGTTGCCTTTGCGTAGCTTGCGCTCTTTCTTGTCAATTATAAGTCTGTAAAAAATATTATAAATTATTAAAATTAATTAATATGAAAAAATAAATTTGTTCATACAAATCATTAGATTCGATAATGAGTGATATAATAGTTACATCTTAATTAAATAAATATATTAAATAAAAATACTATATTTCTTATTTTTAAACGTCTATATATATATATATATATATAATGTTGTAAAAATCAATAACGAATAACCTAGTAACATAATTTACCACAAATTAAATTTAAAAAAAATTAAAAATACTTGCACTTTAATAATAAAAATAACTGAGTAGAGCTTTTTATAAATTAATTTATGTAACTATATTAACGTTATAATTATATTGTAAATTCTTTTTAATAATTAAATATTACTATTTAATTACATATTGCTGTATCTTATTAAAAACAATTAACATTGAAAGACGTGAATGTTATAAAATTAAAAAAAAAAATTATTGAAATTTTTAACAATAAAATATGCAAATTTAAATATTATAAAAATGATCTTTTGAAAAATATCTTTTATAATATGAAAATGAAAAAAACAATGCATGAAAAATTGAATTGAAATTTTCTATTTTATATATAAACTGAATATTATTGTGAAAATATAAATATTTTCATTTTTATTTCATTAAACCAAGCCTTTAATTTTATCACATAAAATATTAAAAAACAAAATTAAAATTAATATTTTAAATAATAAAATATGAATTTTTTTTTTCTAAGAAAATTACTTTACAAACTTGCACACGTTTATAAAAATGTAAATTGTTAATGCTAATATTTAGATATGATAAAAATATTGATAATGTTTGCGTTTTTCTTTTAATTATTTCATTATAAAAATAATGTTCGGTGTATATTATAATAATGAATTTACTTACTCTGAGATTTGTGTTTCCATAAAAACGAGAATGTAAACGAGCAGTGCTGGTACGCAACACGCTAAAGCCATCCAGATAGGTACGTCGCCCTTAGGACTTACTATCCAATCCCTGTCCGGTACAGTGGGCGAAAGACCCTCGGGTATGAAAAGCTTTTCCGTTTTGACACCAGCAAGGTAATCGATGAGCGCAAAGGTAATGATACTGATAGGTACGCCAAAGTCACCGAAGGCTCTGCGCGCGCTCCTGCCGAGGTAATGACTGTTACGGAAGATTCTAAGATAGTAGGCACCGAGGAAGGTGCCCAGGCACAAGATTGTGCACATCAGTGCGGTGTTTGGCTGATTTATCAGCAATCCTTGTGAATTGTAGCTAGGAATTAATAAAGGTTCTTGGTAAAGTGCAAAATCGGTGCGGCTGCTGTTGTTTAACTCGTTGAGATGCTCGAGTTCTGTGTTGTTTATAACTGTCGGCTGATCCTGATATGTAGCTTGACTGTCATTGCTAGATGAGCCAAAACAGTATTCTGGTAGCAAGGGATTTTTTTGAAAGTAGTTTACAAGTTTGATGAACGTTTCGACGATATAAAGAATTGAGATTAAACCAGTGAAAATCTCTTCGGTAAAACGAGTGAAGAGTCTTACCTAAAACGTGAAATTTACGTGAAATTTACGTGAAATTTATGTGAAAATTATTAATTATTATATTGAATATTTTTAAATATAAAAAAAAAAAAGTAACACGTTTAAAAATTACTATTTTTGCATTTGATCGAGTGATTCTTTTAATTTAATAATATTTTGCTATTAAAAATTATGAATTAAACAAATAATTAAGTAAAGAATCAATTCGATTTAATAACTCACTAGCACAGATCCCTCGACACAGGCGATGATCAAGGCAATGATCCCCATCCAGGCACCGATGTACACCCTCATCGTAAGGAACTCAAGATCGTTAGCCAGACAGAAGTTGTACAAGCTCTCGTCGAAAAGTAGGAGGGGCCCGGTTGTACCGATGATAACGAGCGGCTGGGTGGCGAAAAGCGCCATAATCACGCCCGTGCACGAGCACGATACGAGGGTTTCGGATATGCCAATGATATTGTGGGTTTTGTCGCTCATGAGACCGCCAAAGGTGATGGCAGTGCAGAGGGCCGCAAAGTACATGAAAATTGCAGCCGCTAAGCACGATGAGCTCAGGCCGTCTGTGAAATCCGAAAGATAGTAGGGATATCGGCGCTTTATGTCGTTTATTAAGCAACCAAAGGGTCGCCGCGTCCTACGCAACGGGTCGTCGTCGTCCGGTGGCTTTTTCTCATCTTCCCCAGCCAACAGGGCTATTGTGTGAACAGATTTATTACGTTTATTACGTTTAAAGAGCATTGAAGTACGAACATTATTTTTTAAACAATAAGCAATTATTATAAAGTCTGGGATTTAAGAAATACATTGCTGAAAACTCAAAATAAATTCTATATTATCATAGATGCTCTAAGAATATTCGCTTTTAAATATAAAAATTATATGTACATTTTTTAAGTTAACACGCAATAAAAGAACCTTTAAATTTTTACTTTTGTTTTCTATTCAAAATTAAAAGACGTTTATAAAAAAAAAAAACATATGACTGCACTTGGATGCTCTTGACGAATTAAAGCGCAGAAATGGTCGGCAACAAGTCTTTAAATCCCAGCTTGTGATCGATAAGATGCGAATAATAAAAAAAAAACAAACCTTTCTTAGCAGCGGCGGATTCACTTTGTATCTGCTGCTGTTGCTGCTTCTTCTTTTTCTCCTCGATCGCCTTGGCCTTGCGCTTCCTGATGGCCTCGCTCTTGGCCTTGAGTTCGTTGAAGGGTAGCAGAGCTTGTCTCTCCCAATCGCCCGGCGGTAGGACTATAGAGTCGTCGAGGAACTCGTTGATCGCCGAGAGCAGCTCGCGCCTCTCGTTTGCCTTGTAAGCGACCTTGTGAAACGACGTGTTCGACATCAACGTCGATATGGACCTACCGATCTCGTGGTAGTCAAGGTCGGAGTTACGCGGTCCGAGAAGGGTGAACATAAATCTTACCGGGATTGCAACTTCGGTAATCGCAGGGATTAGAATACCTGCAAGTTATCGTGAAATTTTTTTTTTTTTTTTAATTTCAATCGTTTTCTAAAACTTTTATAGTAATTATTAAATAATAATAAATATTTATGAAATAATTTAAAATAATAATAAAATAATAATACAATTGCACTCACAAAATAATTACTATTGCACTTTATTTTCTTTTAATTCGGTAAAAACTTTACTTGAATACATTATATCGTATGTTTTATTGCGAAAATAATTTTTATAAAATATATTTAAATCGAATAAATAGTAAAACTAAAACATAAGCATAACATCATTTATTTATTTAGTTACGATTCGCTGCATTTATACAAATTTACAACCGTATTTTGGGTGTAACATCATGAACATTAATAAAATTAACAAAAAAAAAAAAAATTCATTATCTCATGCTGCTTAAAAATAATAATAATTATATCATTTTAAATTCCAAAAATTTTATTTTATTTTAATAGAGTCGGAAAATCTTTATGTGAATTCAAAATAAAGAGAAAGAATTTATTATGTGCATATAAAGAAATTAGATTAGCATAAGAATATAGTAACGTAGATCGTCATATAATTTATTCGTTAAAAAAATCATGAAATTTTAATAAAAATTTCATTCGAAATTAATGAATTTGTAGTTAAATTTATATAAAAAGTATAAAAATAAGTGAATAAAAACAAGCAATGAAAAATTAATGTTAATAATTATACATAGTATACATAATTCTGCTATTAAATTAATAAAATCTCATAATAATTAACTATTTTATTTTTAATATTTCAATTTAAACTGTCAGTGTATAAATTTTTAAATGTCTGCCTTCTTATTAAAATGAATAATGTTTATCAATTGTTTGAAATTCATAATACAATTTATTTAAGTAAATATTTATATATTTTCAGTAATCGAAATTCTAAAAAAAAATTGCATACAATAAAAATGGATTCAATTAAATTAAAAGACGTTCGGAAATCAAATTTTTAGCCAAAATTTTCATCTAAAAAGAAAAAAAAAAGAAACTTTCTATCCTACTATAAGTATTACATGTAGAGTCTTGCATAATATAAATGCTATTCGAACACTTAAAGTGTAAACTTATCATTGTTAACAAAAGAGCAAAATGAATGTTCATAAATTTAACAAGAACAATTGATTGTGATAAAACTGACCTTCAGCTAGCCTTACAAAGGCTATCGTTGGTTGATCAAGAAAATCAACGGCACCGACAAGTACGACGGTAGCCTCAGCGCCGCTCGGTATTCTCTTGAGGATGTACTCGTTTTGGGTTTTTTTTATGTCCTCGTTGCTGCTAGTGAACGTCAGCTCCTCTTTCATGTCGACTGCTGTGTGATTGCTATCCAGTGCTTGATTTGACGCAACGATCTTTGGCTTAGCGTCGTGCAAATTCTAAGGATACAATACATAAGTTTCTTTAATATTAAATATTGTTGCTTTTAGAGAATTCGGTCGGTTTCGTGTTTGGTTGTTTAATGATGTGGTTTGATAACATAGTGTAGACGTAGATGTATATAACAGTCAGTTTTAATACAAGAAAGATCAAACATGTTTCCATTTAAAGATGCGTATGAAAGGGCTACTTGATTCGTTTATTTTTTATTTTTTATTTTTTTTTTTTTCATGATGAAACTGTAAACTAAACTATTATAGTCATAGAATGAAGTTTTGTGGGTTGGCTCAGTCCTTAAAAACAATTTTAAGTAAGTCATTAAAATAGAAGCAATTACAGTTTACGCAAAAGTTATTTATTTAAATATTTCATGATTTATAACAAGTAACAAAGTGAATATATCTATTAAGTCATTATTTATTTAAATTTTTTAAAATTATTTTCTCAATAAAATACTAGTTCAAATCTAAAGAAAATAATTCAAAATTTTTTAAAATTGTTTCATGCTTAAACTGCAAATGCTATGCAAAAAAAAAAAAAAAAAAAAAAGAATATTTGTCATATAAATAAAACAAAACAACGGATAATGAAACATAAAAATATACAAATCCTGCAGTATTGTTAGTAAACAAGGGTGACAAGAAAAGAGAAATAATATGGAGTATACGATGTGAAAAATGTCGATACATTCGAAACGAGTTTTTAAATGTGCCTTAGAGATAATTTGCATGTTACGCCATTGTCGATAAATATTTGTGTATAACATCTATGATGAATACGAATTTGTTTCACTACAAGCCTGAACATAAAATATAGGCGAATATATGTAAACGGTATATACCGCAATGGATATTAAACATTAATGAAGATCAAATGCAATACGATGAAATACAGAGTGTTGAAAAGCATTATTTTATATAAGTATCTTGGTTAGAAACTGATAAAAATTTTAATTTATAAATATTCAAAATATTCTTTTAATATTTAAAATATTCCTTTGTACTTCTAGTTTATTTCTTTATAAAAATATTGATTTATTAAAAAGTAAATATTTATTATTTTATTTATTTAATAAGCTGTCATGACAATAATTTATTATCGATCAAGATTAAAAAATTAAGATGTTTCATTCTTATCTGTAAATTGGTAAAAATATTAAATTAAATTAAATTATTAGTTTCTTTATTAGAATCAATAATTTTTAAACGCCCTGTATTGAAAAAAAGAATAAAGGCTGATAAAGCCTAAAAAAAAATTATGTGACATATGTATGCATTATGTATACATTACATGCGAGATATCATTGAAGTGCTACCATGGCCACGAATTGCTGGCAATGATGTAATATGATGTATTAATGAACTTATTAACGAAGGGAGTAAACTTTATTAAACTTTAAAACAGTCGTCAAAATGTAAGTAAACAAAGAAAACCATACAAAAGAAGGTGGAAGGGGACAAATAAAAATCCCGTGTTTACGAGTTTTGAACGAATAAAATAAAATCATCGATGCAATATGTGAAATGTACAATGATGCTTTTTTGTTGTTGTTGTGAATTCACAGAGATGAATACTTTAAAATTTCTGGAATCTGAAATTTGTATTTTGTTTCAATATAAATTGCTCGATAATAAATATATAACGAAAAAATGTAATAAATAAATACAAAACAGCGGTTGTTTATCTAGTCTTTAATAAATATTTAAATAATAGATTATTAAAATAGCGACTAGAAATTCATTGAAGATATTGAATTTTATTCCGTACATATGTAACATTTATAAATAAATGTTAATTTATTAGGAAATTTTAAAAACATTAAAAGTACTACTATTGTAGTATAAAAAAAACTTCAATGCTGAATTAAAGTGCTAGTTTTTTTACTTGATATTTTTATTAAAAAACAATATAATAAAACAATCAGATATATATATATATATATATATTACGTTTGAATCACTTTATATTTCTTTAAATAAGCTTTTATATTTTTTCTGTCAGGTAAAAAAAAAATATATATATATATATATATATATATATAATATTCTGCATATGTATTTAACTATTAAAAGCAGGTATTTTTACATGTTACTAATCCCTCTTATGTGTATTTATCAATATAAATACGTTATCTTACTTTATTAATAAGCAAAAGGCAATTTTTGCTTTTTAAAATTTACCTGTAAATCCACATTGGAATGAGTTATATAAATGATATACGATCATAATGTAGAATTTATAAATTTGTAAGAATTGTGAAAATTGATGAAGATCGCAACTAAAAACATTTTGGAGGAAAGGGATAATGAAGTAAGAACTAGCGATTGTACGTGATAAAAGGTCAAAAATTTTTTTAACAAAATTTCGGTGAAGGCGATAGAATATAACGAAAAGGAAGAGAGATTTTCCAACTTTTAATTACATTGTTATCGGCATTTTCCCGCGTAGCCTCTTCCTCGTCAAACCAGATAGACTGTGGAAACAAGACAGGAGAGCACTGTCAGTCAGTCAGGTAGATAAAAATAAATCACTAAACTAATTTTTATTTTTTTTTTTTTTTTTCAATGTCATTATCAAGTAGCGTTTTATTTATTTATTATATTCCTTTTCTTTTTCTGTAAACTTCGCTTGTAATTTGCTACTCTGAATAATTCTTATTAGTTGAATAATTATCATCAAGAATTATTTATTTCGTTTAAAAGAAAAAAAAAACGTATCTTTTATATTTATAAGAAGATAAAATAATTAATATATTTTCAGATTCTCTTTAAAAAAACATTTACTTATGGGACATGGAACATAAATAATTCTTTTTAAGCATGGTAATTAATTATATATAATGTATGCATAAAGCGTATTTAAACACTACATTATTTTTTGTGTAATAGCATCTTATACGAGTTGTTATGTAATATGAATTAGTCAAACAAGTGCATTGGTTACTTATAAACTAACGTACCTTTGAATGTTCGCATACTCAGTAGCATAAAAATATATTGTTTCATCATTTACCTTACAGTATATTAATGTTAATTATTTATTTATCTTGAATTTTCAATAATTATTCAAGAAAAGTAAAGTTTAATTAATTAAAAATTATTAATTTACGTAAATATAAATGAAGATTATTACACGTACCTAATACAATTGATAATGTATTCGTACTTTTTATTAATTTTATTGACTTTGCAGTAAAAAATAAAAAGAAGTATAAGGAGCTTATACTTGTTTATTTTTAAATCTACGCTTTGTATTGATTTTAAACAAGAGTAACATTTTTTTATTCTTCTGAATTAAAATTAATACGTTTAATAAAAATGTTTCGTAAAACATAATGCAAAATGCACGCACATATAAATATTTTACAATTAAAATAACTTTATCGAGCTCACCTGAAGACTCGTATAGCTGGAGTAATTTCTCTTGGCGCCGAATCTAAAGCCTCGATCGTGTTCGTTGACATGTCGATGTCTGAGCAACATGGCCCTCATGACTACGGGCCGATCCTCCGGCAGGATAAGTTCTTCGATGACCATTTGCTCGACGACGCGGTAAGCGAGCCCGGGTAAGTCTTTTTCTTCGAGATCGAGGAGCACGACGCCGGTCTCGAGACAGCGACGGAGATTCAACAGCGAGTGGAAACTCAAGGAGGCTACGTGTGGTCTTCCCCACCTGGAGGAATAATAATAGGGTGGAGATTTAAGTTGGAGTGTTTGAAAAATGTTGGGCTTGTGAATTTAATAAATTTTCAGAACTATACTTTTATTTCTTTTTAGAATAATTATTATTCTTCTGCAAATTTCAAATGCTTTAAGGGGTTAGGCCACTCTAGAATTTTCGAAAAATTGTTTTTTTTTTTTTTTTTTTTTTTAAATTGTCCCCTAAGACCTCAAAAATGATGTCCCAAAAGATTATGGTCGGGAAAAATCTCTAAGTAATCGGTTTTCGAATTTTAGTACAAGGCCCCCTGGTCTCCTCTTCTACTACTCAAAACTTCAAACGCGTGTATGTCAAAACTGCATTTAAGTTGGCCGGAAACATAACTCAGACAATTTTCAACCAATTTACTTGAAATATTGAATATATCTTGAAAAATACATTGTCTATAGAAGTACGTAGGATTTTTTTTCTTATATTGCATAGTTCATTTATTATTAACAATTATATGATGATTTTTTAGGCAAATTTTTCACTTTCCACTTTGGAAGTGCGCCATTTGGCCAAAAATTAATATATTGAAAAAAACCCACGTACTTCTATAGCAGTTATTATATAAGATCAAAAAAAAAAAAAAAAAAATTGGCTTATTATAATTTAAAAATTACAGGAGCTGTTTGTCCGGTCGTAAACCCTGAAAAAACGGAGACGTCGTCGGAAAAACGCTACACAGCCGCCATTTTGAAATTAATCGCTTTAAAAAAATTTTTGTATACAGTCACTGATTTTGTATACAGTCAATATTATACTCTTTATTGGAGTCTCGATTTATTTTGTAGTATTTCTGAAAAAAAAATCCTAAAAAATCCTATTTTTTCGTCCTTTAGAGTGGCCTTAACTCCTTAATAATATTATTAAAAAAAAGCTAATTTTATATAAAGGTGCTACATAAAGATATAGAAATTTTTAAAATATAAATCATAGATTAAACTCGATAAATCTATGGAATTTTATAATATTTAATAACTTGATTTTATTTGAATTTTATCAATTTTTTATAGAGTTTTTAAATACATCTGTTTTAAATTACGTCAGTTCACTTTTTTTACGAATTTATTGCATATAAAAAAACATGATCGTTTACTATTTTTACTATATTTTCTTTAATTTGTACAACTGCAAAGCTTTAAAAGCAATATAAAGCACTTAACAAATTATACTCGTTCAGTCCATCCTAATTATAGATAAAAGATTCTAATTTTAAAGCAATTCGAAATAGGCACATTTGTTTTTTTTTTTTTTTTTTTTTTTATGAAAATTAAGGGCTTTAAAGAGTATATATCTTTTACAAGTTTTCAAATTTGCTTTGATAATTTATAAAATAATTTATGCGTGACAAACTTACTATTAATGAGTAAATTTTCGTCTTTATAAAATTGCAAAACTTTAAAAACAACATTAAACACTTAACAAATTATACTCATTTAGTCGATCCTAATTATAGATAAAAGATTCTAATTTTAAAGCAATTCAAAATAGACGCATTTTCTTGATGAAGTTAAGGGCTTTAAAGAGTATATATCTTTTACAAGTTTTTAAATTTGCTTTGATCATTTATAAAATAATTTATGCGTGACAAACTTACTATTAATGAGTAAATTTTCATCATTATCAAATATTCGAAATATTTATTTGTTAATCGGATTCGGAGTGCATACTATATTTGAATTGCAGTCCCTTTTCATCGTTCAAATTAATTTTTTTAAATATCAGATTAGTACTATAAAAAGTAAAATTTTTGTACCGCATACTCATTTGAAAAAAGTTTGTATTGATTTTTAAATATTTATTATTACGTAAATATCATGAAGGCTATTTTAAAGTCAATTTTTCAAAATAGCTAAGAAAAAATACTGTAATGTAACTAAATAAAAAGTATTGATACTATAGAAACATTATAGTATAGGAAAGCTTCTTAATAAAGCTACATATTTTTCAAATAATTATTCGCGAATGAATCAATATATATATACAAAATAAATGCAGTAATAAAAATAGCTCTACCTATTTCAATGATAATGCGCTAAATAAGAGTAGAATACTAAATTTAAATTTATAAAATCTTCAATACGTCTACATCATATTTTTAGAATTAAATACTAGATAAACTTAACCAACCATTCATATAAGTGAAATAATCGATACGTATGGAAACATTTTTAAATGTTCTGGCAAACAATACAATAAAATTCAAGTATTTTTTTTCTTTTTTTTTTTTAACAAAGAGGCTGAAAACACGGATATTCCTGATTTTATATTTAATTTATGAAAACTTAATCGACTTTAATTTTAATATAATCCATAAATACGAGCAATAAATTCTTGAAAAAATAATGTTAGTAAGATAAAGTAAATAGAGCAGACCTGTCGGCGCCTTCTTCGACGTCCTCCTCGTATTTAATCCAGCGGGCGGTCTCGCGCCACTCGCGCTCCTCGCCGATGCCGTGTAGCTCGTCGAGCTGGACAAAGACCTCGTGCGGCGAATGATCGTACATCTTCTTGAAGGTCTCGTGGGGTATGCCGCCTTCCTTGCGCCGGCCAATTTGCACGGTCGGATGGGCGGCCTTGTGCCTCCTCATACCCCGTGGATCGTCGCTTCGATGGGACTCGAGGTCGTCGATATCCAGCTCTTGGAGGGTCTTGGCCTCTTCCGGCTGGACGCTGACGCGTCGGCCGGTTGCCGGACCGTGGAACCCGCCCTCGTTCGGTAAACCGGCACCTGAGCGTTTCCGCCATTGTGGATCCTCCTGTAACGAGTACTTGCGGGATTTGTGGTGATGATGATGATGGTGCCGTCTGAAAATAATATTGGTTTCGATGAGGTTTTGAAAATGATAACGAAACGGTTAATAATTGCGTATTAAATTTATAAGTTTCAGTTAAGCGTAAAAAATTTTAATCATAGGCGTTCGATTAACATTGTATAATTTCATTTTTAATGACAAAAGTTTATCTACTTATGAGGTAAAAAAATTAGTGAGTGTATCTGGTGCGAAAATTCGGTACGATGATTACGCAGGAATGAGCAAAAATAAATGAATTAATGCCGTAAATATTGTTTAAACAAAATCAATGGTTATTGAATATCAAATGCGATGTTTTAACAAAGTGACAATGCACGCAAAGTTTAACGATTTTTACTAAAATTAGAATTTAATCTTAATATTTATTAAATTGAAGACAAATTTATTCTAGAATGCATTTATTTAATTTTTAATTTATTTTCCATCTGTGAAAAAAATGTATTTATTTCATAAAAGATTTAGATCATTCATAAAATTCTAAAGTTTCTATGTTTTATTTACCTGTTTACAATAACACATCGATATATCGATTGATTAGAAGAAAACAACACTCTTCAATGTCATTACTAAACTCGATCCGATATTAATAATTAAAATCATTTTTCGTAAAATTTTTAATGCGTGCAAGTTTTTTTTTTAATTAATAAACTATAGAAATTAAATTTTCTTCAATTTTTGAAAAAAAAAAAAAAAAAAAAAAAACTAAAATTTTCTTTAAAATTCACACAATCGTTCACTTTACAATTACAAATCCACCACAATTATGTTATATATAGTATATATGACGCGAAGAAAAAAATATACCGTAAGCGGCAGTGCCAATATTCTCGGTTGCTTTTTTGGCATGCACGCGCGCATCATTTTTATTGTTCGTATTATATGAAGAGGAAGAGAATGAGAGAGACGAATTGGCAAAGCTTTTTCTCATCGTATACAAGTTGTATTAGTCCACAGAGATGCGCGCGCAAGTTCTCAAATTTGCATTTAACCTACCCAATGGCGAAATTGAATTTGAATTATTCGGAAGTGCGATACCTGTGTGATACCGCATATACAAACGTTTAACTATTAATTTCCTTAGTGTTATTTCGTTAATAATTATTTCTGTAGAAGCTTATTTTAAGAAATTATTAAAAAATGTATAGTTTCGTTCGCGATCTTATCGAACAACTTTTAATTTTTTTTTTAACATATCAAGCGTCAGCTTTTTTGTCGAATACGCGATGTCAGAAAAAAATTATTCGGTCGCTTAAATAAACTTTGTACACTGTCGCGTTTTATTAAACGACATGTGGAACTAGTGTTATCTAATATGTTAGTTAGTGATTATACATAAGCATGACAATTTCAGTTTCATAAGTTAGAATAAATAATTGAAATTATAAATTGGCAATTTAAATTATAAATCTTGCATTCAAAAAAATTTATTTATAAAAATATTTTAGTTTTGATGTCGCGTTAAAAAATTTTGATAGCATAAAAAGTTTTTAAGATTTTGTTAAAAAACTGTAAGCATTAAGACACATTAACTCAATTTATTAAATATGTCATAAAAATTTAATATTTTGTTGAAATTTGTCAAGTGTAAATTTTGAAATTTTTAATAACAGGATGCGCACTTTAAAAAATCAATTTAAAGTAGTGTATTATTTTTCATCCTAATTCATAAATCCCTCATTGAACATTTTATTGTTATTCGCGTTAAAAGCATTAGGTTAAATTATCGATTTTCAATCCAATCACTTATCACTCAGTCTGATAAAACATTAACTTCCTTCTTCACTAAAATCTCGATTAAGCTCCAACTTCATAGCATCGAATCCTTACAAAACAATTAAATCCTCACCTCGTGTAGCTGGAAAATAAAAGTTCACTCAACGATACAAACGATCAAATCACAGTATTCACATCTATATAAACACTAGATCTTTATATTCAATAAAACGATTAAACATCGGAGAGCACGACGATGCTTGTAAAACACAAAAAAAAGGAAGATAAACATTAAAAAACTATATTATCAATCGAACCAAGTAATTTTAATAATGAGGTATCGTACCGGCGAATGTCACCGATGCGATCAGGCGAGCTTTCGTGGCCAACGGGCATTGCTTTTTCAGTCCCGCGCAGCCGTGTAGAAAGAGTGAGAGATTGAGAGAGAGAGAGAGAGAAAGAGAGAGAGAGAGAGAGAGAGAGAGAGAAACGATGACGCGGGCGGCGGCTACGGCCGCGCTACAGAGCTTTTCTTCCGCGTGCGAGACTCCGAGCCCCTGACAATGACAGGCCGCCCTGGCCGCCGCCAGAGCTGGCAGTCACGGCGCATCATCCGTTCGTCTTTATCTTTCTTATTCTCTTTCTCTCTCTGTTTTAGCCTCGTCGCTTTTGACAATGGCGTTACCTTTCAGCTATTCTCTATATCGCGAGAACGCCCGTGTCAGCCTTATTCTGCTCTTCGCTTGTCTTACACTGCCACAAATATCGCGAGCAACGCTTCGTTGCGATATTGTTCATTGATTGAGTGCACCGAAGGAGACGCTTTTGGACGATGAGTGAGAGTCGCGTGCAATTGATATACCTTGATTTGAGCTATTCTAATTTATTATTATTATTATTATTATTATTATTATTATTATTATTATTATTATTATTATTATTAAACTGATTTCTGGTTTATTTTAGATACCGAAAGAGAGAGAGAGAGAGAATGTAATCAAATATAAAAGTAAGTATATCGAGTAAATAAATATTATTATGATAAATAAATTTCATTTTCGATAAAATTAATATATATATATGTATATATACAAACAATAGCTTTATAAATGTAAAAGAGTTTTTTGAATTTATACATTGAAAATGTATAAAATTATTTGCTGTAGTATAATTTTAAATCAAATTAAGAAAAGATAACTATTTTTTCTCTCATAATAATACAGAACTATTAATTTAAAATTTATGGTATTGCAAGTGATTGTAATGCAAAACTTTTATTAAAAAAAGTTTACCGATCACTGAGCATTGCGCAGAAGAGATGCAAAAATATATGACATGCACAGTGACATATTTTAAACAAAATTTGTATATAACCTTGCATTTTAATTTTTAGAAAAAAGATAATATTTTATAATAAATTAGAACAATTTTTAAATTATAAATTTAATAAAACATTATTCGTCAAAAGTTTATTACATCGTCGGCTTAATTTCTCTAATTATAAAGTTGTCAAACTCATTGTAAAGTATTCAAACTAAATTCAAATTATTCCATAACTCATCCATTTTTCATTGTCAATCAAAAGTCTTTTCTCTCATTGTTTACATTCGCGCTACAACTTTTCTCGCGCTACTAAATTTCTTGTCCTTCATTCCGCGTAGTATCTCAATGGCCGTGAACGCCAGAATCGACCCAATTAAAATCATCGCAGGGAAAAGTCGAGATATCGTCCTGGCACAGCCAAGGTTACGATCGTTATAAATTTCCCAAGTCTACCGAAGGTAAGCCTTTGCCTGAATTGCACTCGAAGACACCGAGTACATATCCCTCAAATGCAATTTTCACGAAATTTCAGAAATTCAAATATAATCTTTCAGAATCGTGAGAGGGAAATTAGTTAAGGGTGATTGGAATGGCGCTTTAATGGAAATTGGGATTGCAAATTCGTATGGATTCTCGGAGTATGTCTCTTCCTAATAAAATAAAAATGTATGATTTCTGGAAATGCTTGTACGTTTTTCTTTTCGTTTTCGTATTGCATTGGAGATTGACAGATCTCCCTTAATAATTACGTTAAAGAAAAAAAAAAATTATTTAAATAGTTTGAAGGATTTTCTTTTTCTTATTTCAATGTACCTTAAAAAGTATACAACAAATTTCAATTCAATCAATGCCTTCACATATCGATTTCTTACTCTACTCAAAGACATACTTTCAATTTTCACTATAAAAATAAATATTCTGCTTTCGCGAAAAAAAAAAAAAAAAAACTCGCATGGGGAAAAACGACTTACTTGTGATCGTGCTTGTGATGTCGCCGGCACTTTCTATCGTCGTCGCCGGCCTCGTTGACGCTCATCACGTGGCTGTCCTCTTCTCGTATTTTTTCGAATTGCACCCTCGGACTGTCGATCGGTGGGCTGTCGCTGAAACCGGAAGCCGCTCTCTCGGAGAGCGGAGCTTCGCTTTCACTACTGATGATATTTTCGGCGATGTCTTCGAGTGTTTCGGTGACTTCTTCGTCCTTTAATTGGATTTTCAAAATATTATTTGACAATTTATGGTAGATGGTAAAGAAAAATAGTATGTACTGCGTATCTGTTTAATCGAACGATTTACGGAAATGTTAATGTTCTTAAAAAGTCTAAAATATTTTAAAATGTGACAATGATTATATTTGTAATTATTACTTATTTTGAATTCAAAATTGGTGATTGAATTGTTAAGATGTACATTTCATTTTTTAATACATTTATCATATTCTTTTTAGATTTATTATGCATTTTAGATGATGTAATTATGACTCAATACGCGTGAATTTCAACCAACTAGAAACGCGTATATTTCAAACAAAGTATATGTGTGTATATATATCAAACAAGTTCTTTGGCACTGAATCTATCTTAAGATATTTATTAACAAATGTAAAAGACGAATGTGCACATTTTCTCATTATTTTTTTTTTAACGGTATAACATAAAATAAATATTTAAATTATAGTATGAAAAGAAAAAATTGAAAAAGTAATAATAAAATTTTTTTTAAATCGTGAAATCGTTAACGATAAAAGTAAATAATTCAATATAGTATTGACGTGTTGAAAATGTTTCACAGGTTTACGTATTAGGGTACAGGTTTACCTTAACGGGTTACCCCCACTTGCGACTTTGAAAAAATCGATTTTTTGTTAATTGCATTTTTTTGAAGTATAAGTATCTGAGAATATGACCTGGAAATTTCAAGTCGATCCGAACAAAATTGACTGAGATATGAGCGTTGAAAGAGAAGAATCCGTTGTGTAAACAACCGGCTACTTTAAACTTTAAACGCGTTTTTCTCGAAATGGCATTTCTGAAGTCGGTGACCAAGATTACTTAAACACTAATGAACCGATGTTCTTGAAATTTTGCAGGCTTATTTAATACAAAAAATGTAGTCTTTAATCGTTCAATTTTTTTCGTTAAAATCGAACCATTAACTTTGACTGTCCGCCATTTTGTGAAAAATGAATATTTTTTTAAATCCTTCGATTAAAAACTAGTTTATACTTATATTTAACTAAATCTATCCACATTTTTTGTTTCAAATGATCCACTTCGCCGCAATGTTGGTCACCGCAAACCGTATAAATAAAAACACTATTTCATTGGCGGCCATTTGCCACTTAAAAATGTAATATTTTGCAATAAAAAAATTACTGAAAGTACTCAAGATGTATTCTTTAAGATGATATAATAATCGTTTAAAAAAGTTTTGTAGTTTTCTTTAAAAAAGTTCATGAAAAAGGCCTTTTTTGTTGAGCTACAACTGGGGGTAACCCCTTAAACAATTAAAAATCATATAGATGATACAGAAAAAAAAACAAGAGTCAAAAGTTCTACATACTTTGCCATCATCAGAATCTTCCTTATCTTCTTCGTCCTCCAATGGAGGTTTTGTGCTATTAAAGGAATCGACGCGGTCCAATGTAGCGTTCGACCCTGGGACATTGCCGTTACCGCTAAGACCGTTAGCAGGCGCCTCTTCTTCCAAATTATTTTCGGCGCTTATGGAACCTTCGCTAAAACATATAGTCATTTTTTTCCAGTTTTTCCTTGAAAATCAGTTTTATTATTATGTTTTATTATATTGGCGTGACGATTTTTAAATGCAAAATGAATTATTGTCTTTACGGAGATACTTATTTTACTGTCGATTTTGTAATTAAGAAATAGGAGCAAAATTTAATTGGGGTAAACAAAGTTTTTAACAGTAAACAAAATATTATTGTTAAGTAAGTAACATATCAAAACTTTTTTTCTAACATCGTGACATATCTATTACAATAATTGCATGGAAAATAAAACAAATATAAATACATAAAATTTTATTCATTAAAGGTTTAAAAGATTGTTCTAAGAACACGCCAGCTACACGCAATCGATAGGAAATAAAGAAAGTCGCGCCGTAAAAAGTTTGTAACGCTTTAGGTAAAAATAATTATAAATTGTGCGCTTGTATCTTACCGGAAATGAAAAATCATAAAAAGGATGCACGACATCGTGATGTCAAACCTTTATCGTTTAACCTTAAACAGGCAAACTTATTACACGTAAAAAGTTTTAAGCGACGACCGAGTTTCCGATAACTATATAGCTAATACGTATATATATATACGTACGTCTATGAAAGTATTTCGCAGCTTTAAACTTCGCAATTCTCACCTTTTATTATGAAAATGAGCTACGAGCGATTCTTTGATAAAAGGAAAGAAGCATCGGATTAATAATTGGAAAAGAAAATTTTTCACGGTACAAGGTCTTGATGTGCTTTTAAGTGAAAAAAATGACAAATAAAAATAATTTTCAACGAAAGAATATATTATTTACTGCACGTATAGTTTGAATATTATACGAAAAATAAAAATAAATATGACTAAATTTATTTGAAATTTAAATATTTTATCATTATTCAATCAAAGAACATGACAATAATAAATAACAAGCTCAGAACTCATAGCATTTTGTATGAAATAATATAAGAGTAGAAGTCATAAAAATGAAATATTTTCTTGCTTCCATTATTCCTAAAATCAAATGAGACTGCATTCTACAAAGGCCAAACTCTGTAAGTATAAAGATAATAAGAAAAACAAAACATTTGTATTGTTTGTGAAACATGTCAAAGTTACTCATAGATTATATGTATTTAAGTTTCCATAGTGCAAGTAAACTTGCATAATATTAAAATACATTTGGCGTAATTTTACACATAAATAAAAATAAATAAATAAATAAATAAATAAATAAAACTTTTTTTAATCTTCTAAAAAATAAACATGTTTCATATTCGATAGATAATTCAACAAAAGAATGACGAATTTATGAAAATTGAAATAGAATTTAATTTAATGCAATGCAAATAGTTAAAAAGCTCGTATGAAATAATTTTTTGAATAGCCTAAGCTAAAGTTAAATTAACCAATTAATAAAGAAAATTGTAGGACGACTAATGTATTGTTTGACAAGTGTTAAATCTACGAGTCACTCAAGACCTTGATTATATCCTTAAAATTTCGCTCACTTTTGTTAAATAAATATTCAAAATTAAATTTTAAAAGCAAATTTTTAAATCATGACTCGTGAAGCGTTATTCAAACTTTGACACTTGAATAGTTAATTAAGAAAGGTGAAAGATAGAACTCGCCTTGTTAAGCATCTTTAAAAAAGTTAAGGTCGAAGATGACAAAAAAAAAAAAACGTTCATTCAAAAACTTCATCACATCTTGCGTTAAAAACTATCAAAAGAAAAAATAAGACTTTACTCGATTGTGATTGAGTCAATGGCACGGAAACCAAGTGAGAGATAAGGTGCTATTTTACATAAAATGAAACATGCTTGGAATACTACTCGCAATTTACAATTTTCTTTATGCGACTGGATGAGCGATCGTAAAATGAAAAAACTTAGCTTAAAGTTCTGCCGTAAGATCTTTGCCGAGCGCAGAGTTTACTTTTCCTAATTGATGCTTGACAATATTGTAATTTACCTTAGTTTTAACGCCATTTTTTCTTCTCTCGCTGTAGGTAAGCTTATTCTTTAATATTTTTTTTTTTTATTTTAGTATGAATAATAATTATGTAAGATATATACATATATATTGAAATATTATCATCTTATCTGAACATTGAATCAATCAATCAAATGCTATTAGAATTAATTTTTTTAAATATAAATATTTTTATATTTTTATAATAATTTATTTTCTTATAACCTTAAATATATAATAAAATTATTCATATCAATTTTTTAATGAAAAATATAATCATCATTAATATTGATTTTTGATTTTTATGATTTAATTACTTTAGGATTATTTGCAGATAAAGTTTTTCGTTAAAATTTTTGTACCTAAAAAAATTTAATTTAATAGTATATTTTTTATCATTAGAATTTGTATTGTATTTGCTTATTATCTACTTATTGATTTTAATTCTTATATCAAAATTTATTTATTTATTTATTTATTTTTTTTCATTTTATTGTTTACAATTATATAAAATTTATTTTACATAGTATTTTATTTTACATGTTTTATATAAGTTTTTATTACCTTGATATTTCTATTTTTTAAAAATTTTGTCGTTAAACTTTTTAATCATTCGCGCTTCTACCTACAAAATAATATATCGATAAAATCGAATTAAAAACTCCAAATTTGCTTTTTATTCATTCACCAGTGCGATTCAAATTTCTTAAACTTATGAAAAATATAAAAAAAAATGTCATCCGACAAAAATCTTTGGATAGGCGAAAAAAAAACCGAATATTTAACGAGACAACCTGTATTTTCCAGTGCAATTCTGTTTACCCTCCTATATAGATTCTTAGCTTTATCGGTTTTACGCTTGGGAAGAGATCAAGGGCACGAGTGAACGCGTTCACATAGCAATTTCTCCGTTATGAAATACTTTTTTTTTTTTTTTATTCCTTCTCGTGCGCGCGCAAGATAGAAATACATCAACATGGATGCTGATCCATTGAAATGGAAAGGGAATGTAGAACGTAAAACAAAAACGACAATTTTATTTGATTCTATTGTCCATGAAAAAAAAAAAAATAAAAAATAAAAAAAATAAAATAAAATATGTTAAACAATTACTCGATAATAGCGCGAATGAAAAGAAAAAAAGAGAAAAGAAAAATGTATCAGGTATAACGGTTGTGGCGATGGCGCGAAGAATAAGTGAGAAAAAAACCACTGCAGAGGGATCAAGGACTTACGGTGATAAATGTCGTCGCATAGATTTCGAGTGGAGACTCTTCAGTGGCATATGCGGGTGCGGGTAGCTCTTTTTTCGATGTTCTGAAACAAATTTCAAAGCAAATTAATGTCATTAAAGAAATATTTATCACGCAAACGAAGATGGACATATAAAGCTCAAAGAATTGAAAAGACTATCTAATTCTTACATAATACCTTGGATTTTAACCAAAAGAAAAATAAAATTTTGTTTAATCTTGCATTAAATATCAATTTTTCATTACTTTTAAGCTTTATTTGTTATTTAAATTTAATAGTTTTATAATTTTATAGATTTTTAATGTAAAACATACTTTTTAATAAATACATAATGCATATTAATTGGAAAATTCCTACATTTAATTGATAATGTTTTTAAAATTAATTCAAATAAGTTTTATTGATGCAATGATATAATTTAATATAAAATTAATAAAAACCGTTGAAACGAATGATAAATCATGTCATTAATTGAAAAAGTTGTAACTATACTATAATAAAATACATTATTATGATCTAATTATTTTAAGATTATTTACACGATTTATATGATTATAAAAAAAAAAAAAAAAAAAAAAAAAAAAAAAAAAAAAAAAAAAAATTAGCACAACTTTCTAAATATTTTATTAAAATGGAAAAAAAAAGATCGAGTACAAATATTAAAATATTAACAAAAGCTTTCCAGTACTTTATGAAACTGAACAAATAAAGAAATATTAAAAACTTTTACTTATTTTTCCTACGTAGCATCGATCTTAGCTAAAATTTAAAAAAACGGTATAATAAGACATAAGTAGGTCAACGAATTAAACAGATTGAGTCCACTAAATACCTTTTATAGCATGTATAAGCTTCTTTTTCGATATCATCATTTATGAGTCGCATGCGCTCTATTTCTAAAGATATTAATATCATATTACTGCAAAGTTGCCTTTCGTCGAATGATTGACGATTAAAAATACGGTTTTAAAACTATTTTTCTGATATTTTGTATTTAAAATAAATTTTATTTTCGTTTATTTTTATTAAAATTAATATATTCTACTGTAATTTCATTCAAATAAAAATTTCTTAGAAGTAAATAATTAATATAATTTTATGATTAATATATTTGAATTGAAATTGAAATATTTTTTATAAGACTTAATCTTAAAAGGGCAGTAAAAATACTGAGAACTTAAAAGTTCTTAAATATTGAAGAGTAAATTTAACTTGATACTATGTAATAAAGTCATTGTTAACGAAAAATAGTTATAAAGAAACGATCTCTGATCAATCTTTAAAAAGCATTGAAATAAAAAAAAAAACCGTACAGAGCAAAAAGTTGTGCGGATAATGAAAAGCAATGTCGTGCCGTAAACATTTTCGACAGTCGACTGAATCCCATTTTCACTCAACTGCTCTCTTTCTTTTTTCGCGCGGAAGCAAACTTTGTACCTTTAACGGAACATTTCACGATCCGCAAATATCAGCAAGACAGTATAAGCGTATAAACGTATACGTGTGGAATTTTGTGTTTTAAAATGTTTTAACATATGTATAACGATTAATGATTCTTTTATTAAAATTTTTGTAAAAAATTGTTAAAGAAATTTTTTATTAAGTGATTAATTATTATTTTCTTTATGAAATTAAAATAATATTAAGATGAATAAATATTCTAAGAAATTAAGCAATAAATAAATTTGTGCATATAAATTGAGTTCTTTCGTGATCTTTGTTTTCAACATAATGATATATTGTCCTGCATAATCAACAAGATATACGTTAATAATAAAATTGCTAAAATGAAGATTCAATTAATCAAAATATATGTATAAATGATGAATAATGATGAATAAATTTATTAACAAGTTATTGATAAATAGTAGTGCTTTGGAAGGAGGGAAATAAAGATAAATCTTAAATAATTGAAACGTGTCCAAAACGAATAATTTTGACCGATAGTCCGCCGTAATTCACTTGTATAAAGTTTCTGACTTCGATTTTCCTTCCTATGAAAAATAAAAATGCATGAGTTGAAACGATTAATTTCAATATCGTCTTACGTCATCGAAGAGAGTGAAAAATAGCGTTTCCGTTTTATACGATGTTATATTAATTCTCTGTGAATTATACTAGGTTGTTCAAAAAGTTTTGAAAGCGGAAATGAAGATACTTTTTTTTGTTGGTGAAATCACTTTTATTTCTCAGTATAATCTCCCATAAGTTCAATACACTTGGTCCAACGGTCTTCCAACTTGTTTATCCCATCATGGAAGTGACTTTCTGCAAGGCCTGCAAAATACTCCTCTACGACGGCTATAACCTCTTCGTTTGATGAAAAATGCTTCCCACGAAGGAATTTCTTGAGGTTTGGAAACAGCTAGAAGTCAGAGGGAGCTAAATCAGGCGAATAAAGTGGATGCTGCAACAATTCGTACTTTAATTCGGTTATTTTAGTGATGGTTTTTTGAGCTGTGTGAGCGGGTACATTGTCTTGATGAAAAATGATTTTTTTCTTGTGCAAACCGGGTCTTTTTTCACTAATTTTTTCATCCAATTGGTCCAAAAGGTTACAATAATATTCAGAATTTATTATTTTGCCAGTTTGGAGATAATCCACCAACAAAATCCCTTTTGCATCCCAAAAAACTGACGCTAACACCTTCTTCGACGATTTCTGGACACGAACTCGCTTCGGTGCCGAAGTGCCTGGTTGACACCACTCTTTAGCCTCTTGTTTTGATTCAGGGTCATGATGGTAGACCCAAGTCTCATCCATAGTGATGAATCGACGCAAAAAATCCTTTTTATCCTTTCGAAAACGCTCCAAATGTTGCTCAGAAAGTCGCATTCGAACGTGTTTTTGTTCCATTGTGAGCGAATGCGGCACCCATTGTGCACAGAGCTTTCTGAAACCCAAAACTTCATTTAAAATATGACTCACACTGCCTAATGAGATGTCTAGGGCCTCTGCTAAATCTCTCTCGGTCAATCGACGATTTTGCAAAACCATATCCTGTACTTTTGCTATGAATGCTGGTGTTGATGCACTTTTTGGACGTCCTGAGCGTGGATCGTCTTCAGCGCTTTTTCGATCACGTCTAAACTCTAAAACTCATCGATGCACAGTTGGAAATGAAGGAGCAGATTCCTTTAACACTTTCACCATTTTTGTACGAATTTTCGTTGCTGATAAACCTTCCAAAACAAAGAATTTTATCACTGCACGATATTCGGGTTTTTCCATTGTAAAAAAAATACACTGACACGTCAACTTCAAATGGCTTGTAAACAAACAATGAATTGACAGAGTGGAATGAAACTTTGGGTATGTTTATATGAAAGATAAAATATTAAAATGGCGTAAAAATTTTGGTTCTTCTACTGCTCTATAGATGTTGCTTTCAAAACTTTTTGAACAACCTAGTATTATTCATTTAACGCCCGTGCAAAGGCAGCGAAAAACTTTGAAAAAAAAAGCGGCTAGTCGAGTAAAAAAAAAAGAAAAAAAAAAATAAATAGAAGCAAAGTATGAAAAAAATAAAAAAAAATAAAAAAATAAAAAAATAAAGAATCAATACCCGGAAGGTTTAATGACGCGAATATTATAAAATAAGATGTCACGTGTCACGTGCATAAGCGCGAAAGCCAAAGTGCGATTAAAATCTACGCGCGGAATGTATACAGACGGACGTTTCGTAATTTTTGCCACTCGTGCCAAGTTTGTTACGCGTGTCAGAAACGCCGTCATTTTCTTTGTATAGGATAGACGCAAGCGTTAAAGTCTCGAGTGATATAAGTAGATTATATTACGTATACTTGTTTCTTTTTTTTTTTTTATAACTGATTAGGCTTGCATGTAAATGAAAAATTGAGAGGCTATTTGACTAATGACAATTTTTAATAATCTTCGATTTAATTTATTTATGAATGGCTGCTTTTATTTAAAAAAAAAAAAAAAAGAATATGATTATCGGTAAGATTTTAATTTTATGGTTGATTTATTTTGAATTTTTATCTAAAATTTAACAATAATATATCTGATAACGATCGAAGTAAAATAAATTTTAATGTTAAAATTTTATTAATTATGTTAAAAAAAATTATGTATTATATATATATATATATATATATATATATATATATATATATATATATATGCAGTTGTTAGTATTGATAAATGATTTTGCAGAACGTTTATGTGTAATGTTATTTTAATAAAATTTATTTACACAACTTATATTTCGTTAATGAAGGTTTTTACAATTTGAAGAAAAATATTTTTTATACTTGAAGTAGAAATTTTAATAATTTAAATATTAGAATTTCCCGGAAAAAAGTACACTAATATATTGCACGTTGCTTCTTTGAACAAATCGCGATGGTATCAATATTTCGATAACTTAAATTTAGAACAATGAACTTGATTAGTTTTGTCTTAAAACAATTAAATAAAAATGAGAAAAATACTATTTTTGAGCATAGATCTTTTACCATATATATATACAACGTTCCATAGTAATTACAGGAAATTTTTTCAAATGTTTTAATAGGATATTCCATGTGTCAGCATGTGATACATTAGTTACCAAGCTGTAAAGTACTTAGGAGATTAACGAACCGGAGTCACACGTGTAGATTTAAATTGCGCGAATGAAATTATCGGCATGTTTTTAAATTTATATTATAATGCGAAAGACGATTAAGAATTTTATTAGCGCTCGGATGAATTCCTTAAAGAGCTCGCCTCGATAAATAATACATATATTAGTAATAAAACAATGCAGAAATCAATTATTTATGAAAGACAATTTTATTATTCAACTTTAAAAAAATATACGAAAGGTATAAAAAAATACTACTTTTTTCAACACAAATTGTTCGTTATAAATTTATGAAAATTTAACGCGTTGATCATAAAAACATATTATGTATTATATAATTTTAATTATTTCGCATAAATTAAATTAAAATTGTTTTTACTTATTTTCATAAAAGACAAGAATAGTTGAATTGAAATTTTATATTCATTAATTAATGTATAATGAATTTGCATTTAAAAATTTTAAGACAATCGATAAAAATTATTTCAATACAATTTTAGTATCTACATTTGAAATTGCATTTACGTAATATTAAAATTTACGGCATAAGCATTTGATAATTATTATTTTATCACAATTTTAGGTCATGAAAATAATTGTAACAAAGGTCTTCTTTTCTTTTTACTTTAATTAAATCATATTAATCAATTATTAGATTGAATAAAATTTTCAAGGTTTAATCAGTAATAATTCTAATTAAAGATAATCATTCTTAATGAAAATAATACGTTATTTATTTTGCACTGATTTTTTCAATTAGAATATTTAAATTTTAGTGTTAAATTTTATTCTACAATAACAAAACAATAACGATAAATTATTTAATGCGAAAGATAATTAAATTTACATTCACGACTGTTTTCAATACAAAATAAAATCGTACATAAAAATTTTAATACGATTGATTTTAAAGACTTACTTACTAAAATTTATTAAAGCGCATCATATTTAATTATAACCCTTAAAATAAAAAAAAAATTGCAAATTATTTGTACTCAATAAAAGTGAAAACCCGAAATACTTACGATCCAGGCCGCGATCGCCATAACGGGGAATGGTAGGTCCTCGATCCCGATCGCGATCCGAGCCGACCGATTCCGATGGTGATCCAAGTTGGGCTACGTCGAACTTCTCCCTTGCGTCCATCGCAAACACCTTCTCCATCTCCTCGTCGAGCTCTTGTACCGTTTCCGTGCCATGTCCGTCGGTCTGGACGCAGTCGAGAAAATATTTATTGTTATTATCGTTGCCATGTTATGTGCATAAGATTATTTGCATGAAAATTAATTTTTTTTTTTTATTTTGTGACGTACAGATGGTACGCGAAACGAGAACGAAATGAAAATTACTACGGATGTGCGTTTTTTCTTGATATGGTCAATTCTTTAAACGATATTTTATTGCGATGCCGTTTCGTTCGATAAGATAAATTTACTTTTTTTTTTTTTTTTTTTTTTTTTTTTTTTTTTTTTTTTTTTTTTTTTTTACATCTATCGTGATAAAAATGTTTTGATTAAATTTTGTTACAATATTAAATAAGTCTACTACAATATTTAAACTCTTTTATACATAAACTTTAGTTTAGAGAAAAGCAGGTGGAAGACATTTTTGTTCTTTGTTTAAGGAGTAAATTTAAATGAACATTTAAAAAATGTTTTACCATAAATTTAAAAAAAAAAGATATTGATCAAATTTAATCATACGATATGAAATCCATTTCGATAAACCATTCTTAACATCGTGATAATTTTTATTAAGTGTCCTTAAAGAATATTATTATTTTTGTTTTTGTGATAATAAATAATGATATTCATTATAATTTTTTTTATTTAAAGAGAAGAGAATTGGATTAAATATATTTTTTATTCTGAATTTTAACGTAATATTTTTACTTCATGTCATAATTTAATGTCTGCAATCTTAATTTTACATCGGTAAAATTTTTCTTTTTTAGTCTCATTTCAATAACTTCTAGCCTTTACACTGGCAAAAGTTTCACTCTGTGTTCCATCTTTTAGTCAATTGCATGTCATTTAAGTGTTGTGAATACTTCAGGACTTAATATAATACTAAACGAATGAGAATATATTAGTATAGTTGAAAAGTCTTACAATTCGTTGTAACATATACGTATTCTTTACATACATATACGTATACTTTAAATAATTACAAAAATTATATATGATAAAAATGAAAATTTTTAATACTTTTAGTAATATGCCAATTCATGCCAACGGAAAAATTTTTTTATGAAAAAAACTGTAAAGTTCTCGCCTATACTCTAAGCATAATCGGGATTTTTTTATTTTCATCTCGAATCTATGTATTGATATATATATTCATTTTTTTTAATACTTGCTACCATATTCTCACATGTTTCTGTACTCCTTTGTGAAAATTTTGATCATCGACATTTTTCTTTTTTTTTTCTACCTTTTCAACATTTTTATATTGACATTTTTTTCAATTCTTTAAATGTTACAAAGTAACATGAAAATTCATCATACAAAGGTGATGTACAGTTAGATATACATCACATGAAATTATTAACTTCAAAGTCTTTGAAAGAATACATTTTCAAGAATAAAAGAAGATAAAATAAAGGAAATAAATATAAATACAAAGTAATACGTAAAAATGTTTCTGAAATTTCATATTGCACGAAATAACAAACATGCAATTAATTTAATTAATATTGTTTCACGTAGCTTTATAAAAATTGACGAATGAAAAGGATAATAAATAATTTTTTTATCGAATTTATCTAATTAAAACAAAGTTTAAAATTTTTAATTATATGTAATATTCAATTTTATTTATTAACTTATCAATCTTTATTCATTTGATCCATAATTAAAACAATCAAGCTTCTGCATCGGACAATGGATAAATGTCTATAAAATGCATAATTTTAACAACAATAATTTATCCTGTAATCCAAAGAAAAAACATTGGCGTCAAAACAACGAGAAGAGTTCGTAATGAAAAAATGTAATGAACTGTTCAACAATTGCAAGAGTCACAAAAAAGAGAGCGACAGAGAAAAAGAGAGGGAAAGATTAAGCCGATAAAAGTAAAAATGAATGGCGCATAAGGGGAAAAATACAGAAAAGAAAGATTTTTAGATTTGCAACGAGACCATTGCATTCCGGAAGTGGAAGCACCACGTGATTTTCTCTCCTCTCTCTCTCTCTCTCTCTCTCTCTATCGTTCTAATATAAAAGCGAAAGCGTGAAACGGGAAAAGAGCGAGAGTAAGAGAGCGAGGGAGAGAGCGCAGAGCGAAATATACAGAATCGAGGACACGCGCGGCTGCAACGCCGTCGGTCGATGCGGCGCCGCGTCCTTGAACTTGAGCTTTGGGCTCGTCCCGGCCGTACGGTACTCAACTGCTGCCGCTGCTGCTGCTGCTGCTGCCACTATAATGCCACCGACGCCAACGGCTCTAAAACCTCGACCCCAAGCACACTCACCCTCCCTTTGCTTTTCTTTCGCTCGCACGCCTTTTTTTTCTTCCCTTTTACTTTTCTTTCACCCTCTTACCGCAAGCACAAACTCTCAATCTTTCACACAGACACATGTGCACTTTTCATCTCCCGCTCTATTTTTTTCTCTCCCTCCGATCGAGAGGTCGCACAGCTTCGCCGCTTGCAATCTTCACAAAAACGAAGCTAACCTTCGGTCTCGAAAAGATATTTTGCTTCTTTTGTTTTTTTTTTTTTTTTTTCTTTTTAATGTTTATCTGATATATGTAATGATATGTAACGAGAACAATGCATTTATGGTTAATAACACGCGTGATATTTTCGAGGTTAATGTGTAACGATAAAATAATTTTTGTTTTCAAAATCTTTTTCATCCAAGATAAAAGTGCATCATTTTCAATATAAAAATAACTCCGTTAAAATTTATTAATAGCAGCTTTTATAACGTAAAATGTCGGTTAATATTAAAATCGTCGTTCTATAATTAAAAAATTGAAAAAATATTTAAATTGTGCTAAAGAAAAATATGCAAGCCTAAATAATTAATAATAATTATTCATTTTTTATTGAAGAAATCTAACAATATTGTATGTAACATTTATTTATAATGTTTTAAAATGAAATTCATTCAATCTTTTCCAGACAGAAGAGGTAGAATAAATCCCAGCTCATTTTCATAACTCTTACATTTTGTCTAACATCGTCTAATTCTACCGGAGTTTTCGACATCATTATTATTATTTATAAAATTAATTATTTTTCTTTTTAAAGTAGAATAAATTTCCTACAAAATATATCTATCTACATGTATTTCAAATTAAAGAAATTTTCAAATTTTCGCGTCGTTGAAAATTAAAGAGTTGAAAATTGTTGAAATAAATTGAAGGGTTGTAAGTCTAAAGGGTCTAAGTGCCAAAAAATCCACAGTTAATATTTTTACGAAAATACGTTTTAAGTGCCAAGGCTAATAATATCCAAATGGATCCAAGTGCATTTTCGTTTTGAAATTTCGATATGTGCTCAATTGAATTAAGTAAAAATAAATAATTATTTCATTGAGTTGTTTATATTTTATAATGTTTTTCTGTTATATCTCCAAATAATAAAATTGGCACTTAGACCCTTTAGACTTACAACCCTTCAATTGTAACCTATGAGCTGATCTTGATCGAAAATGGAGGAGTGTACCGTGTGAGTATTAATATAAATGAAATTATTATAAATGTATCTGATTTTCTATAAAATATTAAGTAAATAATTTAAATTTTTAAGTTTACTAATATCAAAATTCAATTAATTAAATATATCTTTATATCACAATTAAATATTAATCAATATTTTATATGTTAAAAAATAAAGCAGAAAAGTTCGAAGTCAATAAAAAATTTATATAAATCTTAGTTAAGTTAAAAAAAAAAAAATTTTTTTTCTATCGCTACAAGGAAATACATACACATTTAATACGTATTGCATTTACTATAACTGGATTATTTTCTATAACAGGAAGGCACGATATTGACACATAATCGCGGTTAAAAAAAAAAAAATTAAATAATATTTCAGTAGAGTTTTTAACTACTAAGTATATAAGTTGATTAATTTACAATTTAATGTAGCGCGTGTAATTTTCGTTGTAATGCTTTAGATTGTTTTATTTTGAAGTATAATACGAATAATCATGAATTCTTAAGAGTTGTAAGTGTTTCTTAAAACGAAAACTTATCAAGTGTGTTATTAAAAATTGTAATGTAAATTTTTTAAAGTTTATTTGCAGTTTAAACTTTACATTAAGTTTAATCCACAATATGATTTTTACAGATACTGATCGTTACATAATTTAAAATTTAATATTTAATAATATTTTAATTAATTTCACTCTACACTTGATTAAAAAATGCACCGCATAACTTCGTGAATCACTCCGAATATTACGATACTACGAGTATATGTTTAATCTATTGAAAGTGCACTTTATTTATAGATAACTATTTTAGTTACAAACTATTTGCATTATCTAAAAGCTCGTGAAACATATAAAAGCTTGGAATCTCTTTTAAACTTTGTTTTAAGTTTGTTTCGATTTATTGTTTAAATCAATAGCCACACAGTTTTTAATAACAATATAACTATAACAACCGAAACGCTTATTTCGTAAACAATAACTCTGCGCATGACATTTATCGTGAAAGTGTCAATAGATTGTTTGTTATTCTCATAATATATCCATCGTCTCGATATTCAAATAAAAAGAAAAAAAAAAAAATTTTAAGTTTTCTTTGAATTTTTTAACCAGTTGCAGATTGAGCGGATTCGTTTCAACATTCCCCAAACATTCGCCGGAACTTTTGCGCTTTATTTCGTTAGCTGTACCTTAAAGAACGTAAAGAAAGCAAATAAAAAAAAAATAAAACTTTTTCACGCAGCATCACGGAGGAGATCCCAAGAGACAGAGAGAAAGTCAGCCATGCGTGACGCACGACGAAAGCTCGGATTTTAATGACTTTCTTATACGGTATGTGCGCGTTATATAGCGAAAACGTTATCGCCATATATTGTATGCGTTATGCACCGAGTTTGTATTAGCGCGCGCGCGCAAAATTTCCAGAAATCTTTTTCACGGCCGCTTCGTCGCGCTCTTCGCGTTAAAGTTTTGTCCCTCGCGATAAATTCGATTTACTATCTACGATTATTGTTATCAAGGAAAGTTATAAACTACATTTTTAAAAGGATAGAACGAAATTATAATCGTTGATATATTAAATGAAAGTCTATTTACGGCTTGCAATTGAATCAATGTGTCTGCACGTACATTCGATTTTAAAATCTATCTTTTATTCGTAAATATTTATTTACGTGTCAAAGAATTTTAAAGTTTTTATTACAGTTGAATACTTGTAAATGTTTGTTTTTTAAAAAGAATACTAAAATCCTGATTTAATTTACATGAATAAAAAAAAAAATAAATAATAATCTATAAGATTATTTTTGCATTTTAAAATATATACAATTTAATCGTTATCTTAAAACGATTGAAAATTAAAATATTTTTACAAATAAATAAATAAATAAATAACTATCAATTTAATCAACAAAAATCCGCGCAATTTACTTAATCAACAAATCTTAAACGAGTCGACTTTTTACATCTTTTGACAGACCTTCTCTTAACGCTTAGAGCTACATGCAGTTAGGTAACCCTGTGACCCACCTTCTTTTGTATCAATTCACCCTCCGTTAAGCACATTTATTCGTCACTTTAATCGATCTTACCAAGTGTTTTATATATACTTTTAATGGTTTTTCATAACTCAAATATTGACGTGTTTTTGAAAGGAAGCTTAAAGAGAGAACTTTAAAGAGAGAAAATACCTATTTTTTTATTTTAATTAACGATTTTTATCGTAATAAATAATTCATTGGGTCAAGGATTATTTGTCTGCCACTACCAGGCTTTCCATAATGCTAACTTAATTTTAGGAATAAAAGTTGTTTTATCATGCGTCATTTATAAATAGCGATTTTCAATTTAATGTTCAACAATTGTACTTTTTTTATTTCTTCCTACGATTATTTTCCGAAAATGTAGGTTTCGTATTCGAAGCAATTTCATACGCTCTGACTTATGAGAATATTCCAAATACGATACCATAAAAATACTGGTTAAGTTCTCGGAGAGAAAGAGGGGATTAATGGAAGAACGATTTAGATGGTTAGAATGTTAAGGATATTATTTAAACATGCAAAACGACGATAAAATTTTAATTAATTGTGCATATATGTATATGTACGAGTATACATGTACACAAAAGAGTAAACGCATCTTGTATATGATTTTTGCAATTTAAATAAGTTCAATTTGTAAGTCAAAGGAGCTTTTATTGAAGCACGTCATTCATTTATTATTATTATGATTAATATTATTATTATTTTTTTTTTTTTTTAAATGGAAATAAACAATTGTTAAATAATTTATTTAAATTATTCAATATTTCAATACGCGTCATATTTATATACATAAACTATTGTTTATCGAATTACGTGTTTATTAAAAATTGCTGTCAGTGAATGAATATTTTTACCAATAAATTTTAGTACCTATACTTATGGACATTTTGAAGAAAGTTTTTTAAAGCTTTAAAAATAAATTTTATTACTTGTAAAATTATTATTTAAAAAAAAATGTAAAATATAAAGAAAATGGTTCGCTATTGAAAAATATTGTTCTGCTTCTATTCACGTTTTTATATTTCTGATTTTTTCGCCTCGATGTACATATTTTTTTATAATTTTAATTGAAGACGTTTAAGCGAGTAATTAATTTTAAATTCAAAATTATTCGATTAAACCTTTAAAGCTTATATAGCACAACGAGCTGACCAGGCGTGAAATTAACCGCTAAATTTAAAAAGCGATATAATGGAAATTTCGTAACATAAATATGTGCAATATTTAATGTTCGTTATTAATTTATTAAAGTTGTTGGTAAAAACATAAAAATTTTTATGGTAATCTATCAAAAAAATATTATTTTTTTTTAAATATTTATTAATACAAATAAATTAATTTATATTGTTTGTTTTAATATTTGTTTATATTAGTGAGTTAATATATTATTTTATTAAATAATTAGCTGTTCCACTCGTTGTGTCACTCGCGTATGATAAGCATAACTGTGCTCGCGATGTCGTTTCTCTTCTCTTCCTATTAGCCGACTTCGTTGAAATAAAGCTTATATATGTATGAACCCGAGAAACAAACTACGAATGTACCAAGTTTCATTAAAATCTATTAAGTAGTTTTCGTGATATACGTGTACAGAGAGACAGAGAGAAGGGAATTCTAGAAATGGCCGATGGTGGTGGTAACCATATTAAATATTTTATCGATACAGAGGCCAAATCAGCAATTTGTGGTAAACACATTAACGGTTTTGAAAAAAAAATTTCATGTATTGTAAAAACTCGACCGCGTTACAATTTTAGTAAATACAATATATAGATAATATTTAAAAGTATGCGATGACACCGTGCATATTTATATGCATTACCTACTCGTATGTGCATAATTTTATGCATCATAGTAAAAAAATTTTAAACTATTTTTCACTATTTTAATACATAATTATTTTACTTATAATTAATTTTATTTTATAAATATTAAAAAATAAACAAACAGTATTATCGAACGCGTTATTGTTAAAGAAACGCATTTGGTTACAAAAATAAAAAGAGGATTTCAAACTCGGTGAGTGTCTAAAGAAATCTCCTTTCAAAATATTTAAAATGCATGCTTGTGTAATAAGAAACTACCTATTCAACTTTCTAAGTTGAACTCTAACTGCCCTCGTATAATCGAGACACCCTCGTCATAGATTATACTAAGATACAATTTACCCGGTTTCCAAGCCCAACATAATGGCGGATAAAGCGGATCTTAAATCGTATAATCTGACAGAGCCAGGCCATACCGAGATTACGTGCACGTATGCACAAGCGTCGCATGCTTCCGTACTATTCGCGCAACCCGCGCGCGACACGCGAGGGGGTGGTTATGAGAAACAGGGAGAGAGAGAGAGAGAGAGAGAGAGGAAGAGAGGTAGTTCATCGATTTTCCAAGAGTAAAGTCCATTTCGAGGAGCGCGAGCTCCGGGGTGACAAGTACCGCTTAGTCGCCTTGCCCTTACCCGATTTATTCTCATTTTACTTTTTTCTCATTCTCTCACGCTTTTTTTTTTTTTTTGTTTTTTTTTTTTTATTTTCATCTTGCACGTGTGCGAAAAATCGAAGCGTGAAAAACGAACGGCAACGTTTTCAAGGAGACATTAGTGTGAAGATTCTCTTTTCCTCTTTCTCGCGCGAGCTTTTTGACAAAAAGAGCCGATGAGACGAGACTGAGACAGAATCGATAAGGTTTTTGAACAAGTGTTTTTTTTTTTTTTTTTTTTTGTCTTTTAATACGGTAAAGAGGTGCTTTAGTCTAACACCATTTATGGATGGGTTTTTAAGTATCAACATTAAATTAACTTATCTTTGTACAAAGTATATAACTTTTATCAGGGGTTTTGATTCAAAATCTTGTTACAGTGGTTTTTGAGAAATAAAATTCAATTTGTTCTATCAAATATTATTTTAAACATCAAATTTCAAATAATTTTTTTAGATTTTAATTAAACAGCATCAAGCTGAAATTTTTCATAAAAAAATATTTTTCAAAAGTATTTGATTCAATAAACGTAAAATAAGTTTTATTTCTAAAGAATATTGTTCGGTACTAAATATGGTACATGTGCCGATATTACATGGTGCTCTTAGAATAGTTGTATATTGAGGAAAGTTATAATTTATATTTAGAATCTCTACTTGATGTACGTATGTATGTATAACATTTTTATTTCGATCGATAATTAGTTATTTTTTAAAACAGGCAATTCTTTTTGTATACAAGCAAAAGGTAAATTGAATTTATAACTACTTGGTAACATACAATGTCGTTTGAAAAGTCGTCGAATGAAATATGTTTGAATCGATGAAAATGTCGCGATAGCATTAGTTTAAAAAAGTTAATCCATTCCACTTGAATGATAAAATTAAACGATTATCAATGCATATCGTTAATAATGACGATTTAAAACGATTTCAAATGAAAAATAAAAACTTGAGACGACTGTCGATTGATGAGAAATGAAACGTTTTGTTTAAATATGCAGTATAACTTACAGTTGTTCCAACAGCGAGTGAAGAAAATAGGTATCCTAAGAGATAAATTTCATATTCTTAGTTATATTATATCCTTCACTGCACTTTCGAATATTTACTAAATTCCAAGCACCCGCAAAGACTTAATTATTGGACAATCTAAACTTGAAAATTAATTATTTGTTCACAATAATTATCAATAACTTCAATAGCACTTTAAATATACCCAAATTAAAATAATTTAGTTCACTATAGAATACTGAATAACGAAGAAAAAATCGTTGATTGGAAATGCTTTTAATAATATTATTCTAATTAAAACCTCATGCTCGTGAAATTGCAAAAATAATTGAATCGATTAACTTAATTTTGGGCATAATAGCTTAAGTTCCATTGCATAAAATACGCGCTTACAGTAAATAAAAAAAAAAAAAAAAAAAAAAAAAAACCATAAAAATAGCTTCATTTGTATTAAGAGAAAAGTTTGTAAATATAAATTCATTTTGTAAGATTCTAAAATTAGTTTACTAATAAAATGATGGAATAAATACACGTATAATTTATCTTTTCTATGTGTACTTCAGCTACTCGTTTACTGATAAAAAAACAAAATTTGTAAATAACTTTAATACATAAAAATTTTTTCCTCTTTTTTGAAAGAGAGAAAGAATATCGAAAAACGAGGATGAAGTTTAAGTTAAATAAAATTATCACAGTAATAAAACATTCTAACGAAATTCAAAATTTATTACTTTATACAGCGCGACCCAAATTAAAAAAAAAGAGCACAACTCACAAAATCGTTCCAGATAAATCACCAAATTGAAATTTAATAAAGGTAACCAAAGCGTTACTTAAAATAAAGCCCTAAATAAAAATAATATGCAATAGAGGGTTCAATCGAATACAAGATAAAAAAAAAACAAAATAAATAAAAAAATAAATAAACAAAGCAGGTGCGTAAAATCACGTCAAATCACAAATGAATAACTCAACAGTGAAAGCTTTCGTGGGCGCGTACGATGTCCTCGTTCGCGTAGAGAAGATAGGTGCAATAGATGCGGTGCTCGTTTATATCAGCCGGTGCGCGACGAGTTATCGTTATAAATCAGCAATGAGCAACGAGGTAATATTGCGACGGGCACTGGTTGTCGAGAGTGAGAAAGAGAGAGTGAGAGAGAGAGAGATAGATAGAGCTCCGGACAGGAAAGTTAGAACAACTGCAGTCGGTGGCTCGTACGACTACGGAGGCTCTCGGGCATGGCACCCCGGGCCGTAGTGAGCGGAGCCGGCGCTCGGCGCGACATGCGCGGGGTTGCGCCGGCGCCACTCTGCTCCCTCGCCGCCGCCGCCGCCGCCACCGCCGCCACCGCCGTCGTTACTGCTGCAGCTGCTGCTGCTGCTGCACATCTTCCCCCACCGTTTCTGCTCGTTGCTTTCCCTTCCGGAATAGAAAACAAGAAATAGGAGAAAAATTGAAGGTGGAGAAAAAAAGCCATCCCCTCTGTTGCGGGTGTATATACACCTACCGTAACGTAATACCAAAGAAACCGTTGGCTGCTTGCGTGACTGGTCTACGTTTAGCTTTGTTTTTATTAATCGACGTTGGTTTTTGTGCATGTGTTAATTGTTTTTTTTTTTTTTTTTTTTTTTTCTTACAAAGTTCGCTTGCCATTGCGTCGAATCTTTTTTTTCTTAACAAACAGGATTTCTAAATTCTTATTTCTTGTTTAAAATGCACAATCTTTTTGCATGGAATTTATAACTCTGATTGCCAAACGTTTATCATCGTCCTACAAAATTTTTACTTCAGCGAGTATAAAAATCTTGTGTCAATTAGCATCAAACATGACAATCAAAATAACCTTGTTTTTGTTTTAAAAAAAAAGAAAATAAAGATTTTTTTATCGGCTCGTTAGTCTTTTCATAATAATGAATCTTTAATTTTATATTTTCTGATTTTTACTTCATTAGGTACACTTTATATTATTTCTTTTGTAATTCATCGACTTATATTACACAAAACGAACGTTTAAAAACAGATACTTCCTGTAGCTTAGTTATGTCGCCATCATCCTTCATTTAGTTTATATAACAATTTTGCTTGCTATTCTAAGAAATTTATTTTATGGCTCTTTTTAGTTTATTTTTCCATTTGATAATTCTTTACTCGACAATCAAGTTTATTGTTGAATTAGAAATAAAAAAGACAAGAATGATAAACATTTTTCATATATTAAAATTATCCTTTCAACCTTCGTAAATAACGATATTTTATTTTTTAATGTTATATAATTTTATTTCATTTAACCAACATATTTTAATATATTTTATAATTAAAAGTCTTTATTACCGTAACAATAATAAATCCCTTAAATTAATAATTGGATTATTGAAATAGAAGATGAATTATTTGAAAATTAAAAATTAATTTTTTATTAAATGAATATTACTTTGAATAATTCGTTTCTTTATTTTTAGATTTCATAGTATTGTTTTTATATAATAATTTTAATTGAGCAATAATTTAAAATTTCTATTGAAACAGTACTTTTGTAATTAAAAAATTAATTAACAGCTTTTTCTTTGTCAACATTTTACTTGCAATATAAGTATTAAAAATCAATCAATAATAAAATAGTGAATAAGAATAAAAATATTATTGATGTTACATATATTTATTATTAAAAAAAAAAAAAAAAAAAAAAAAATTATTATCACAAAAATTTTAATTTTATATAGTAATTTTATAATCATAATCGATATTTATTAAATCATTGATGAAGAATCTATCATTTTTATCAAAAAATATAGATTGAGTGCAAAAATCGTCCGATTTATGATACATAATAATGGATAGATTAGTTTGCGGAATAATATTGGAGTACTGGCACGTGGGACATCTCGGCCCTTCAAGTTGGAATTTATTAGTCATTCTTGTACATTAATCATCGTGCAGTTTTCAAGCTTTGCGTGCTCGTGTATATCTTATGTATTTTATAAAGTTTGTTATTTCAAATACGAAATTTTTTTAAAAATAAGATTTTTACCTATTTTAACCATTAGTAGATTTAATTTCCTAAATTTTTACAAGTTTTAAAATTATTTCTTATAATGCTAATTCTTACTATAGGTAGAATAGACATTTTTTTTTTTGTTAATAATAGAACGAAGTATTGACATTGACAAAGGGCTCTTTTAAAATTTTAAATAATTAATATCTGAAAAAATAATTCTTATTTCACTCGGATCCCGTTTTATCAAACACAAATTTCAATTAAATTTTATAAATTCCTCTCATTCTTTTATTATCATGCCAACTCCTCTAGCGATTAATCATTCTTGTATTTATTTCTTTTCGGCTCGATTTTCTGCGACTCAAGCATTGAAAGCTCACCATGAAATAAGAAAAATTCAATTAAATTATAAAAAAAAAAAAATTTCATTAATATTTTTTAAAAATTTTATCGTTCGTTGGTTAACAATATGTCATTATACCAAATTTATAACGAATAATAACTCACAGCATCTAAATGATAATATTAAAAGACGATATCAAAATCGTTTACTTTATTAATCTCGTTGAAAATCATAATTATTCTAATAATTCTATTGCAAATTTACCAAGTACACGTTCCGTCACCAAGAAGTCGCAGTTACCATTCGGTATGAACTTTCATAAGTAAAACTGCTATTCACACGATTTTCTAATTAAGATTCGTAGCTTTCAATTCCCAGATGTTCTATTCCATTCACACCGTCGCTATTATCGTTGATCTCGTATTCTCTGATTAACTTAAGTATCCTTGCATTCAGGATAACGTTAGCGTTTAGACGTTCTCAAAGTCTCAGAAATTCATTTACGAGGTAGAGAGAGAGAGAGAGAGAGAGTAAGAGATTTACAATTTTAAGCGGTAAAAAGCCACGCGGGAAATGTACGCGCGTCGATCGGTTCCAGTGACGGATCGATAAAAGTCGAGTGTTCCGCTGTAACCCGTACATACATCCCGGGCTAGTTACACCGAGTGTACGTGTACGTTCCACCATCACAGTCGTGACTACTACTACTACTACTACTACTACTATTACGATCACCCTGGACGACCCAGAAATGCGCGTCGGCTATAGAGCGAAAGTTGCACGGATGCGCTGAGAGTAGGGAGGAGTTAAAGAGGAGGAAGAGAAAGTAGAGCCGAAGATACATGGAGTCGGAAAGAAGAGATGCGATGACGGGAAAGAGGAGCTTTAACCGGTAAATTGCTGCCGCGTTTAGAAAGATGGGTCGAACGAGAATAGAATATTTCAAGACTGTTGGATGACGCGAGACGTGGGTAATGGAACAGCTTCTCAATTTTTTTTTTTTTTTTTCTTTTTTTTTATGCATAGTACTATCAAGAGATAAGGTAAGCAATCGAAAGTCAATTTTTAAAAAGTCATTTACTTGCAACCGGGAAACAATTCGTTTACATATTTTATTTTGTTTTTCCAATAACCAATAATCTTTTTCAATTTAATAAATTTAAACGGCTAGGAAGTTAAGGAAGTCCAAACATTTTAAATAGTCTGACTATTTACGTATCTGTTCTACTTATCCGCTGTATTTAAATTAAAACTTAAATATTCATTTTTCATAATTCAAAGAATAAATTTTTATATTGAATTTTTCTTTTAATTGAATAAAATTAACAATATTTATACATTTACTTGATGTTTACGTTGATTGTTTAATTTTTCTATATGGATTGATAATATTTTTTAAAAGATTAAATAAAATGCAAATTCTTAAAGCTTCTTTTTGATGAATAAAATCTCTGCAGGGTTAATGTAGATTATAGAAATTATCGATTTAAGATATTAATGTATGCACTTCTCCTTTTATACTGATACTGTAAATTAATTTCGCTTTCAAGCGCGTTTAGAAGAAGAAATTAGAAAAAGAAAAAAGACTTAAGAAATTTCAAGCAAGATGCGCACATTTAATTATAAATTTATGTTAATATACAATTATCAATATTGGTAGTTAATTTTTCCATCATTGTGGTTAATTTTCTGGTTAATTTTTGAAAAATCTGATGAACGATATAAAATGAAAAAGAATTTTGTTTATTGCTTAGAATTATTGATTATTGAACTTTGTTTACAAAAAAAAAAAAAAAAAGTGAATCTATTAAAAGAAAAATTATAAAAATTATCTGTGATGCAAAGAAATAAATTCGAAAATTAATTAACTTAGCTGAAAAGTAAAAAACGAGTTTATAAGCCTAAGATTACATGAGATATATGATATATATTTTTAAATAAAATAAGGTGAAACGTGTCACTAAATCATGACACATTATGTTGTACATAATACAAATTTTAAATACAATAAAAGTTTTATGTAGGTGAAACCCATTTAATTTCTATGAATTTAATATGAATTTTATTTGTGTGACCCATTCCTATTGTACAAATTGATTCATATAATTCATATAATTTATATATTATATTTACTTATTATTGCATGTTGTATATATTATATTTTATTAATTTGAATATATAAAAAATGTTTATTACTTAAAAGTATATACATTTTGTAAATATAATTTGCTCATAAAATCAATAGAAATAGAATAGGTCCAATTTATTTTGAACTTTTTTTTTATTTGAATTTTTATTATATATACATTATAATGTATCGTAATTTAGTAACGTGTTTCACTTTTTATTATTTAAAAAAATATTTTATCTCCACGGTCCATATCTCATGTAATTTTAGTGGATTTTTTTTATCTTGTAAAATTGTTTTTTTGCTTATCGGTTAAATAAATGATGTTGGAATTTATTTCTTTGCTCCGCGTACGGTGTATCTTAGTTTTAACATTTTTTTATTTTTTTTTTTTATTTTGAGCTTTTTAATTTATTAAATAAGTTGTTTGGATTTTTACCGTGTATATTTTAAAATATATAGGGAGGGGGTCACTCTGAAACTGATTTTAAAAGCGTATAATTTTGCATCGAGACGTTAAAATTATAACATATGTAGAAAATTTTAACTCGATTTTAAAAGTTCTATTTAATGATATCCCACGTGGAGGGTGAAGCGAAAAAAATATGAATCCCACAATACGACGCCTTAAATCGGCCATTTTGATTTTTAAAATTTTTTTGTATCCGACGACGATCATACTATCAAAATGAATCTGGCGCGGTATAACTCATAAAAATCGATACATCCGTTTAGTAACTACGAAAGAACACGGGAACTGACATACATACATGTAAGTCAAACACACAACCCTTCTTTTGAGCTTTGCCGTAGTTGAGTAAAAATATCCAAGTCTATATGCATGAATATTATAATTAATCTAAAATTAATTTGATTATTAATTAAATTAATTTATTATTCGTCATTGATGAAAGATTTTATTTTTCATCGATATTACTCGAAACTATTATATTTTATCATTATTGCTAAAATTAATTAATTTAAAACTAGATTTTAATAATAAATTTCAAATATAAAAAATAATATATAATAATAAAATAAAAAATATTAATTTTTTAAATTATAAGAAAAATGCTATCTATTACAGCAGTTTTGCTTTTAAAAATTTAACAATAAAAAAAATTATTGTTTTTAAAGAGTAAATTTATTTTTTATTTATAAGTCACATTTTGATAATTATTTAATTATAAAAGTATTTTATTTATATGTTTCTATTAAATCATAAAAATTAGAGTTTTATAGAAGATTAAAAAAAGTAAAAAAATATTGAACATTGCGGTAAAACAAATAAAATATAATTAAATTATAATTAAATTTATTTATTAAGATAATGAAAAAATCGAATTATCCAGGAAATAACAATTCAATATATTTTTCTTTGTCTGTGACTGAAATAACGGGAGTTTCGAGTAAAGTCGTTTGAGAGTGAGTCATTGAAAAAAGAGTTCTTCTAATAACTTGAAGAGAAATTGAAGGGTCGTCGTAGTACAACAAATAAAAAGAAAAGAAGGCGAAAATTGCATATTTCAAGAAAACACCTTTGTATTTAATGTTGAGTTCATAAAATAATATTTCAAGAAGTTTTAAATTACAAATAAATAATTAAATTTTTATATCTATTTTATTAATTATTTTTAATATAGATTTACTTTATATTATATTAAATTAAATATCTGGATATTACTTTATATTAAATTAAAATTAAAATATTATAATAACATTTACCGTATTATTTACAGTACATAATAGCTTTATCACTTAATTTAATTTGCAATCACAAAAAATGTACTTAATATGCACAAAACATAAACGTGAAAAAAATATCCAAGAAAATTTTTAAAATACTTCGAAATAGGAAGGAATGTAGCCGAGGAAGTTTACCGTCACACGGAGTAAAAGAATAGAAAATAATGTAGAAAAATAAACAAACAAATACAAAAAAAATCTATGCAAATTTTAAATTATCGACGTCATTCCTCGTGCATCGTTTTTTAAAAAAGAAAAGGAGCAACTATGTTGGCGCGAGAGACAAATTAAAAAAAGTGTACGATCAAAATTTGCGAATGACGTCGACTCGCGCTGCAATTTCAACTCGAGCTTTAGTTATGTTAAGTAAAACACGTGCGTAGCCCTATGTATATCTGTTTTTAATGTACGAGTACGTATATTTCTCTATAAACTTGTTTTTAACAAACTCTCAGCGCGCGAGAGCTTCGAAGTATTTTCGAACTTCGAAGAGTTTCGAAAATAAAGAGAGAGAGAGAGAGAGAGCGAACTAATTATTGACACGTGCTAAAATAGTTTTACGTCGCGCAACCGTTCGTCACTTATCCGCGTGCTCAGCTTTCTCTCTGTATCTCAAACTTTCTTTGCATTATCTCATACGTCCGTTCTACCTCTCATACTTTCCTTTCACAATATAATTTGCCGTTGTATCGCGAGAATCGAGAAAACGACGGATCGAAGAGAAGAAAACGTGATCGATCAGAAGAACGCGAGCGCGAGCGCGAGCGATGCTCGAAAGCAACAAGTGTCTCTCGTTAGTGAAAATGGACAAGTTCATATGCACGTATTAGTTATTTACGCAGCACGGCGTTTTAATATAGATAGCAGTGGTTATAAGTTTACGCGTGCGAGGGCTTGCTAGCGTCGAAGTGGCTAACGATTTTGAACAGGATGATGGTTTCACTTCGTGCGTGATGCAAAGTTTAAATCGTGAGAATAATTAAATATAAAGATTAAACTTTTTTTTCAATAAATAAATTTATTCAAATAAATAATTTTTTTCATGTCGAAGAATGTACCTATAATTCACGTGTTACAAAGCATTAAATTCATTGTAGAAAAAAAATACTATCAGCTGTTTCATTTTATAAAACTTAAAATTTTCTAAACATTACCCATACAAAACGATTGAACTCAATAAATAAATTGATAATTTCTTTGAAAATTAATAATGGGATGATTATAAATAAAAAAAAATAAAAAAAAAAAAAAAAAATTATATTTTTTTTCAAACGAATTTTTAAAAAATTGATTCGACGAACTCTCATAATTATCATAAAATAGTTTTATACTATAAAGTGACTTTCGTAGTTTTAAATTGCATTTAAAGTGGTAATTAAAATCTAGAATTGTTAATTTCTACCTATGCCTATTAAAAACCACTTTTTGCCATATTTAACAAATTTACAATCCAATGAATCGACCGTTTGTCCAATATAAGTAGGCATTACCTACCAAGGACGTTATATAAGATAATTACTTCGCAACTGTACCTTACTCATAATACACTTGTTTGCCAAAGTTTAAAGGTAAAGAATATTGTAAGCACCGGAGGAAATTACAAAATAAAATAACATTTATAACGCAAACATTTTGAGTAAAGAAAATGGCTAGTAAAGATTGGCGCAATTCTTCCATCTGGTCGTGACAAAAAAATAAAGGATCTTTTTCTCGATACTTGAAGGCAAAAGACGTTTTTTCTTTCTTTTTATTTCGTGCTGCACGGCGGTACAATAGAGTTATAGAATTCGAGCATGGTTAGACTTAAGGAAGAAGAAAACGAACGCTATTTAGCATATAAAGTAACCTGTTACCGAGCTAATAGAAAATCAGTAACGTAAACAGAGACAAACTTTAACTGCAGATTTCATCTATCAATTGTATTGTAAAACTTATCATTTTTACTAGTTGAGAAGAAAACAATTAAACTGACTTTTTATACTATTTTTATTACTCCAGACGATTTAAAATTTTTACATGAACAATTATATTTCAAAATGAATTTAATTAGATTCTTGGTATTTTACAACAATCTAAAATTAATTTGCATAATAGGTAGTTTATTTCAGTGCATTAGCAAATTATACTTAATTAAATAATTATCTCATTCGAAATATAGAAATTTAAAAAAAAAATTAATCGACAAACAATTATTTTTAATTTCATTCAACAATATTCACTTTTATTATATCGAATAATAATTTAATATTTTTTCGCAAAGATTGTATAAACAATTCTTGTAAATAACTAATATAAAAAAAATTCTTTCTATCTCGGCTTATATTAAATTTCTTTCCATTCGATGTTCCAATATTTTTACATTGACTAATTAAAAACGATTATGTTACCTAATAACTTTGATGTAAAATGATAAAAGCATTCTATCGTTATTAAACGATTAAATTTTATAACAAAAGCTGACTAATGAAATAACGGCAAAAATTAAATTATGAGCAAATTCACCTAATTCGATTGACAAATATAGAATATTTAAAGAAAGAAGCCAGTACGTAAAAATAAATTAAACACGCGGAACAACGAATATTTAAAATTAAATATTTCACCGTAGAAAAACGTTCATTACTAAGTTAAACGTAAAAAAGTTAAAAAAAAAAAAAAAAAAAAAAAATACAGTCCAAAGCAATACTTTAGATGCAAATACAGCAATAGCACTCGAACGGAGAGAGCATTCAAATAACGAAGAAGCAAGAGCTGTAATTACACGCTATCGTTTAGCCTTCCATGTAATTTTCAGCGTCGAGACGATAACGACAGCGACAGCGTCCGGACGATTTGCCACTTAAAGTAAAAATAAAAAAGAAGGAGACGTAATAACGTGGGCAAAGCGGAGCCGGCGAGTTTACCTCGACGCCGACGAGGGCTAGGTCAGGGTACGACGCGAAGTTTATCGAGTCGCCCTGACGACCCGCAGCCTTGCATCGATAAAAGAGCGTTCGCTGCGCGTATTTGAAACGAACGAAAGAGAAAGAGAGAGATAGAGAGAGAGAGAGAGAGAGAGAGAGAAAAGAGAAAGCAAAAAAATTACTGAACGCGAAGCTAATGGAGACATTTATGAAGTACATTTTTAACTTGCTTGCATTAAAGGATCGATACTTTTCTGCAAACGATCGATTTCTTCTTTGTGATCATTAGCGTTAATAATTTGCTTTTGTCGCGTCTAATTTTATTCGGTGTCAAAGTTATGTGCTTAATACTTAATGCAGTTGCTATATTGTATAAAGCATTCATAACGTTTGCTTTACGCGTATGTTTAATGAAAATGATAGGGTGTCAATTTTAAAAATAAATTAAGGAATCATTCTATTTTGGACGCATAAAAAAAAAGGTGTTTTTAGACATTTTTTTTTTTTTTTTTTTGAGAATACAATTATATTTATTAATCCCAAACTTGAAAGGCCTAATAAAAACAGTCTTAAATTACAAAAAAAAAATTTTTTTTGATTCATTTCGAACACTTTTTATATATGAAAACGCCAGCTACACAAGACTTCTCAAAAAGCAAGCAGGTATGCGCTGTTGATAAAATCTCGAAGACGAATCATCTGAAACAGAAAAATTAAATTGTTTTAGATTCAGTATTACTGTGGCTATATTATATCCCATAGCAGAATTATTCATTTATCTATATAAGAAAACAAATTATGGAGAAAAAAAAAATAAAAAAAAACGGGGTGTTTTTTTCACTGTTTTTTGCAAAAAATATAGTAAAAATTAAAATGTTGCAATAATTCTGCTATAGGATATAGCGGTAAGTGTACAAAATATGTGGTTAAAATTTCATAAGGATTGATTCAGTAGTTTCTGAGATTTTTTCATCAAGCGACGTAAAAACGTTGTTTTGAGAAAAACGCATTTAAAGTTTTTTTTTTTTTTAAATCATTAAAAAATCTTACCTACGCTAAATCAGCGATGCTTGAACCGTACAATACTCCTTCTTATTCCTCCAGGAACTTAATCTCCTACAATTTAGCTTCTTTAAGCTTTATTCCATCCTTTTTAGAAACCTCCGATGCATGTTTGTAAGCTGAATATCGCGCGCCTCGACAAAAAACTGAGTGCATTGGCCGATTTTTATGCCCATCACATCCATTATTTTTAATACGGTTATGTACCCTTCATTAAAAATGCAGGCTGCAACATGACGCACAATTTCCACAATTCCTCTTTCATTGAAACTGTGTTATGGTGCAATAGTCTAGACGCATTTGTTGTAGCTTTCATTGTTGTTTTGGGTGTTCCTGCCGAAACATCTTTGAAGCAAATCATCTATCGTTAAATCATCGTAGATAGCTTTTAATACCTCTTGAACCTCTTGAGAGAGAGAGAGAGAGAGAGAGCAAGGGGGTGTTTGAAATTTTCCAATGTAGTACTGGCTTCAGCTTCGCGATGTTTACACCAGCTGTTAGCTTCGGTTGGGCAATAGGAACGTTGCGGTTGATAGTCAGTAGAAATTTTGTGGTAAAAGCTGGCTAAAATCTCTCTTCGCATGTCTTCAACTGAATCTTTATTTCTATGAACTATTAAGCCATAGTTTCTTGATAAGTTTTATAATTCCTTCATAAGTTTTACTGTCAAGCAGACAGTTTTTTCTCCTTTTTCAGCAGTTTTTTCGCTGAGCCTTTTTTTCCTTTTTTTCAGTTGCCTTTGTGGCTTTTTTATTCTGTGTTAAAACTTTTTTCTCTTCGTAAAAATAGGGGGGGGGGGGAGGAAAGGTCAGCCGTACATCTGCCTTGGCAGACCCAGCGGCTAGGGTGAATGAGCACGCTCAGGTAGTAAGTTAAAAGGCATAGAAAAATACAGTTAGAATGCTCCAATCTTTCTGAAATTTTGAAAAAATATTTTTAAATATATTTGCTTTCGAATAAAGCAAAAAAAAAAAAAAAAAATTCGATTTTTTGGAAGTGTCAAAGTAGAATGATTCCTTAAAGAAAATATTTTAAAAATGTAATAAAAGAAATTATTGTGCACATGAGTTATTTTAAATTGCTATGATTAAACATAAAAAAAATAAAAATGTTGAAAAGAAGATAAAAAGACGAAATAAAAGAAAAAAAATTGCTATTCCTTCATTTATATCTTTTTTGGAGATTTACGTGGAAAAAGTCTGATAAGTACATGTTAATAGTAAGTTTAGCGAGTATAAAGGAAAATAATAAATAGATAAAGTTTTTATAAAGAGTTTAGAGCAATGGTAATTTTGTACACGCAAAGAAAATAATAATGGCGAAAGGTGAGTGAAGCAATACAAGATAGAAACGAATTTTCAGGAAAAAAGAAAAAAAACGTAAATTAAAATACTGTGGTTTAAGAGTAACATTAAACCTTGACACGAAATAAAATAGAAAAACGGAACAAACTTTGATGGATAAAAGAAATGATGTACAAAGAAATAAAAGTCATTAGAAGCACAGTTGAGACACTTGTACATTTTTATTTTGTGGTATGCTTGAATTTTTTTTTTTTTTAAATCTAGAAAATTTTTATTTATTAATATTTTACAAGTATTTATGTAAAGTCTCAAAAACGTATACTGAAAATAATAAAATAAGTATTTACAATTCATAAATATAAAAGTATATCGTCAAACTTTCTACTTAACATTATATCTCAACGACGTTTTAAACATTAAACAAACAATTCTAAAGAAAATTATACGAATTGCGCTGCCAGTTTTTAATATACAATTATGCGATAAAATAATAGTAAATGTTAGTAAGATACAAATTTTGATTATAAAGAAAAATGTAAAATAATAAATAAAAGTTTTAAATGAAAAACATAAGAGGTAGCTCATGAATATCAATAAAAGTGAAGTGTCAAATTAGATTTAACAAAGATTTACAACTACTATTAAAATTTAACGAGTAACAGGCGAGTATCTTTTTAATGAGTAAACCGGTTAAAAAATTAGTTTTTACTAGCAAAGAAATATTAAAAACTTATAGTTATTAAAATATAGAGTAAAAATGTCGAATTTAAAATAAAATTTACAATATTTATTTCAAATTATAAAAATATTATGATTTTTCTTAGGAAATAAAAATAGTCAAAAAATATAAAATCGCAAAAGAATGTATAGAAAAATGAAAAATTTTAAAGAAAAATGTAAGTTGCATGAAAATGTGAAAAAAAGAATTTTGTATTCGTGTTCGTTAAAAAAAGTCTAATAGTCTAATCTAATTAGAGCGTTTAAATAAATTAAACACATTTTTTCGTTATAAAATAATGAAAAATAATTTAAAAAATGTTTAATTTGTACGAAAAGATTTTCTAATATTAATCTCATAGATTTAATATTTTTTAAAACAAATTATTATGTATAAATAGTATTGACTACACAAAAAAAAATATTACGCGTTAAATTTTATTTCATATTTAAAATTAAAAAAGTAATTAAAAAGTATTTTTGGATTTTATAATTACGGAATTGAAAAGAGTTTTGTAAGTAAAAATTTATTTTTCTCAATTTAACATTTTACAGCTTATGTTATATATATACCTCTTTAGTACACACGCAAACTATGAATTATTTCAGCTGCGCATTTTGGCTACTGATATGTTTTAAATAGTGATAGTTTTTTTTTTTTTTTTTTTTTTTAATAATACTTATTTTATTTTTCTAAAAACTAATTATATTCAATTTATTACAATCTTAGAAGAATATTAAAAACTTATGCGGTATATTGTTTTAATAAAAAAAAAAAAAAAAGAAGAAAATAAGCGAAAAATAATTTAATTTTTTTTTTTAATTTCTGAAAATTTTCAATAAAATATAGTATAATTAATTAATTTGCTATCTAAAAAACGTATACATCTCTCAAAAATGTGTACCTCTTAAATATTAAATTTAATAAGGCTTTTTTTTAATAATTTTTCGAACGCTTATATTCTCAATGTAGAAATACGATAAGCTTAATTTAATTTTCTCTGCTTTTCCACATATGAAGTCCTTGAACCTTCTTCTCAATTTTTCTTATTTTCTGCATATTTTCTTGCAACAGTCTTTAAAATTGCTCCTCAAGCATTTATTTTCAGTATCCATAAACACCTCCCAACGATAATCATTATAAGACAACGAAGGAATAATGTTTGAAAAACGATAAGAGCAATCAATCGAAGGAACACAATATATAATAATATAAGGCAAAAATATATTCGAATATTTAAACACTATCAGTAAGAAAAAAACAAACACAAGTCATTTGTTTCCTACTTTGTTTGTACCCTCATAAAAGCGTTATCATCCTGTGCTAAATTTCAAGCGGAGAAAGCGCGAAATAAATTTTCTGACATAAGGAACGACGAACGTCGCACAATTCTCGATGTGTAAAGATAGAGAAAAGGATACAAAAGAAAAGAGACAGAGTTGCTATACGTAGGGTATATATGCATAAATATTCTACACACGTATACGTATAGAGCGTCGACGAGGCTTTTGCTGCTCGGCCATGCGCACTAACCTTGAACCTAGAGAAGCACAGCTCCAGTATCGTTTGCCTCATAACCGAAAGAGTAAGAGAGAGAGAGAGAGAGAGAGAGAGAGAGAGAGAGAGAGAAAGAGAGAAAGAGAGCGCGAGAGAGAGAGAGAATGCATCCAACTTTCATTTTCTCTCCTTTTCCACATTTCGTTGAACGAGCCCCGACGAGATCGCTGTCCCTGTGGGACTTCGCGGATATCTTCTGCTCGAGCTGGTCTCTCTGTTGCGTCTAAAATCTTTCGCTTTCTTGGTTATTCGTATCTCCCTTCGGACTCGAATCTACCGAGGTTTTCTCCGTATGTGTATATTCAAAGTTTTATGAAAAAGATTGTTCGCTTCATTAAAGAGTTTTAAGCTGCTTCTTTTGCTTGACGCTTGAAAAAAAAAAAAAAATCTGAATGAGTTTTATTTTTTTTCTATCTGAATTAACCCGAATACATTACGGAAAATAAAGTATTTGTAGATAAACTGAATACATATTTCAATAATTCATATTATATATCTTATACTAACATAAAATTTCTATAAATATTTGACTGCCTCGGATATATTTTAAGATCGACATTGAACCGAAATAACGCATTGCTTGATCATTGAATTCCAAATATTACGCGTACAACATTCTATCTTAATTCAAATGTTCACTTTTTATATTCTCTTATTTACATACTTGTCGTAATTATTTTCTTAATTGTAAGATTTATTGTAGAAAAAAGAACCCATTTATTTAAAACAAAAATGTAGCTATATTTATTGAAAAAATGTTTTAAATAAAACGAAACACAAAATCATTATTATGTAAATTTAGTAAAACGTACAATATGAAACTATTCGTAAATAACTTATCGAATTCGAATAACAAGATTATTCGTTATTATTTATTTAAACGATCAAATTCTGCAAGAGTATGTTTCGTAATTGCTAAATAACCGCAAATTATGATAATTTTCTAGAATCGAATCGATTAACAGTAAAACAGTAAGGCTTAGTCACGTAATACTAATTAGCAAAAAATAAACTTTCTATGATTACGACAATCGATCATCACTATAATGGTAGAAAATTACATCATTGCTTTTCATGCACATTTATATGGAATTCTTAATGATTTATAATAATAAAAAAGAAAATTACTTGAATTTTTCTATTTTAAAGTAGACATCTTCATCATTAGCTCAACCCTCATCGTCGATTAACGTAGTCGAATTCTGAAATTAATATCACAAAAGATGACGCAAGCACAAAGATAATTATTTTCCTACGGATTTTATTCAGACAAGAGTATCAAGCAAAGGCTTGAAATCATAATTCGAAAAGTTTAGAAACTCGAAAGTGTTTGAATTTTATTTAAGACAAAATTTATAACAGTTCAAAACGTTTGATTAATTTTTAAGTTATAATTAAAAACATTAATGTTTAAAATTATTCATATTTTTAAATTTTTATAAATTTAAAATCTTCATTAGAATTTTGCCGAAGAAGTTTATTCAAGCGGTTCGCTTGATTTATTATTCCACTTCTTACATAAATTTTAAACGGAGAAGTCTGAAAATAAGGATTTTTTATTTATTGCAGAAATAAAAAGAGTAAATACTAAGCATTCACGTGATTAAGATGCCAAATCATAATGTACATAACGTTATACGGATTAAATACTTCATTTATTTACTGCACCCGTGCACGCGCTTTTTTATAGTCTACAATAGTAAATCATTCTCAACAACATGGCGATTTAAAAAAATTAACGTTAAAAAAATTTAGTAAATTGTCAAATAAACATATTTTTGATAACTGCACAATTTACTACTTATATAATGACGCGAGAACAAATAAATTCAAAATTCTCCTGTAACTATAACTCCTTTGTATTGACTCTCTCTCTCTCTCTCTCACTCTTTCTCCTTTTCTGCAAACATGTAATCAATTTCGATTAAAACACATTACGATTTTATCTCGCGTAATAATAACAAGAACGTTTTCTTTTCGGCAAACGATTATTATCAACCACCCAACGTAATCCCATTGCGGCTGTATCGGAGTCAATCGGAAGTATAGCCACTTGAAGCCAGAATCTCTGTACGTGACATGGGAAACCGCAGGGAAATATATATTCCAGGTACAACTGATATAATTGGAAATTTCACAATTTTGATGTTATTATGATGCAGTTTATATACCAACTGTTTATATTAAGTTACTTATAATAACTTTCTGACGTAGAATTTTAAATACTCTTTGATGTAAAATTAAGAAATAATGAAAAAGAACAATCATTTGTATTTTCAGTGATATTTTTAACAAAAAACGTCAACTTGGGCGAGTATTTTAAAAACTTAAAAACTTATAAGAGTGAAAGAATATTTATTCGTTGTTTTTAATTTTATAGAGATGCATTTTAATTTTGAAATTTGAGTTAAGTAAGAAGTTTCTTGAGAATTTATTGACTTTAAAACTCGTCTTTAAAACTCTAGCCTCAATTGTAAAATGAGGAAGGATTATTAAAACGAGTCGGTTGACTATGTAAATAGAAACGGTTTTAAGTTTTTAGTAGTATTACTTTTCTGCAAAGTGTTATTACCGATATTGTGTATAAAAATAAAGGCAATAATATTATAATCAACTGAATAAAAGCGCGATAAAATTTAAATAAATTCAATGCTTAATTTTGATATACAAAACTTTTCTTTCGACGAACACGAGATAACATGCGCAACAGTTAAAAAGGCAGCAATTAAAATTCCTTTTTCGTATATTCGTACGAGCAATCTATCGAACATAACCTAAACATTAAACGAGAAAAAAAGCTCTAAAACGAAATCCGCATCCCTCAAAAGAGCAATCTTGGCAGACGCTCCGTCTATTTACTATATAATCTCGTGCTATTCATCGAACCATAAATCGATCTCTGAAAAAGCTCTCCCTCTCTTTCTCGCTTGTATGCTGTTTCCTGGGAGCGACATTGATGTGTTCCTATGTATGTACGAATGCGCTTTCGTTATTTCGCTTACGTATATATGTATATATACAAATGAAGCAACATATGTATGCCTGGTGTACGTAAACACATGCAAAGGAACCTTCGAGAGAGTACGAGAGATATCGTTAAAGAAACGCCCAAAAGTGAACTAGCAGCAACAGCTTTTCTACCTACCCATGCATTTTGCAAATATAGAAAGAAACTTTGTATCTCTCTCTCTCTATCTCTTTCTCTCTCTTTTATTCGCGCATTTTCGTCGATCGATCCTGCTATTCCCAATTTTCATCCCTCCTTTTCCCATCCTCTTCCCACCTCCTTCTTCACGGACGATTTTCCTGCGCTGCGCGAACTCCGTGTGCCTGGCACGGGACCTCGAACGGGAGAAAGGGTAGGAAAGGAGAGAGACAGAGAGAGAAAGAGAGAGAGAGAGAGAGAGTTCCATGTGCGCAAAGATATACGCGCGCATACACACATACATATCTATAGCTGTCTCTTTCACTATCTCTCTCTCTCTCTCTCTTTGCATTTCCGGGTAAGGGAGAGCCTGTGCATGTACGTATCTGACTCTCGGGCAGTCGACCTTGAACTAGAGTAGAGGTGAATTTACCGTTTTCACGGCCAGTGGGGGAGATGGTATTATATGACCAAAAATCAGTTGGAGAGAAAGGTTACGAGTGCATTCGGTGCATGCTATTTTATTTACAAATGTTCCCTAAATTTTTATATCGACGCCGAATATGTATATATATACGGCGTATCGCACACAATAAATTACGAAATTCTGCAAACGAACATTTAGAAATTGTGGGAGTAAAATGTGTCTGTACTTTGATTTTATACTCGTTGCGGTGAAAAATTAATTTTATTTATTTTTAAAATTGTGAATTTCAAATGACCTGAATAATTATTATGCATAGAAATTATAAATAATTTTGGCTATGCCATTCAAATTATAATTAATAATTTTCGTAAATTCATGAAATATACCTTTGACCTTCAACCTTTCCGAGCCAAAATTAAAAATTATCATTTATTAAATATTTTAGACTCAGTTTATAATTATTATTATTATATGAAAAGCACTAAAAATTTTCAATTAGTCTTTAAACTTTATCATTCATACTTTATAATATTTTTAGAATATACAATTTTCTTTAAATTTTAATATTATACCCTACTATTATTTTATTAAAGAAAGATAATTTGAATCGGTATCTCAACACACGCAGGAGTAGTCGAAGTTCAATAACAAAATTTACTTAAAATGACATAAAAATCAACATTTTGCATATCACTATGAAATAACAGACCTTAATTAAATACACGAATTAATGATGCGTAAATACATAATATGAATGTTTTATTCTTCATAGTGACTTATTATTATAAAAACTCGAATAATAAATAATAATGAGTTAATCAGAAAAAACGTAAAAATTAAAATTGCTACGAGGAAATTAAAAAAACTAATAAAATTGTACAAATAGATAAAGCTTATTATAGTAAGCGGAAAAATAACAAATAAAATTAAAGAAAGGAAGAGCAAAAAAAATCCATGTATAATAATTGGAAAGTTCATCGATTGTGTCTCAAAATAACTATCGACTTTCGTGATTTCATTATAAGATTTTTATTGCTATCCTCTTTATAGATTATTAATAAACAACTAAAGATTTAACAATTTAAGCTAAATTTTCACGTAAAAGACTAACTTAATAATATATTAAATTAAATTTATGTTATTCTAATCCAATTATATCGATCATGTTCAAAAGTATAACTAATATGTAGGTCAATATAAAGAATCCTAATGATATCAATAACTCTTTGGATACTTATTATAGATATTACACAAATTAGGTGAAAAAAAAAAAAAAAAAAAAAAATTATGAAAATAAAATATTAATGTTGTTTGATTTATATAAATTTTGCGTGATAAGTTCAAAGTAATATTTTTATCCAAACTATTATTGACATTATATATTTCCATAAATAAAAAAAAATGAATATTATCTAATGAGTTTAAAGCGACAATTAAAAGTTTGAGAATTAAAATCCACCAATAATTCACGACATACTATTATTCAAAATTTTATTACCAATTCAAGTCCGCTCATAAACCAACGCTCCAAACTCGCAAGTCGATTCGCAGAAGTTCGAGAATCGACGGCAAACATCGAACGAGCATCTCGCGAATCAAAGATCGTGAAAGCGCCGTATCAAAGACTTTAATCACCGTGGAATCAAACTCTCGACTCCCTTAAGACACAAAAATCAAATGGACATAAATCTCATCACCTGCTGCTTGAGTAGCCGTCGAAGCTCGATCGCCGAAGACTCGGCGTCGCTGTCCGCAATGGTCGAGCGCATTCGTCGGTAATGATAAAGTCGAGCAGCATAAGGTGACTGCTTCCTTCGCTACTCGCGCGTCGTCTCTGCGTTTTACGTGCATTAAGATACGCGCCTCGCGCACAACTGCGAGCTCGCTAATCTTTCGTTCAGGGTGGAGACGAGATACATACACCTTTCGTAAGGAAACTCGCTGGCTACGATTGACACTGTACTTGTAATCGAATTTACGGGTTGGCTTCCGGACGCGTTGCGTAAGCGACGGTGCAATGCTTGACGGCCATCGTATAGTTAGAAGCAAGATAGATAGATAGAGAGAGAGAATTATCGAGTCGCAGTCACAAGTTCAGATACTCGGACACGATGTCAGCTATTAACGGTAAATGGAAGAAAGAAAAAAACGAGTTTGTCAAAGTTGATTGATTTCGTTTAACGTGGAATATACGATTTAAAATTGCGTTGTATCGTTGTTATTAAATTTTTAGTTCAATGGGTTGTTTTATTTCTTTTTTGTCCGTGTGAAATGCGATAACTTCGACGTGCTATATACACACGCATTCTTTTAAAATTCGTCAAGTATTTTTTTCTTCAAGCTAAAATATATTCATCGCGATAAAGTTTAAAAACATATTTTTTTAATGGACAATTATTGTCAAAGGATCGTTTACATTTTAAAGAGATATTTGCAATTTATCGCGCATACTTTTCTTTAACCGATAATAAATTTTTACTTCCAAGAATAGAAGCTCGAACATTTGAATCTAAAGTGTTACAGCGCTAATAAAACGATAAGACGACTTGCCTCTAAAAAACTGTCAACGTAATCGCTAACTGTCGAGTGTTGATTACTAGAATGTCACAAGGGTATTTTCCAATTCATACATTTAATGCTCAAAGAGCAAACAATTTAAATGGAGTTTGAAAAATAACTTTTTAATAATTTCAAATTTTTCAATTATTTCGTGTGAAATAAGTCTGGTTGACTAATCAAACTTATTGCTAAAATATCGTAAATGAATGCGTGTATCTAATATATGCACACACGTAATCCAGTTATACTCGTACATTAGAAAATTACTCGCTCGTACTTCATTTAAAATTATAGTAACATTTTTTTATTAGACAAAGTTTAAATTTAGAGATATGATTGAATGTATAATTGAACGTTTTATTGTGAAAACATTAAAAAGTTTAAAAATATTAAATTAGAAAACGTATACACGTTATCGAAAACGAAATAAAAATTTAAAAATATTTAAAACAAAGATAATTTTGAGAATTTTATCTTGAATTCGTTACAACGCTTAGTTTTTTCTCTTTTTACATTTTAAGTAAATAAAATTTACACGTTGCAACAATCTTAAAAAGAAAAGTAAAAAAAATATAAGTACTTCCATCCTATAGCCATTTAGTAACAGTTACCGAAATCACATTGCTTCCCTTCCAATATCCGATCTTTATCCTTGATTCCTAAAATAAAATCAATCCCATCAAAACAGCTGATTTGCTCTGATTCAAGCGGCCATTGAGAATAATAAACGCTAAATTTTTCATCATTTTCATATATTTATTTCAATTTTGCATGTATCTATTTATAAAAGGCATTCATTTTTATTTCAACACGCAACCAATGTCAAATAATTATGAATAATTTTTTTCAATAAATTTCATAAATTTAAATTTACGCTTCAAGTTTAATCGAATTACTAAACTGTCTTTTTTAATTTATTTTATAATATTATGATGGAAACTTTATAAAATTAAATAATTACATCCATTAATCATACAAAATTAAAAAATAATTATTAATTAATTTAGAAAATTATAAACATATTTTATAACAACAAATTCTACGTAGAAAAAAAAATAGAGAAACTTAATTTAAAATCGCTAAAAATAATAATTTTAGTTCTGAGTCATAAAATAAGGAAAACCGGATCTTTTTCAATTCAATGCATATTAACCTTAATGTTTAATATTTGAGTAATCTAAATTTGTTTTCATTAAAAGTCCATAAATAAATAAAACGATTAACGGTTTTATAATTTCAGGATTCATTTAGATCTATTAAATCAAATTTTATTTATTCTCATAACATTATAACTTTTTATGTATTCTTTTATTTTATCGATTTGATCTCGAATTATCGCTTAATTTGTAGTTAATTAATTTTAATACTTTTAAAAACGACGATCCAAAAGTTAAATTTTGAATTATTTCGTTATACCATAATCTAATTTTTTATTAATACTTTATTCAAACTATAATTATAACAAAATATCGAAGGATTTTAAGATTTTATTGTGCTTTATTTAGTTCATTAAACTACACAACCACAAGTTCAATCATACTAGACAGGATCATTGAGCAAGCATTAAATAAAACATTTCAGTTTGAATAACGTTTCGTTCAAATTAATGTGTAAAGAAGGAAAACGAAAAATGTTCAATTTTCTTCGTGTAATGCATTATATGAGGATATATATATATACACCAGCGTTGCAATTCTGATGGGTCGCGAATTACGCAGACGCGTCGTCGCGCAGCTCTTTCGAGAACAAGAATAGCATGCAGATAGAGAAAGAGAAAAGGGAATAAAATATGAAGCTAAGAAAGCAAAGGCGAATAAGGAAAATAGAAGGAGGAGGAGAGCAAGTTGACGCGAGGATGACCTCGCAGACCGATTGGCCTGATTACCAGGACGCGAGTCAATAACCACTTAATATTGCTCGCACGCATCTTGACGGTGTGTGCTTTTCTTTGTATCTCTCTCTCTCTCTCTCTTACATTGTGCCTGTATACGATGTGTATGTGTATGCGTCTGCGTGTGCAGACGTACAAGTATATATATATAGATGCATCATACGCAAGAAAATCGTTCGCGTCGTGGGCGCGTATTCAGTGATCGCTTCGTCGAAATCGATAAGGCAAAAATTTTTTAAACTTTCTTTTTTTTCGCTTTGCTTTCTTTCGATGCACATGGTAATCTTGGTTCACTGAGCATATACGTTAAAGAGAATCGTTTCTTTTTTGTGGCAGTGTGTGATTTTAAATTTTATATTTTTGTCGCGAAAAAAGTTATATTTTTAACGCTAGTGTAATGTTAACTTTTATTAAAGATTCGTTTTCTTTTTTGTTTAAAATACTATTAAAATTTTAAACTGAAATGAGTAAAATTTTTATTCTGAGAGTATAGTACCATTTATTTATAAAATTTACCGAGAAAGATATTAAATTTTAAATTAGATTTTTCTGATGCAGCTTAAGAAATAATAAAAAAATTGTTAATTTAATACTGTTTCTAAAAAAAGTATAAAATTATTAAAAAATTCAACTGAAAGCAATCCGAATGGAGATTACTTTTTTTGTATTTTTGTTTCGCATAAATTTATATTTATGAATAAAAAAATAAATCCAATTTAAAATTTAAAAGAAAATAACTTAATTGTATATTTTGTACTTTAACGAATTACAAAGTGAAATATCGAGTTGGTGGTATATTTACAATATTATTAATTTAATTTATAAATTGTAAAAGTTACAATCGTGTTATACCGATGATTGAGGTTATTAAAGCATTAAATATTATACAATTCAACAAATTCAATTGTCGTTTAAAATTTTTGCTGATCAATAAATATCGCATTATTTGAATAAAATTATTGGTTTGTAAAGTAATGAACATTTGTCAAAATTTACGTATTGTCATCGAATAATACTTATTCACGATAAAAAGAATTACTATTGATTTGGTTTTTAATGTCGACTATCCATAAAAAATGAAACTTTTATTTTTTACACATGTATATTGTTATATAAAATTCTCATACTCTTTTGTAAATTTATTTCAATAATATATAACTTTATATTAATATATATGTTGGATATACTATTGCTTATATTGTATTGTTATCTATTTAAAGCAAGCATAGTTGTTAAATTTATTAACAAAAATACAATGAATGCTTTTCATTTATCATAAAGGTAAATTTTAAAAATTCAATATCCTTTTTTATAAAGGAAGCGTGTCTTAAGATAAAAATGGGGGGGGGGCGGGAAGGAGAAAAACTCACCGCTATCCTTTGGCCAAAGCTAAGAAAGGAGAGCTTCCGTTTATTCGCCGGAGTAGTCCGCTTTTCGGCTTTGCCAGACATCGTTGACTTCTTCATCGAGGTGGTCAACTTTCTTTTACGGACTGTTCTTTTTCCTGGGTGCCCGTCCGATCCTCAGCTGGGACGGCGATGTCCACATGTGGAGGAGTCGCTCCGATGTCAGCTCCGTCGTCCTGCTGATTGCTGGAATGGTAAAAAAAATTTTTTCTTTTAATCACTCGCTTTTTGTTTGTTGACAACTTCCTTAATATATGAGCTTAATAATGCTTTATTTTTATATTTTATTGAATATTGTGTTGTACGCTAATGTGAGATTAAAGAGTTTTTAAATGCGTATAATAAGTGAGTGATTTTAGAATATATTCTTTAGGTACTCTTATACAGTTAAAAATATTAAATGCAGTTTTATGTTTTAGTATTACGTAATTTTATCTCATTGAGAATGAAATTTCTTCAAATTAAAGATTCCATATTGAATACAAATAAAAAATTATTATTATTTATTTTCTTTAACAATATATTTATTAAATTTTAAAACAATCCTTTTGATTTTAATAAACCTCGTGGAAATCAAAATTTTATTCATTTAAATCTAACAGAATTTCCTTGAAATGAATAATTTTTTATTTTTATTCGCTGAAGCCCAAAATTAAAAGTAAGTTTTTTTTCAGAGAACAATTTAATTTGAAATTTTTCAATTAAATTACATTAGTCATAATTAAATAAAATTTAAAATTATTCATAATATAAAAGTTGATTTTAACAGTCAAAGGTAACACCATTAATGGCACTTATATTTTAAAGCTTATTATAAAAATAATTTTAAAAAAGTTTTTTTTAAAAAATTCAAACATTTTTAGTTAATTTTACTTCTTCTAAGATGACTATTTTCATGCGCCTCGTTTAATTTTTTATAATTATTAACACATCCTATATTATTGTAATTTTATTCTCAAATATCTCCTTCAATATTTAATATTCTATCGATGAAAAACATTCGCTTCGATGAATCGAAATTGGCCTAAATAAATTATTTGAATATAAAAAAGATTAATCAAACGTATTTCAACCAAACTTATTAAATATTTATCTCTCGTATTCGTAAAAATTTACCGGTAAACGAATAACTTATTGTTTCACAATCTTTACCGAAACATTCGATCAGTCGATAGCCGTAACTGACTGACGAAAATAATAAAAGAGAACCGCGATGCTATTAGGTACTCGCAAGAAATACTCGATAGGTGGGTCGCTTAAACATTGAAGTCTCGACTTCTCCCCTCTCCTCCTTGAGCGCAACTGCATTTTTGTCCCTCCCGTAGTGTTTGAAGAAATTCCAGTGTACATTTGAATGCAATATGTGTATTAAAGGTCTTTATCGGAAAACATTATTTGCAATACAATGTCTGTTTAGGCTTTTATTTTTATTCATAAATTTTTCTTCATCGTTGCGACGGTAATTTAAAATGTAAAAATTTTTATGATTCTGAGTTCAAATATATGGAAATGTACGAGAAAAGAAATTTGAAAGATTTATTGTATAAGCAATATACTAATTTTTTATTTGTAAAAATGTGATTCTGAAATTAAAGTAAAAAAAAAAATTAAAATTGCGATGAATGTAACCGTTAAAAAAAAATTATTTTTATTACAATTATATTCTATGTGTGTACGTTATGAAAACAATAAAAAGGAATTTAAAAAATTTAAAAATTATTTTAAAACCTTTTTTAATACTTTAATTTGTGCCAAAATTTAAACAGTCTGTTAGCAAAATGAAAAATTTTAATTTTTATAATTTAAAAAAGAAAATTTATTATCATTGAGTTTGATCGCATTTTTTTTTTTTTTTTTTTTTTTTTTTTTTTTGCTAAAATATCATTTTTCACATAATAATTTACATATAAATGCTTTGTTTAAAAGAAAAAAAAAAAAAAAAAAATAATAATAATAATAATAATAACAACAACATGTTTAGCTTTTCCCAAATACCAAATAAAAACAAAAAATAAAACAAAATAGTGTTTAAATAAACGTTACAATAAATCATTTAAAATTGAAAAAATCCCTCGATGCAATAAAGCAACTAACGCTAATACAACTTTAACTAAGAAAGATACAGGCCACGAAGCAGATCGAAATTAGGAAAAATAACAAGCCGAAGGAAAAAAAGCAACGAAAGTCAAAGAAGAAAATAAGCATGTCGCAAACAACACCGGATACGAGAACACCGAGTCTCGTCAAAGTCTGGTAAAAAAAAGACTTTCGCAATTTTCGCTGTTCAGCTTAATCTTTCTCTGATCCAAACTGATTATCTCCCAATCTCTTTCTCTTTTTATCTTCTTCATCTGGCCTCCCTCAGCCTCCGTTAAAACACCAGAAGCGTCGCGACGAGACAGAGCCGAGCCTCCGCGCGTTTAACGACGAGGAGGAGACACCGCTGCGCGATTTATCGTTCGAGTGCGTGATTTACCGAAAGCCGACCGCTCGTAGCTATGAGCGCCGCGTGTGAGGATGAAAATTTTTTTAGATTCGAGGGGTTGCTTTCTGTCTCCCTTTTTTTCTCTCGATGGTTCATTCTCAACTCTCCGGGGTTTCTCCTCATCTCTTTCACTTAACGCAACTCTTCTCTCTGCCGATGATTTGTTTTATCGGTATTGAGTTTTGATGGGATATTGTCGAGGTTTCTTTCCTAATAATTTGGTAATGATTTCAACATTGGGTACTTGTGTATGAAAATTTTCTTGCTGTAAAGATTAATTACACTCAAGAGGATTCTGCTTTTTACTTAAATATTTTATATATTTATAACAAATATTCAATTAATTATTTATTATAAATGATATATTATTTATAAAATAATTCTCACAGATTAACCAACAGCTTTTAAAGATTGTGCATCGATGTAATATATAATGATTGTCCAATGTAAGAGCTTTATTTTTATATTTTTTTTTCTATCAAACATAATAAACGATAAAATTTAAATCTTAAATTTTTTTTGAATACTTAGATTAGAAAGAAACATTTGTTTTAAAAAAATTAAAAGTATCAAAAATATCATAATTAATCAAAAAAATATTTTTTTGATCGCTCCATCAATTTTACGCAGCAACTTCGTCCAGGTGTGTCAATATTAATTAGCGTGTTCAACCTTCGTTATTTAATAGTCTTCTCGGGTGGGGTGCACAATTATGACATCAATGTAGATGTCTCATTTACATGTCTTTACACATTTTCAAGGATTATCTAATATGTTTAAAAAAGCGCGGATATTATAAGCATACATCGATATTCGAGAATAAAACCGAGACTATTATGAATGGGTTCCTAGAAATCAGTTGAACATTTTATATTTTCAAATAAAAAATGATTTTTTTATATTCTATGTAAATGTTTTCTTTTCTTTTTAAATTAATATTTCATTTTCATTGAAGACTTAATCAAAATGCTTTCTAACGTGGCTTATTATTCTTATAAAAAAATATAAAAAAGCTGGTTGATCATATGATCAATACAAATTTTTGCATATTACATACAATCAATTTAAAAATAATATTTTTATTGCAAGTGTTAAAATAATTTAATTGTTTATATTATCGAATTATCTATTTGTAATAAACATATTAACTAACAATTTTTTTAAGTTTACTTATTATTTTAAAAATTCTGATGTGATATATGATTTATTAAAATTTCAAATATATTACTTTTTACAGGTAATGTAAAGACATACTAATGTAAAGAGATTTTAAAAAAATTACTTTTTAAAGTTATTAAAAAGAAAATTTTGATAAAATGGATTTCTTTGAATTCTAAGGTACAATAATTAAAATCACATTCCAACTCTCGATTGTAAAATTCTAGTTCTCTCACTATAAAAAAAAGAACCAGACAGCGATAAAAGAGGAAGAAAAAAGAATTATTAAAACCGAATGTAACAGAGAAATTTATTATTGCAATCGACGGTAATAACAGAGTTGACGAGTTAACTCGCATAAGCAAATTAATCAGCCGTATTTGGTCTCTCGGCGCACGAACATCTCCAGACTCTCTAAAGAGAGAGAGAGAGAGAGAGAGAGAGAGAGAAAGAGAGAGGAAGAAATGAAACATTTGCTCGGCAGACTTTGACTGTCTATCTTGTCTCTCATATATGATGAACCACCTGCTGACGGGGACGTCGACGATGCACAGACGCGCGCCAAGTGTCGCATCTTTCTCTATCTCTTTCTGTCCTATTATTTCTTTTTTTCTTGTCGCGGTTCTTCGAAGCGTTTTTGAAGGTTACACTCTGATAAAATTAATGCGAATGCCTTCAATAATGAGGTATGCGTATACGTGTGAAAGAACGATTGCGATTCAATTAAGGGACAGAGTCGAGAAAAAGTCGTCGTGTCGCGGTTGAGAAAAGAATTTCTGAGATTATTTGATTAAAAGTATTTCTTTGAAGTAACCAATGGAATTAAAATTGGGTCGAGAGACAGAGAAAAACTTGCCGATAAATTACTAGAGACGTAGATTACATGAAAGACTGTATACGGAATATAGCCTGACAATCGACTTTTTAACGGAGAGTCACACTTTTTAAAGATCTGCACGGAAGGTATAAAAAAAGTTTCTTATTACTAATGATTAAATACGTTTATAAATTGTATAACTTTAGCTTTAACATCTTGTGATAAATTTTAATTTTATATTGAAATAATGGCGTATCACTTTACGTTTAGTAAATAAAAATTTCTTTAATAAAAACACTTAAGGTAAGATAATTGTCGTTTCTTAAAATAAATTTGCAACAAATAAATTCTAAATATAAAAAAAAACTTGCTAAATGTATTACAATGATGAGAATTCGTTAGTTTAAATACACAATACGGTTCTCCACTATTATCATTTTTACTGAAAATAAAAATATGAAGATACACAATAATTTTTATAAATACATATCGAAATAAAAATAACTGATACTTGAATTTTTTATGTAATTTTCATCCTTCCAAAAGTCTAATTCTTTAATAATTTTGACACCTGAGTTTAGTAAAAAAAAAAAAAAAAAAAAATTACACAGAGAATAGTAGTTTTAAATAAAAATATGATATATTAGGTATACAAAAGGAAGATGATTTTCTGAAAAATCAAACTATCAAGTATAAGGAAAAAAAAGATAGGCAAAACTTTGTTACTTCATTAAAATTGTGTAATTATTCTTAAAATGTTTGTGTATATCTAAATCAACGCAACGCAGGAGAAAAAATCTTTTTTAATTCCCCAATAACCTAAATACAATAATTTCAGCCTCTGGTTCTGTCACTCATATTATAAAATTGACAAAGCGGATAAAAGTAAATCAAAATCACTCGCCGTATACTTTATATACTTGCGCAAGATTGTGTGCGCCTGTAAATGTGTGTATCCACAAAAAAAAAAAAAAAGTTGCGGACCGTGTTGTCAAGGGACGTTGTGCAAACGTCGTACACGTGCCAGAAGCGATGCGCGCCTTTCTCCTCTTGTGCACTGTATACGTATACTTACACAAACTTACGCACGATGTATGCGTATGCACAGTGACAAAAAATAACCCGAACGAAACTTTATGTGTGTGTGTATATATATATATATATATATATATATATATATGATGAATACGTGTTTTGGCTCGATAACTAAGTGCTATCGGCGCCATCTGATCGAGCAGCAGCCGCAGTCCGAAAAAATTTTCGCGGTCGATCGTCGTTTGTACTTTGACAGCGATTATAAAAATTATTGTAACTTAAACTGCGCTTTTTATTATTTGTGTGAATATTTTTTGTTGTTTAACCTTATCTTGAAAGGTTAATTTGATTTCATAACGTAATAAAATCGTGTGATTTTTATTTTTTAATTCTTGTTTTTTTTTTTTTGTTTTTTTTTTTTTAGAAAAAAATAAAATTGCATATAAAATTTTTTTGATTAAAAAGATGTATTCTTTTTTGTGTATACAATGAGCTTGAAACTTATTTTCTTATCGCAATAATTCGCGATAAGTTAAGCAAAACATAAAAAACGTATGAATTTGACAAATTTATAATGTTTATGTAGTTTAATTAAATTTAGGAAAAGAATATAAAATTATAAAATTTTATTATTTTTGAAGGCTATATGGTCACTTAAATGTGCATTAAAATTTTATGATTAAATAATTATTAAAATTTCAAAATGACGTTAAGCGAATGCAGAAAGTTATATTTTTCAGAAAACTAAAGTATAATTTAGAAGCTCTAATTTGTAAAATATAATATGCCAAATTTTTCAACAATATTTCAGGAGATTAAAACAATTAAAAATTTTCCTTAAAAGTTTTAATAAAATACGGTGTTCTTTAAAGCAATCAACAAAAGATTCCATTATTTATAACAATAAATCGGTCGAGAAAAAATGAAAGCAGAAAATCCAATTTCTATCAATCCGCAAGTCATAAACGAAAGCTCGCTTGATTATAAATATAAACGTTATAATAATTAAAGTTTCGGCTTTGCTTGGATGCGCGTCACGGAATAATTAAATTGCTAATCGCCCCCTCCACTTTCACATCGGGTGTAGCATCAACGAACTATTTCACGCGATTTAATTAATACCGAACGATTATGCAGCCTTTTTAATCCACTATTGACACACGCACAATTTGTCATTAATTACGAGCTCTTGACTATCAAAAATTATTTTGGATTAAATGATATCTTTTGATGGAGCCGCAAATATTTATTTTCTTTTGTTATTAGAACATAATTTATGCCTTTTTATTTAACTTTTGTCTATCTATCATTGAAGTGGTAAATGCAGATTATATAATTTTGTTGTGTTTTTATAATTTTTTGATGGCTTGTCAAATAAATTTGGTTCAACTTATTTATTTATGAATCAAAAGAAATTTTTAAATTACAATTTTTATCTATATAGACTAAACGGAAAAAAATTAAATACCTTATTAACAAAAAATACTTGTAATCTACGAAATTTAAAAAAATATATTATGATCTTTTATAATAATTTCACAATAATATGTCCTTAAGGAAATAAAATAAAATATTTGTTATATTTGACAGGATCAATTGACACAGTTTTTATTAATCTGCCAATAAAAGCTTGTTTGAATTGTTTTTGTAAGGTGTTAGTAATTTAAGGCTCTTAAGTTTTATAAGCCATCTACCAATTTAGAAGCAGTCGACAATGCTAACATTTTTTAGTTCAATAAAAGCATGTTAATATAAAATCAATTAGTATTTAAATAGTTTAGCCTTGTATTTTTGTACTAAGTGTCTTTTAAAAACGCCAGACGATAAATTAAATTTTGAGTTTGATCACGTGAATAAATTTTTATTCAATAATATTGAAATATTGATTTCTATCGAATTTAAAATTTTTTTTATTCTCCGCTCTAAATTTAATTTAATATAGGATTATAAGAATAGCGCTTTATTTAGTAATAAAAAAAATGTGCATTAATTGAAAAATCATTATACATTATAATCGTTATAACAATTTTTCTTGATAACATTCTCTCGCATTATTAAACAAACGTACTTAAATCAATCAATATATTACTATAAATTTTATTTTTTCAATTGATTTACCGACCGAAAGCTGAAGAAATTTTCTACGACACAAAATGCAAAGCTAACGGCACACAACGGCGACTTTTCGAACCCTTAAAACTCGACGTTAAATCGCGATATACGTTTAAACGACGATCTCGTCAACGTAGCTTGTTACGAAAAGGAAGTTTTCGACGTTGCCTGTACGGCGATCGATAAGCGCAATATTTCGGCGCGTGCGCGAATATACATTCGTTCAATTTTAAAATATTGTATAAACGAAAAATTTTTTTAATTTTATAAATCGTGAGAGATAGATGAAAAACGTTCAATATCTACGTTAAGTAAAATTTCAAAATTTTCACTGACAACAATCGAGACTTATTAACTATCGATGGGATATTTTAAAAAATTTCTCTTTAAAATTACTTATTATATGAAATATAATGCTTTCTATATAAAATTTATATTAAAACAAATTTTTCATTTAATAAAATGACGCCTTTTCAGATAAACATTGATGTCTTAATTCGTATACGTATCTATACGATTGAAGTAGTACTCGAGAATCAAACACTCTTTTGGTTGCATACATTTTTGAAAAAAAAGAATAACTTTTTTTTTTTTTTTTTAACAAATATATGAATTTAAAACAATATTATAAAACGTTCAAATAATCGTTTGGATAAAGCTATGAGTTTGACTTTCACAGAAACAGCGCATGCAGATTAATACGCGTTCACTAATAAAATTGCAATGTTGCATAAATGTCACGGTTACTTCCAGATTTTTATGGATTTATTTTTATGATTTACAATTGTATATACTAAGGAATAGCACAAGTTTTTTAAAAAAAGGCTGTGAATTATTATATAGTTAAATATATATTGAACAAGAAATGTAGAAAATTATTTGAAAAAGAAAAAAAAAAAAAAAAAAAAAGATAAGTATGAAAAATATAGTGCAATTAATTAGTTGTAATTCGCTGAATTAATTCATTATTGATTAACGTTTAATAAGAATTCTATATAAGCAATCTATATAACTATATAACTATACATAATTTATGAAATTAATGCTACTCATAAACGCCAATCATTGTAAAGAGTATAATAATAACAACTTGTGCATAAATAAATAAACTTTTATATATTCTATGAAACATTTGATGGATTTATAATTTATTTGAAATAGATTATATTACAGTAAAAATAACGTAAAAACTAATTCTTTCAGATTAAACACAATGAAATAATTGTTCTTTATATACATAGTTAAAGACTATAAAGTATAATACGTTTTGTTTCATAGTCATAGTTAAATTTAGTTATAATTAATTTATAATTTAATTTACAATAATACAATATTATTTAACTATTTAAATATGAAACTAACGATTTTATTGGAAAATAGTCAAGTAAATCTTGTTTAGCTTTAAATATTTAAAACCCGATACAGTTTTTAATCAAAATCTTTTTTATTCACAGTTATTTTAAAATTTAAATGCACTTAAACAAACGGTAATTTAAATTTTAAATAGTATTTCATTGTACATAATAAATTATTTATTTATTTGCTTTTAAAAGAAAATATATATTAAAGTGTACAGAAGTTTAACATTTTTTAAAAAATATTACTTAAATTTTAATTATATACATGATAACTGTGTTAATAACATGTGTTTAAAATGAATAATAATAAATATAAAATTATAAAAATTAAATTTATTATAAGTGTTTAAAATTTAATTTGTATGTTTTTTTATTAAATAACGTTAGTTGATTTAAAAAATATATAAATAAAGAAAATATATCTTTGTAAGAAATAAAATATGTCGACATAGCATCACTAATTAACGTTTAATTACTGTCTAATATATTTATATTGTATCACTGCAAATAAATGTATGAAATTATTGTGAAAAAAATTCGTTTAATAAAAAAAACTAAAGTATTTCTATCGAATTTTGTACATGAAAGAAACAAATACTTGTAAAAACGAAAAAAAAAAAAAAAAAAAAAAAATTAAACAAATCCACTACAAAAATAAAAAAATTCAATAACTTTTAAAAACTACGTTTGTCATTAGGACATTTGCGCTCTCTTGTAACGACCATCTTTCGTTGCGCGCGTTCTTTGGTACATTACGCTTATAATATGTACGCCAACGTTTGGGTTCCCGTATATGACTGCGATTATTATTCGGCAAGTTGTTCAGATGTACATATATTTATTTATGTATGTATGCATCAATGTGTATATAGGTATGTAATACATATACAGGATATAGCGGCGCTCGCAAAATCCGGTTTTACCTGCTCCCGTGGCCCGGCGACTAACCGGAGCTCGGAAGTACTCGCTGCTCCTCGTTTTCTTCGGTCTCGTGCTCTTTTTATTTCTCACTTGTTCTCTAACTCTCTCTCTCTCTCTCTTTTCCTTATTTTTTCTTTTTTTTTCGACCCTGGCGTTCCTACGAATGTGTAATTTATACCCGCAACGTGCGCGTTACGTGCGCGAACGCGGCGAAGACTCTCTCTCTCTCTCGAGAGAGAGAACTGTATCAAAAATATGTATACCTCATAGAACGCCGTCCAGCAACCGACTGACTGATTGCACGCGCGCGCGCTCGAACTGAACGAGTCGGCGAACGCGACTGACTGACTCACGACTGCCTGATATATTCGTGGTGGTAAGCGTGTATAATACGTGTATATATATATAGGTCGCGAGTGAAAACGAGTGGAACGTCGACGAGAGGGAGAGAAGGAAGAGAAGTGAACCAGTCGCAAACTCGGACCGACTGCCTGGTGAGAGGCCTTTCTGCGCGGTGAATCAAATGTATATATATATGCATATGAATTTTCAAAATGATGGGCCTTCGTATAGACTTGGAGAGGATTCGTGTGATTTTGTTTTAAGATAAAATTTTTACATACAATTTTTTAGAAGATCAACTGTTCGACACCGATTGCATATTTCTTTAGAAGAAATCGTTTTTTTTTTAACCTAATTGAAATTAATATGTTTGCATATATTAGTTTTATACTTAGTCGTGCCATATATAAATAAATGTTATGCAAATTAAAGTTCCATTTATTGAAATAAAATAAAAGTAATCTGTTTCGAATATTTACAAAATGTATAAAGAATACATATTTATATCACTGACTCGTTAAATTATTTATAACTATTTATCCGATAAATATGCAACTTTTTTGTTCAGATTTGAAACTTAAGAAAGATTTTTTACTTTTTTTTTTATGCTTTGTTTATACATATATTCATCATTATTTTTTTCTTCGCATTTCTTTGCAAGTTATAACCTCGGTTTTGCGAATACATTGTCCGGAACAAAATTGCAAAAAACATGGGTCAAACAATGCCGGAATTGTAAGCTACAGAACTACTACTTTTGTACTTTGATATTAAACCATCTTTTGTTTGTATCCACACTGTAAATAACTGAAATTAAAATGTTTAATGATATGTTTTTCAATTTTCCAATGCTCATATTATTATAGCAATGAAAATTTATTAAATTCTTTTCCATTATTATAAAACTGATTATTAATTAAAATAAATTATATTAAAATTGTCGTCGAGTACATACGACAATTTTATTCGTTCGTCCGGATTTTTTTTTTAAAAACTTTTCTTTTTAAAAAGTTTTTTAAAATGTATAAGAATAGTTTTCTAAAATGATGAAAAAAATTATTTTTGATTAAAATATTATTTTAATTCTTCATTTATTTTAATTGCAAGTATTATTAACAAAATTTGTTATTAATTATATATTATCTATAATAAAAGTATTAATATATTTTAAGCACATTGTACATCTAGAATTTAATATTAAAATCAAGTTGATATAATAATTATACAGGATAAAAAATAAATAAGACTTGATATCTCACAACTTTTATCAAATTCTCAAGCTTTCATAATTTAATATTCGCTGCGGATTTAAATTCACCAATTTTTGAGAAATTCAATTTATAATTGGAAAAAAGAATAATTTTAAACAAAGAATAACTATATTACTCGCAGTCGCAATAATTCGCTAAATACAAACCCAACGAAGTAACGATTAATGAACGCCTCTAAATATAAACAAAAGTTATCAGTAGTTAGAGGATATCGCACGTATCTATATTACTGTACGGGTCCAGATATGAAGTCTCGTTATCCATAAACCATACAAGAACGTAACCAGTTCGTTCAATTAAACGAGCCTTGTTTAGTTTACGAAGCGCGAAAAAATAACGAAAGTAAATGCCCTTAATTGCGTAAATATAATAAAAAAAAAAAAAAAAAAAAAGAAAAGAAAAAAAAAGATAATTCAACGCGCATATAAAATTTTTCATCAACTAACGAGTTACATCACACACTGAATATACTTCGAGCGTTTGTAATAAGTCGCGTGAGGCGCGAAAGTCGCTCCCTTTAAAGCTCCGTTGTTTTCGATTCGACCCTGTATTGTATATAAAATATAGCTTGCTCTTACTCGCTCGTATAACTGATAATTAAGCGATCGGTGTCTGGGATTGAGCAGAGAGCTAAGAAAATGCGCTTTATAGCGTTAGTTTTCCAATTTTCGATGCTCTGCGCGCGGCGACGAAGAATGACGCAAGAGAATTTTATAAAAGGGACGTCGCGTCAATTGCCACAACTTCGCGCTCCCGCGCGTTATATGCATGCGCGCAAACGCGCAACAAATACTGTGGGATACGTGACATTGGTGGGAATTGCCATTAACTAACTTGTGGACGCCTTCCTTCTTTCTCTCTCTCTCTCTCTCTCTCTCTCTCACTATCTCTCTCTCTCACTATCTCTCTCTCTCTCTCTCTCTCTCTCACTATCTCTCTCTCTCTCTCTCTTCTATTTCGAATTGTCGGCAACCAATTGTTTTTCCGCACGAGCGCACTCGACCGAGAGAAAGAGAGACACCGCGAATACAACGAGAGACCGAAGGAAAAAGCGTGAGATTATTATACGATCGATGGTTAATGAATAACAAGATCTCGTGATTATCGAAAAAAAGGGCGTCGTTGCGGTGTTCCCGACTCGTTTTTCATTTCCTTCTTTTTTTGTATCTATTTATATAGATACGAAAAGCAACGAAAAATTATCTTTGCGCGCTTTGTTTGGTAACGATCTAATGATAACGGAAATATAAAAGTAACTTCGTAATTGGGACAAGGTAGATAAAAAAAGTTGACGTTTTGATTTATCTGAATAAAGACCATATATAATTGCCGAGTCAGTTAATTTTTTTTTACAAACGCTTAAATTTTTTTACAAAGATTTTGCGAGAGCACAAATTTTTTTTTATTCGATAAATTTGATTTTTATTGCACGTAAAACTATTGCGTTCGTTTTCAAAGTTCTTGTACATAAATTTATCATAATTATATAGGTAATTGACGATTGTTTTGAAAATTA
>OX465097.1:52257691-52312691 GCA_949987625.1 Chalcis sispes | reverse complement strand
CTGTAATTTTTTAAATTTCATGCAGATATAAAGTATCATAAATTTGAAACAGAATCATAAATAATTTAATAAAGCTGTAATAATATAAATAATATTTTTAGTAGTCACATGAATCTTACTGTGCTATAAAAAAATTTACGAACAAAAAATAAACAAAAATTTTTTTGCTAATTCTGTCTGAAAATGTTACAATTATTACAATTTAAGAAATATTATATATTATATTATAATCAAATTAATTAAATATCAAAATTTTTTCAAAATAAGCAGTTTATTTCATATTTTAATAAATTATATAATTTTTTTAGATCTTATCTTATCAAAAACAACAAAATTGTTTTAATAAGTGTCTGCATAATTATTATTTAATTATTTATTTTTTATAGCATACTTGTCATATATATTGGGGCTTATATTAACTTCAAATATAAGCGCAAAGCTACGATGAATTTTTATGTAATCACCTTATCATTACAAGCTTCCGTACAAGAGTCAAATTATCTGCTATTAACAATTTGTAAGTAATTAAATTTAAAAGCAAATTATTTATTTTAGAATTGAAAAGCACATATTTATATGAATGTTTGATTTATTTTTTCAAAAATAAAATTACATATACTAATAAGTTTATGACATCATGAAAACATTACATCATTTAATTTAAAATATGCCTCTTAATGAAATTTTATTTACAATACTTTTGAGTTGTCTTCGAAGTAAAACATTGCATATTATTGTGTTTAAAAAGATGAAACTCAAATGAAGATATGAAATGATAATACGATTAGGTACGTATTCAAATATAATAAAGAATATTAAGCAAATATGTTTAAAAAATAAGGGAATAAAGCTGAATTTTTTTTGTTAAAAATGGTTTTTTTAATATTTGTAATTATTTACTTAAGACGCTCTTTTAAAAAATTTGTAAGAATATTTTTACGCGTGTTTTTAAAATTAAAAGAAGAAGTTGCAATAAAAAGAATAGTCTTCTATAGAAATAAGTTACTTGATAGAAATCAAGACTTTTATTTTAACGATCTTTACTTAGAAATATAAATGTTGTTTTGTAACGTTTTTTACGAACAAAAATTTAATTTGAATGTTTTTTTAAATATTTTTTAGTTTTTTACTTCGTACTAACTTAGTTTTAATGTTTAACGTTGTAATAAAGGTTGATTTAACAGTTATAATAATACTTATGACATGATTTTTAATTAAAAAAAATTCGTTTAAAAGAATGCTTACGTAATTTCAAATCTTTTTAATTACAATTAGCAAATGAAATCGTTAAGTAGAATCTATTAAATTCGTTTTATAAAGAAGAAACACAAAATGTGCTTACACGTGTAAGCAAAGGTTTTATACCCATGAGTCATGATACTTACGCGATCATCTGTAAAACATTAAATCTGTAATAAAATTATGTAAATCTTTACAAGAAGATTGGTATGATTAGACATCACTAGAAAAAAAAATGTTAGGCAGCCATTTTTCTAAGATTCGTGAAAACTTAGGTTTTTAACCTTTTTCACGAAAATTGTATATTTATATATTGTTGCCAATGGAACAATGTAGTATTTCATTGTTAATTTATTAATAATTAAAAGAAAATTTTGTAAATAATTTGAACGTAATTAATTATTTTCTGTATAAATGTTTTTTTTTTTTTTTTTTTTTTTTTTTTTTTAATATAGACAATAAAATTGAATTAAAATAATTATTCAACAGCAAGTAAATAGATAAGAGGTATCGAAAAATTTTACTTTATACATATTAATTATATAAAAATTTTACTTTATAATAAATTGAGTTAAAAATAAAATATAACTTTTACATTTTCCATTGTATATCAGTCACTAGATACATATATATATATAGTATGTATAAAAATATAAGTGAGACAATAAATATCGCATTGTTTTTCTACTCGAACGAATACGAGTGATACACTTAAAAATCATCCAATTAATTTCAATCGTTCAACGTGTCTAAGTCGTAACTCGTATTAAATGGATCATCCAAAACAAGCATTCGACGACGACAATCTCTCACGAGGCAAAAGGAAAAAGAGAACGAAAAAAGTACAACGCTTAAAATATGGTGAAAGACAAATGTTCTAGTAACAGGCTTTGTTCGGTATCTCTGAAAAAGGATTTTATGTAAAAAAAAAAGCCGTAAGTTATCACTCGTATTATGGCGCAAGAGCGAACACGAAAGTTATATAAAAGATCGCAAAAGAATGTCAACAAATCGTATCATCAAGCCTATATTAATTTCTCCCTCTTTCTTTTAATTTTTTTAATTAGTTTAATTCGCGGTTCGTTTCTACGTTGTGTATTCGGACACACACTCGCGCGCGTGCGTTCAAGCAACGTCTCGTGATGTTGAATTGAGAGGCAAGATTTTTTTTTTTTTTTTTTTTTTAATCGAGTAACTTCATACACACTCTTAGTATATACAACTACAAATTGCTTGTTTCTCTTTCAAGCTTTGCGTCGTGAAATTTCTCTCAACCATTATTTTCCTCCGACTTGAACGACGAGCAACGCCGAGAAAGAGAGGAAAGAATATCGTGATCTCGTGACTTACAGCTACTGTACTGTATACCCATATTTGTCGAGGATGGTAATGGTGGTAGGGAGAATTTCTTAAATGAAAGGTGAACGATTCCTAGTGAACGATGAAACAAAACTCGTGACAAATTATTTATGCTCGAGCTAACTTTCACGTTGTCATGTGATGGATACTTGGATTGACAAGAATGACATTGTGTTACGATTTTGAGATAATGTATAAATATGAATATTATATAAATTTAATCGATGACTTCGATTTCTTATTGTAATAAATGATTTATTTTATGAATAACAATAACGGTAGAATGTAACATCGTTTGAAAAAAATATTCATTTTCAAAAGAACTCTCGACGATGTAATTTTAATTAGCAAAATATAAAATTTTCAATAATTAAAAGAGATTAAAATGAAATAGATTAAAGTAATATACTTATTATATTTAAATATATTAATTTTAAATTAACAATAGAAAATACAACTACATTTAAACATAATAAAGTACAATGATATTAAAAATGTACATCAGACATCAATTATATGGATTCCTATTTACCCATTGAATTTTGTGAGTTGCATGTAGAACGAATAGTTACCTATCGCTAACAATGATGTTTCAAAAACCGCAATACAAATTATTTTTTATTTTAAAGAATAAAAATTTCATAATAAAAGCATAAAATATTTGCTATAATAAATGAAAAGCTGATTAATCAAACTTTCCTATAAATTATGTATCCAATTTGGTATAGCTTCGCGATTATGCTGATTTCATTTGTAAACTAACATATGATTTGCATTATTCAGAAAATGCTACGGTAAGTCTGATGTTTAGAAATATTATAAATTGATATGCACGCTGTTAATAGTTTCTCGTTATTTATAACTTTGACTTTTATTGATTAATTATGAAACTTTAGCTCTAAAGATTTGTTTAAAATGATGCTTAATTTCTATGTGAATCTCCTATACTTTTCATATTGCTAGAACATTCATCATTTACAAAGCTGGTATTGGTCTATTTTTGCTTATCAATTATGAACAGATTATTTAAAAAAGTAATGAATTATAAGGTTAAGGATGTTGATAAAGTAATTTTAATATTTTTTTATAATTTTAATATTTGGTGAAATTCAATAATAATCCATGTGGGTATAATAAATTTCAATAATGCATAAAAAGCGAGACTAATAAATCGAGTTCGTCCTTAGCGCTAACATACGGGCGTAGTAAACCAACTTTACAACAACGAGTATTTTTTTTTTTTTTTTATTAACAAAAACCTTGATATTAAAGGTAACGCACAAGGTTTATCGTCAGCTTAATCTTTAGAAATCATCAAGAGCAAAGAAAAAGCAAGGCAAAACAATTTCCTTCATCATTTGTAATCAAACTTGTATGATCTCCTCGGCTAATTCTCGTTACTTTTTTTCAATTTCCATACCTACGCAAATGTGCTAATGCGCGATTAAACCATCTAAAAGATACGTATATATATATATATATAGAATTTGTATGGCGCACGAGAGGAAAGCCAACAATCCGTAAACGCTGAAGTTTCACGAGTTTGCGAGTCTAAACGGATGGGGATTCACATGTACAGGTATATGTACATATGCTGGTTGAGGAAAACGACCCTGTGGCAATCGATAAAAGCTTTGGCTCGCTGTGTATTTGCCACAAGCCCCTCCGGTGTCTATATCTTATCACCATCTTTTACAACGTCGGCTGCTCGGCTAATACCGTTGTTTCTTTCACAAATTAAATTTTTTTTTTCTTCTTCCGTTACCGTAATCGCGCCGGCCGATCTTATTTCTGTTTACGTAAAAAATTGAAAAGGCGTAATTTTTTTTTTCTAGTTTTTTTTTTTTTTTTTTTACCGACTATCGCGTCAACAAGTCTGATATATAGAAGAAAAAAAATTTTAAAACAAAAGGATAAGGCACGTATATTGCGAAAGCTATGTTGTTTCCTTTTTTTTTAAAACGCAAGGATGGTTTTAAATATTTAATGTAGTTCTCAAAATATTTTTAAATTACCGTTTTTTGTTACAGATACACATCGCGATACTTAAAATAAATATATATATTTTTTTGCATATCGAATTTTAAATCGATTTTATTTCCAAAACCAAATTATTCATAAAATTATATTATTTAAGCCTCGACTTACAAATTTGCACAATTTTGTATTCATCTATTCCTACAGGTGGTAGTTAAATTACCGCTTTTCATTCGAAAACTCCAAATAACTGTAATATTCCTTTTTTTAATTGATTACAAGCAATACAGAATTTAGCATAGAAAATAAAACACAAAATAATTTTCATTTAATAAATAGAAAACATTCAGTTTTTGTTTGCATGTAAATAGTCATTTAGCCGTTCTGGTTTGGTTTAGTGTTAATAAATAATAATACATCGAAATCAAGATTTTTGTATTTTATAAACTACTCCGATCGTATGCGATTAGAAGAGATTTATTATATCTAAAGCAATGTTGTAACTCCAGTTTATGCAACAGAAGAGCAGCTAATTTATATTTCATAAAAATGTCAAGTCGATTCAATCATGAAATATCGGATTATCATGCTAACTATCGAGGAGAGCCGTTAATGGAAAAGTACTAGTTCTTTTTTCTTTATTTAAACTATTGCTGCTAATATATACAGACATTATTGTTTTATCTTTGCTTAAATTCACATGCGTCTATTATCTTTTCTTACGATCCAAGATTACTTTTAAAATTAAAAAATTAATTTAAAATTATTCGTTATCAAAAATTTATAGTATTAAAAGATATTCATTCATATTTTATCTTTTAAACAACGATTAAAAATATTTATTGGCCTAAATGAAGTTAAATGATTTGTTTTCTAGCAATAATACGGTTTATTGGCTTTTTTTTCACACTTTTTTTTATTACTTTTGATCGAAGTCTGTCACGTTCGAGAATGGAATACTAAAAATTAATTCCGAGAAACGCATAAGCAAATGTCTTATCATACATAATATATTTTATGTATTTCCTTTTACAAATATATAAAAATTTATGGTTAAAATTTAAAAATTGCTAATAAAAAAAAAAAAAACGTTTGCCAATAATTAAGCTTTACTTTTTAAATAATTCTTAAAATTCGTTTTCACAAATTGCACACAGTTTCTTCAAATCTTAGGCAAAGGGAGTACATCATATTATTTGATTACTGCAATAAATTGAATGGATTAATGTTATTTCAAACATTTAAATTATTAAATTATAAATAATATATCATAAAGAATTTCTGTATGAGTGCTTATTACAAAATTAGCTATGAATCAGAGTGTAATCGAAACTTTGATTAATTAAAATAAACTGTTGTTATATTTTATTTTCTATTTAAAAAAAAATTAAAAATTAAAAAGTTTAATGCTAAATAATGAAATTCACCATTTAACTCAATTTTACAAAACCTTATCATAAAGATTCAATTAAATATAAAATCTTTTTGAATAAAATTAAAAAAAAAAGCTTTGATTAAAATCGTAATAAAATTCATTAAACGTCTAATAAATGAGAATGTTGGATTATATTGAAAATAAAAAAAATATGTTACTGTTTAACATTACGCACCATCGTGTTTAAATCTATTGAGAGGCATAAATAGGAGATTATTTTTGTTCACGTTTTTCATTACTTCATTAAAGAGCCATTAATAAAAGATTCAAATGATAAGGTTCGAGGCAGGATTATTGACTCTATTAATGTTATTTTAACACTTTAAAACTATCTCAGTTGTATTAAATGTAATCTTTTTGTAAAACTATTTTTTTTTTTTTTTTTTTTTTTTTTTATGCATATAACGTTTATATATATGTATATTGGGAGTTTGAATAAGTTCTTGCCGTTTTTTGTGAAAATAAATCCTTTATTTAAAAAAAAATAATAAAAAAGCAAGTCAATTAAAGTATTGCTCATCGCTGGAGATTACTTTTTCCCATCTTTCTGGCAGCACTTGAATTCCACGTCGAAAAAACGACATTTCTTTTGCGGCTATCCACGAATCGATCCATTTTTTCATTTCTTCATACGAAGTGAAGTGCTGCTCGGCCAGGCCGTTAGTCATCGATCGAAATAAAAAGTAATCAGAAGGCGCAATGTCTGGAGAGTACGGCGGGTGGGGTAGGACTTTCCATTTCAGCGTTTCCAGGTAAGTCTTGACCGGCGACGCGACATGCGGCAGAGCGTCATCATGCAGCAAAATCACCTTATCGTGTCTTTGCTCATATAGCGGCCGTTTTTCTTTCAATGCTCGTCTTAAACGCATCAATTGTCGTCGATAGAGATCTCCTGTGATGATTTAGTTGGGTTGGAACGGCTCGTAATATACTACTCCCAACTGATCCCACCAAATGCGCAGTATGAGCTTCGAACCGTAGATATTCCGCTTAGGCGTTGATGCTACTGCTTCGCCGGGCTTGACCCACGATTTTTTACGCTTGGCATTACTGTAGTATATCCACTTTTCATTACCAGTCACAATACGATGTAAGAAACATTTTCTTTTTTGTCGTTGAAGCAGCTGTTCACACGTGACAAGACGCCGTTCGACGTCTCTCGGCTTCAGTTCGTACGGCACCCAAGATCCTTCCATTTGTATCATTCCTAATGCTGTCAGACGTTTCGAAACTGTTGTTCGATCAACTCCTAATGATTTTGCAACATCGGATTGAGTCTGACATGGATCTTCAGCAAGTAATGTTTCCAATTCTTCGTCTTGAAACATTTTTGGTGCACCACTGCGTTTTCTATTTTGAACATCAAAATCACCATTTTTAAATCGGTTAAACCAATCTCTGCATGTTCTTTCCGACAGAGCATGATCACCATAGGTTTCTACAAGCATTCTGTGTGCTTCAGCTGCAGATTTCTTCTGAATAAAATAGTGCAGTAAAATTCCCCGCAAAAACGGTTTATTTGGCACGAAATTTGACATGTTTTACGCTACAAAAAGAAAATATTCTTTATAGGTTAATGGAAAGACACGCACTGATTTTAAACATAAGTTATAGAACTTCAATATAAATGCATCATTATCTTGAATTATACACACAAAATTTTTGTACCACCATCTGACGGTGAAACGGCGAGAACTTATTCACACTCCCAATATACCAAGTGTACAAGTATGAAATGCGGATTTTAGACAACAGATGGTGTACCAATGCAGTTTAGGCTGTTATGATTTGACACTAAGCCATTTTGTTGTGTCATCAACAAGTTCAGACGCGCATTATTGATACACTGAAAAAGTGTGTGCATCGTGTTGTATTGTTGTGTTTAATATGTCAAAATTTATACCGAACAAAGAGCATTAGCGGAGAGCATTAATTTTTTGATTTCATTTGAAGAAAACTGCTGCTGAATCCTTTCGGTTACTACGAGAAGCTTATGGTGAACATGCTCAGTCGCAAGATACGTGTGAACGATGGTTTCAGCGTTTCAAAAAAGGTGACTTCCACGTTGCAGACAAGGAACATGGAAAACCGCCAAAATATTCGAAGATATGGGTTTGGAAGCATTGTTGGACGAAGATGATTCGCAAACACAAAAACAACTCGCACAGCAATTAGGAGTTTCCCAACAAGCTGTTTTCAATCGCCTACGAGCGATGGGGAAAAGAAGAAGAGCGGTAGATGGGTACCACATGAGTTGAATGACAGGCAACTGGAAAATCGCAAAATCACGTGTGAAATTTTGCTCGCTCGGTGTAAAAGGAAGTCGTTTTTGCATCAATTAGTAACAGGGGATGAAAAGTGGATTTATTTTGAAAATCCCAAACGCAAAAAATCATGGATATACCCAGGAGCACCATACACATCGACCGCAAGACGAAATCGTTTTGGCAGAAAGACGATGCTCTGTGTTTGATGGGACCAGAGGGGCGTGGTCTATTATGAGCTATTGAAACCTGGGAAAACGGTTAATACTACACGTTACCAACAACAATTAACCGATTTAAACCGTTTGCTGCTTGAAAAAAGGCCAGAATATCGAAAAAGGCAACACAAAGTAATTTTTCTCCATGACAATGCTCCATCGTATATAGCAAAACCGATTCGCGACACATTGGAAGCACTCAACTGGGAAGTTCTGCCTCATGCGGCTTACTCACCAGATTTGGCTCCTTCTGATTACTACTCGTTTGCATCGATGGGTCACGCACTTACTAAGCAGCGCTTTGATGCAGCCTATCAAGATATCAAAAAATGGCTCGATGAATGGTTCGCGGCAAAAGGGGCAGATTTCTACTGGCGTTGTGTTTACAAATTGCCCGAAAGATGGGAAAAATGTATAAAAAGCGATGGTGCATACTTTGAATAATGCACTTTTTATTATTCTACCAAATTTAACGTGTTATTTTTTCTTTTAAAATCCGCATTTCATACTTGTAAACCTGTTACATGTAACACATCGTTCAATAAGTCCCGAGACTAACAACGAAAACAACATTTTTTTTCAAAAATCATTTTTATTCATCAATATAATCTCCTTTTAGAGTGACACAATCTTTCCAACGCCTTTCCAACATTTCTATACCATGTTTATAGAAGGATTTATCCTTTGCTTCAAAATAAGCTTCAGTTTCGGCAATGACCTCATTCGAGCCAAATTTTTTTCCCTGGAGCATTTTTTTGAGATCAGCAAAGAGCCAGTAGTCGCTGGGGGCTAAATCTGGCGAATACGGGGGGTGGGGAAGCAAATCAAAGCCCAATTCGTTCAATTTTGCCATTGTTTTCATGGACTTGTGGCATGGTGCATTGTCTTGGTGAAAAAGGTTTTTTTTCTTCTTCATGTGCGGTCGTTTTGCTGCGATCTCCTCTTTCAAACGTACCAACAGGTCAATATAATAATCACTGTTGATCGATTTACCTTTTTCCAGGTAGTCAATGAAAATCACGCCATGTGTATCCCAAAAAACAGACGCCATGACTTTGCCAGCAGACTGCTGCGTTTTTGGACGCTTTGGGCGGCTTTCACCAGCCATGCGCCACTCAGATGATTGCCGATTCGACTCCGGAGTGAAATAATGTATCCATGTTTCATCCATGGTCACGTATCGAAGCAGGAAATCCTTTTTATTGCGAGTAAATAGCGATAAACAGCTCTCTGAATCGTCGACTCGTTGCTGTTTTTGTTCCACTGAAAGCAATCGCGGCACCCACTTGGAAAAAACCTTTTTCATGCTCAATTTTTCATGAAGGATTGTAAATACGCTTCCAGATGATATCTGTGTCATTTTTGCAATCTCACGGACCTTCACTTTGCGATTTTTCATTACAATTTTTAACACTTCACTCACATTTTCCTGTGTAACGGCTTCCAATGGCCTACCCGAACGTTCCGCATCGTTTGTGTCCGTACGACCACGTTTAAACTCAGCATACCAACGACAAATCGTTGGTTTGGATGGAGAGGAGTCCGGGTAATGTTTTTCAAGCCATTGCTGGGCTTCTACGGTGTTTTTACCCATTAAAAAACAATGTTTTATCAACACGCGAAACTCGCTTTTTTCCATTTTTCAAACAAATTACAAAGTGATTTTACTCTAACCTCGATAACTCTGCTGTCTGTGATCCGATCGACGTGAAATTTTTACACGTTTCATGTAAAGGTTCGCACTCTATGGAAACGTGGCCAGTTTGGTACTACTAGCACCATCTCTGGGTTAGTCTCGGGACTTATTGAACGATGTGTTGTATAACGTTTGTATTTAATTTCATTTTTGCACTTATTCTTTGTTATTTTTATTAAAAAGAAAAGATAATATCTTTGTTTAGCGAAAATAAAAGATGTAATAAAATCTTGGTATGTTTGGCGATTTTAATATCTGCCGAGAGCATATCGGTTTTAATTAATTTACGAATGCTACATTGATAAAAATATGATAATGATTATCTGTAGTACAACATATAGACGATATGTAATAGTAGAAGGATCGACTTCCATGCGAAACCGCATTCACTTCTCGATTTCACATTGGTTCAATGCTTATTAAAAGCATGAAATTAAACGACGTCTTCGTCATTCCACTGACAAAGACAATAAAAAAGAAAACATTTCTGACTACTGATGATTAACAGAAGCTAAATAAAAGAAATTTTATTCTTGTTTGATTTTTATATTTTAGTAAAAAATTAAGCTATATATTTATTTATCTTATTTTATGTAGCTTATTTGAATATAATATTTTTAATTTTTTTGAATTTTTTTACAAAAAAAAAAAAAAAAAAAAAAAAAAAAAAAAAAAAAAAAAAAAAAAAAAAAAAAAAGTTATATAGGTACTTATTTTGGTATAGTTTAATTAGCTTATAAGAACGGCGCTGAAGTTTATGATAAGCTTGGAATTTCACTAAGCATAATAAATAAATGTAATACTAGCTTGTAAGATGAGAATTCTTATAACTGGTTCCAACGCTTATTATCAATATCATAAATATTTAGGCTGAGAATTCAATGAAAATGATCAATTAATTATACGATCAACGACAAATTGAAATAATTCACACAAAATGTTTAGTACTTTACAAATTTTAATATGTAGATTAATATATTTTTATAACAATGTTAAGAATTAAACATCATTTCATTTATTTTTAATCCTATGTTCATAATACGCATCATAACATTTTTTGTTTGACAGCTCTGGGCTCTAACATAACTTTTTATGATATTTTTTAAAAGAAAAAAAAAAATTTAGCGCGGCAAATTTTAAATTTGCGATTGAACTTTCATAATTTTTAGAATTGTTTTTTTACTTAAATTATCACTTGATATATAGACGAACAAGATTTAAATAAAACACTAACACATCCTGTAAAACTAAAAAAAACTCATTTTCTCTTACTGCGATTCTGAAGTGCAAATATTTCCAGCAAACGTGCATGGAATTCCGGTGCGTAAAGTAAGTCAAAAATTAGAATGCACAAGCTGCACCGAGTGTCGAGCGATGTGTACATCTATGTGTGTGTGTATATATATATATACCTGTTGGTACATAAGTAACTCGTGCACGCGGCGGAGCTTGATAATTACACGTGCGTCGTACGCGTGCGCTCCCATATACACATATATACAAGTATGTGCGTAAATAAGCAAGTAAACCCATCCCTCGTATCGATTCACAAGAACCGCAACCGATTCGCACGCACATACGCCAAGTGCCTATATATTTGTATAAAATAAATCGACGCGACTATTTGTCGAGGCTTTGTGTCAATGTTAAGAAAAATAAAATATCCAAGATGAAGCCGCGTGCATCCGATCGAAGTAAACTTTTCTTTTTAAGATTGGATAATGCTTTATTTTATCTGACTTCGATGTAAGATTTTTAATCGATATCGACTTCAATTCTAATTTCTTTGTTAGTTTTTTTATCCGGTAAAAAAGTATTTAGAGCCACTAAGTATATTTTTTATAGCTTATTGTGTTTTACAGTTTATTTATATAATTGTTATGGCTGTATGAAAATTTCATTGTGTTTTTTCATTCCTTGCAATAAATAAAAATTGTTGTTACTTCGTAAATAAAAAATAATATTGCTTTCGACCTTCAACACAATAATATTGCAAATAAAAAATTAAATAAAAATTTAATTTTAACTAATTTATTTTTGTTATACATTTTTGCGAACGTTTTTATTCGAAAAATATTGTAACTGTTAACATAACATTTTTCCAAAAGAATGCAAAGAGAATAAAAATTTTTTATATTTACAAAACGCACAAATTAATATTGCAAAATAAAAAAACAACATAAAAAAAATTATTTATATTATAAAAAAACCGTCCATTGACTGAAATAGATTGAAAATTTTAAATCTTTATTAAAAAAAAAACATGCAAGTTTTCTTCATTTTTTAAAATATTTCTATTACATTTTATTTACTGTGAAGTAAAATATTAACTTATATTTCTAAGTAACAAAATTGACTTATTTTACATATATATATAATAAAGAAAATATATTTTTTTTTTTTTTTTTGCTGATATTTACTTTATAAAATATTCAGGAAGATAAATTTAATATTAGAAAGGATAACAATTAATTTCGATTCAAATAGCACAAAATATTGAAATAATTTTTCAACAATATTAATATTTATTTACACAATCTTTAAAAGGTAGCGACTTATATTTTTTATATAAAGAAAAACAGACTTTGAAAACTGATAATATAAAAATCGGACCACTTTACGCTCTGTAGTATCCCTAATTTCCATTTTGTGAGATAAAAAAAAAAAAACGTTTTTAGATGACAAAATAGATTGTATAAGGCCAAAGGACTTAAGCCTTGTTCGAGGATAATAAAATAACCTTTGCCATGAGTAACAACGAGGTCAGTGTACGTTTTTTTTTGGGTGACTGATTAATATTATAAAGGTTTATTAAATGAAAACCCAAGTAATGTACATAAATCGATAAAAGTATTTGATATTATCTGTTAAAATCAATTATACGATATTTACAGTCCATATTATTAATTTATATTATGTGAAAATTTTTATACCATTTATGTATAATTATAATCAAAAAGAAAAGAATTTCACATAGAAAAAATAATATAAAATAAATTTTTATGTTAATAAACTTTCACCCCCCCCTCCCCCCGACATCCCTTTGTTGAATGAAAACCATCATTTTTTCAAACCAAAATTCATTGAGTGTAAGAAAAATAGCGAAAAATTTAAAAAATTAATAGAGGTAATTTTACAAAATTATGCTAATGATTATAAATCTTTCATAAATAATTGATTTTGTTTAACGTAAAGCTGAAGAACTTACATAAGATTGTCAAAATTTTAAAAGCAAAATTATGTTAAAATTGCTATTTTACGTATAAAAATTGCCATTTTTGTTGCAGTTCAATTAAAAAAGAAAAAAATGTTACTTAAGAACGGAGCGAATTTATGACGTTGAAAACCACAATCTTGTGGTTAACTAGACCGGGCAGTTAAAGTTTCTCCGACGACTACTGCTTATGCGACAAGATTTTTAATTTTGATTTTAATTTTTAAATCATTATTCATTTTTACGTAATATTAATTTTAAATTTATAATTTATAAATTTTTTGAAATTTCTTACAATGTTCTTTCAACAAAATTTTGCTGAAATTAAAACATAAATAATTCTTATAAAAAAGAAACTAAATTCACTTTCAGCGCTTAATTTTAATAGGTTTACTATTTGTACACGAAACTTGGATTTATATCAATTTCCATAAATAACTGTTATAAAAAGCGATTCTAATATAATTATAAAGTTGCAATCTTTGTTTAAATTTCTCAAAATGACTATTACCGCAATGCTATCATCGAAATAAAATCGTAGAACGATATTATGATGTATTAATTCAAATTAATTTATTATCATTTGTAAATAAATAAAAAAGAAAAAAAAAAAAAAAAAAAGAAAACATTAATATATTGTACAAAACATTGTGCAAGATTCGATTTTATAATTTTGCGGCTTAAAATTTACCATTCTTGCGTTATTATAACATATGGCTTGATATCATCAATAAAATAGCCGCGCGACTGTATGTAAAAAAATCATCGTTAAAAAAATATATACGTGTATTTATATACGTGAATATACATACACATAGAATGTAAACGATGATTAATCATTTTTATCGAGTACAACGTGACACACCGTAGCCATTGTATTTATACGTGCCGAAATACACATCAAGCGAGAAGAGAAAGAAAAAAAAAAGAAGGGTGCGATGGAGATTTTATAACCGTACCGGAAGAATCGAGGACTATTTGTTTTTTATTAGCATAATATTTTACTTGATTATTACGAAACCATTATTTTTGTTAACTTTTAAAAGGATTGGGAATATTTTTTTCAGAAAACTTCTTGTACAGTATTATCAATATTTTTAAATATTTAAGAAAATTTTATATTAAAAGTAAGATATACTGTCAATAAAATATAAAATGTTTTTTATCTATTTTATATTTTCTAATAAAATTTTTAATCATTCTACTTGAATTTTATTATAATTTTCATTTTCTTAATATCCTTTATGAAACTTTCAATTAAAATTTTCAAATTACATAAAACTTTTGAAAATTTATTACTACTATAAGTTAGGCAAACTTTGTAAATTAGATAATTATCGTAATATATTAATTTTCGAGTATTGTAAAATGTATTATTTTATAATGTCGTAAAGAATAAAATTTAACTATAAAGGTATACAATTGTTAATTCATTTTATGGTTATGTTTCTGCTGAATAAACAAATGTCCCTTTTAAAGTGGCAGACAATAAATTACTTGCTTTTTCAATTTAACAGACAACGTCAAACAGAATTTTCAGTTACGTGAAACATTGTACTCGCTCATTTAACCTTATTTTCTGTGAAATATTATTAACTACATGATATTTTTGGTATTCATGACAAAAAATAAAAATGTAAATGAAAATGTTATACAATGTAATTAATACTTTGAGTTTATAACATTATGAAGCATCGCTCGTTTAAAAAATCTATTTTTATCAAAATAAAAATAACAATTTTTTAACTTTGGCGTTTACAAAAACGTTACGATCATCGATCGGTAATAATTATAATAATTAAAAGTGCCTCGAATAAAATTCACATAAAAGATACACGCGCTATTTAAACGTCAAAACGACGCGTATCTCAACTCACTATCGATTAGGAGCTTTTCAAGCGCGTCATGTATCGTACACGAATAAACGTTGATTATAAAGCGCAAACTAATCGCAAAACGTGCTCACGACAAAGTCGCCTCTTGCTAACCAATTACTATGGAACAATCGACCGTTGTTTCTAGATTTATGTATATCTATATATGACCTATGCGTGTATACGAGTGACCGTCACATCGTAGTGTTATCGTTTCCTCTCTATGCAATTCCTATATAATTTCAATTTTTATTCGTGTATTTACAAGCAGTCGAGGTACGAACGCGCAAGTTCTTTGATATGTATGTACAACGTCTCTGTCTCTCTCTCTCTCTCTCGCGCGCGCGCAACAATGATCGCATCCACACGTAAAACATGCGTGTCATTAGCGCGTAACCGTGGGATATATGCAACTAGAATAAACGCGAGTAAACTTCTCGGCTGATAAATACACGCGATATTTTATAACGAGAAAATATATTTTCCGATATACTTAATATTTTACAGAATGGATTGTTTAAAATGTACTTTTACCGCAAGGTGTATATTCCCCGAATAATTTTTTTTTTTTTTTTTTTTTTAATCTCAATTATTATTATTAATCGGAAAAATGTACAAATAATGAGAAAATAATTAAAATTATAATGTACTTGTATAATGTACTTTGTTACGTATTTTTTATCGAAATATTATATTAAAACATGCAATTTATTCCACATTTTTTATTTCATGCGATTAAGCTTACAGTTATAAACACGCCTATGCGTAAACATTAATTTTAAAACTTTTTAAATGTTAAACGAGAAAGTAAAAAAAATGATACTTTATTCTATACCAATATTCATTTTTTATTATATTCTTTAAATTCCTTTTTATCTAAATATCATTTTTCTTAAGGAACTCTTGGTTCATGTAATAAACGACAAAGATTAAGCAAAATAATTCTATGGAAGTGATATTTAAAAATATACAAAACAAAAAAACTTGCAAACATAAGTTTTAATTAATAAAAAGTAGTCCCGAGAAGATTTTATTGTGAGCGGTAACCACGAAAAGTAAAACCGCTCGTTAACACGATGTCTATATACTAGTATACGTAGACTTTATCGTTGTTTGAAGGACGTCTTTGAATTAGAGCCACCCTCTCTTACTCATTGTCTCTTTCTCTCGAGTAGTCTTAGTTTAGACTACTTAGTTCTATACCTACATTTTACTTTAACGCCTTGGTGTATAGATGTAAGTTTAAAGTTTTTGTTACTTATGTTTCAGGTATTAAGCAAAGATGGTGGGCTAAATTTTTTTAAGATTCTTTAAATTTTTACAAAAATATTACCGTAGTAAGTCACTGTAAGGTTATGCATATTATTTATAACTATACATATAATAAGATGTTTTTTCCTCAACCAGAGTAAATCAACTGAAAATGGAAACTAAAAAATTGAAAACACAGCGCAGAATAATAAGCTTAAGTATTTATACTTCAGCATTTGCATGCTCACTGATCTTTTATATTCTATTTTTAAAAATAAGGATTAAAATTATAACTCCGTATATAGTTTATTCTTAACTTTTTTTCGTTTCGCTACCGTAATTTTTCCTAGCTTATTTTTAATAAACATTATCTTCTTAACGTTAAAAACGAAGAAAATCAAATCGCGAAAATAATATACCTGCAATAGCATCTCCATGTTCTATACGTAAGGAGACCGAATTTCCACAAAAATTTTGATGACAGTCGTGAAATTGATTTTAAGATATAAACGAATGATAACAAAATTATAAATCATTGTCGAGAAAGAAATTTATTAAAAAGCAAATTATATTACCGCAAATATTACATATACAATTGATAAATTCTGTAATTATGAGATAAATATTTTTAATCATCGATCAGAAACTAACACCCATCATTAAACGCGACTAGCAATAATTATTACAATATGTATATATATCTAAAGATTTAAAAATTCATTGACTATGAAAAGTCAACTGATAGTCAGATACATTCGACAAAATACTCAATTACAAAGTTAAAGGTGACATCGACTCGTGTCACCCCCTGCTCAAGTACGATAAGCACCTTTACATAAAAATAAGAAGAGAGAAAGAGAGAGAGAGAGAGAGAAACAGAATCTTCGGTAGCCTTTGTCCAGCAAATAGTGCGAGTCTACCGACCAAAGCCAATTATCGGCTTCCGTGAATAAAAGCCATCTCCATTTTAATTGTCAAAGATGCAATAGCAAAGCGAATATCGATTTCGGTGTCACGTGAACAAATGAATTTTTTGATGGATGGCCAAAGAATTTTTTAAAATTAGAATACCATGTCATTTCGAGGAATTATTCATCAATATTTCATTGAATACATACTTAATGTACGGGTTAATAATTAATTTTATTTCGAACTTTATTTTAGTCAGCTACAAAAGTAAATTTTAAATCAAATTGTTTTATCATTTCATAATAAAAAGGCTTGGTAAAAATTCAATAAATAAAAATAAAAATTATTTATCCGTTGATTTAACTCTATGTTAAATCAACAAAAATTTTTTTTCCTTATCAGGAGACATGCAAACGTTAAACGCTTCACATCTAATTAATAAAACAAATTTCTGTTAAATGATAAACAATAGTTAAACATTTTGTAACACGCAATACTTCATACAATTTTTATCAAAGCCAGATTTTCATATCCAATAATCAAAGATATTTTATTTAAAATATAAAAATATTGTGAATAAAATATCGGTAGTGTAAAAAATGTATAATTTTTATTTATCTTTTATAAATTGATTGGTATGCCAGACTGCAGCTTACATTAGGATATAAAGAAAATTATATTATTTAAATAAACGTTTATAAAATACCAATACACATGAAATATTTTATACAAAATCTCTTAAATAATTTTTTTGTTACATCTAACTGAAAATTGAATAATTAAAAATATATACAATTTGCAATTCACTATCATCCGAATAGTTTTTGAGTTTTACGTACTTCTCAAAATTAAAATTTATCGAATGAATGTTTCAAAGTTATGAATACTAAAATAAAAAATATTACGATTTCTAATAACAATAAAAATAATAAACCTTGTAGCTATTAAAATAAAATGAAAAAAGACCCTACATTAATTTTTCTTTAAATCTTCAAACCTCATTCCAAAAGACGCGTGTGAGCACTCTGCGTTTGGATTTTCCCTAAAAAAAGAACAAACTATATATATACTGTTGTGACACCGCGGTGTTATCCCCAGGGCATTATTAAAAAAAGGCCTCAATTCCGCTTAAACAGACATCAATCATCCGACTAAGAACTCAAAGGTGAGACGTTCTAATGTATTCTTAGTACATTTCGGAGTCAAGTTTTATTTTTTTTTTTAAATTTGTAAATTTTTAGTATATATCAAAATAGGATTTCATACCAATGATCAGCCGAAAACATTAATTTTTAAAAGAGTTATGCGCATTTAAGGGGTTAGGCCACTCCAGAGGCCGAAAAAATAGCCTTTTTTAGGATTTTTTTTCAGAAATATTACAAAATAAATCGAGATTCCAATAAAGAGTATTTATTATACATATCAGTGACTGTATACAAAAAATTTTTAGAAGCGATTAATTTCAAAATGGCGGCTGTGCAGCGTGTATCTCAAAACTGCATTTTTTATAAGTTGGCCGGAAACATAACTCAGACAATTTTCAACCGATTTACTTGAATATATCTTGAAAAATACGTTGTCTATGGAAGTACGTAGGATTTTTTTTTTTTATATTGCATAGTTCATTTGTTATTAACAATTAACTGATGATTTTTTAGGCAAATTTTTCACTTTCCACTTTGGAAGTGCGCCATTTGGCCAAAAATTAATATATTGAAAAAAACCCACATACTTCTATAGCAGTTATTATATAAGATCAAAAAAAAAAAAAAAAAAAAATTGGCTTATTATAATTAAAAAATTACAGGAACTGTTTGTCCGGTCGTAAACCCTGAAAAAACGGAGACGTCGTCGAAAAAACGCTGCACAGCCGCCATTTTAAAATTAATCGCTTCAAAAAATTTTTTGTATACAGTCGCTGATATGTATAATGAATACTCTTTATTGGAATCTCGATTTATTGTGTAGTATTTCTGAAAAAAAATCCTAAAAAAGGCTATTTTTTCGACCTCTAGAGTGGCCTAACCCCTTAAAAAAAGAAGGGAGTAAAATTTTTAAACCTTTATATTTTAAATACTAATTATCAAAATCACATAACTTTTTTTTTCAATTATGGAAATAATATTAAACTTTTGAAAAAAAAATATATATATAATTTGATGCAACATTTTTTTATAAAAAAAATTATAACAGTTTTTTATAAACAAATTAGATTTTTTAATCGAAGGGCACATACGATTTGCGATTTATGTCAAAATAAAGCTTAATGTATCTTCTTTAATTTTGTAAGAAAAACTTTCTGGACTGTTTAAAAGAAAAAAAATTAGAGCCATTTGAAGTTGACGCTCCGTGCTTCCTGCCGCGCTAATAATTTTATATATATATATATATATATATATATATATGTATATATATTAAATTTAATATTATTGCCGTAATTTATAAAAAAAGTATGTGATTTCGATAATTAGTATTCAGTACTCCATTTTTTTTTAAAATACGCATAACATTTTTAAAAATTAATATTTTCAGCTGATCATTGGCATAAAATCCTATTTTGATATATACTAAAAGTTTACAAATTTTCAAAAAAAAAAATAAAACTTGTTTCCAAAATGAACTAAGAATTCGTTGTAACGTCCCGCCTGTATAGCTTCAAGAGGCCGCGAAGAACCGAGATTATATATATAGTATACAGCGTGTAGCAAAGGACGCGACGCCGTATATTTTTTAGCTGTTGGTGTGCGGCTTCTCTTTTCGTCGTTGTTGAAAATAGCCAAGAAAACGAGCAACGCGTATTTCCGTAATAACGTTTACATATACGTAAATATATCTAAGTCTACAACATAACAGACTGTATAGGCGCAATAATTCACATTCGCGCTCGGTAATTTAGTTATCGGAGGTCCGTGCAGGGTCATCGTTGATCCCTCATATGTTTACCTGTGCAAATCTTTACAATACCCGTCGATGGCGATGCGACTATTTTACTTTATTTTATTTTATTTTCCAGTTTTGTACATTTGCATTCTACTTGAATGGCTTCCAACAACGTGCTTTATTTATCTTTGTGAAAATAAAATTCCATTTATTGTTTTTTTTCCTTTTTTTTTTTTCTTTGTTTTATTAATAATCGTAGACTCTAATAATCTGATTATCGCTTTTATGTTAAATGGTTGGATTGAAAATTCCAAATATTAAGTATTTATATTAATTGTCATTGATTATTTTTTTTTTAAAATAAATTTTTTACTTACATAATGTTAGCATTTAAGCGCTTTAAAATTTTACAATTTATTACCGCTGTAATCTACGTAGCCATTAGAGATTATGATTATGAAAACATAAAAGTACTAAAATGAAAGTATTTTAAAAAATGTTATATTATACTTTTGTTGTTTATGAGATCTGTGACGGAGTTTATTATTCGATTAATAAGAAAATATTATCCATTATTTTATTTAAAATGTTCATTGGTATTGATAAGAATGAATTAACAATAAAAATAAAATTAATAAATCTTTAAATAAAAAAATTAATATTTTGAATTGAATATTTAGCTTATACTATAAAATTCTTGACATTAGCATTTTTTTTTTTTTTTTTTTTTTTTTTAATCAGAAATGAAAATAATATGAATCATTTATATTTCGTTTACATTATATAGTATATGTATAGCGAGGGAAATTCTATGGTAAAAATTACTATATTTGATAATATTCTGAGGATATACTTCAAAAATAATCATTTTTCTTATCAATGTAGAATTTTTTACTAGCTTTTCTATAACATTTGTAATTTGGTGTTCTAATTTTTAATATTTAATATAGGATAAATTAAAAAAAATAAAATATACTTATACTGTATTTAAATGTTAATATAAATTAGAAGAATTTTTTTTTATATAATGTAGTATATTTTACTATTTTCAGTAATAAAATTTATGAATGCACGTTAAGCTTTCAAGAATTAAATAAAAAAAATTGTAAAAATTATAATTCACGGCGCGCGTATTTGTTTATACTATATGTTCTTGAAGTTGGCACGGATTTGTTTAAAAACGAATATTTACCTATGCCAATCTTTGCAGTTAAGAAATTATGGAGTATTATGCTAATTAAATTTCCGCACAAACGAAAAATTAGGAAATATAAAGAAAAATTACGTCCAGGCTGGGAGCGTAATAGAAATAGATTTTATTTGTATAATTTTAATTAGTTATATTTTTTTTTTTTTTTATAAAATTGTAGTTTTTCTTACGCGCGAACAGCCCCACCAAAAATATTTGCAATTCGTTAGTTATTTATTTAAATATAATTAACTAAGCAATTGTCCGCACCAACACAGCTGGTTCAAGCGCGAGTAGCTGTACGAGTACGTGTATGTGTGCAGTACGAGACTTGGAAACATCGTGCGCACGATGTGTAAGCATGCAATGCCGTTATAATGCATCTATCGTGCGTTCACGATTGCTCAATAACTAAAACAACGCGAGAAAAATTATAGGTTATACCAAATAATAATCCAGAAATGCAGTGTATACTCTGGTATTATTTATGGTACTTATATATACTATAATCTTAAGTTTACAGAAAATTGGATCATTTCATCATGGTGTAAAGGCTATAAAAACGGAAACAAGAATAAGAAAAGAAAGTGGAAAATCGATTCTGCTCTCCTGTGAAACTTATTTAGATATATTAATTTTTAGTAGAAATACATATAATAATAATTAAAATTGATTAAATAAAAGTTACTCATTTTTGATAAAATGGTCAAATTTTCCGTCAACTTAAAATTATAGTATGTATAAATACCATAAATAATTCCAGAGTATACTGCATTTCTGGATTATTTGGTACAACCTATACTTACTCTCGCGTTGTTTTAGTTATTGAGCAATCGTGAATGCATGATAGCTGCATTATAAAGGCACGGTATGCTTATACACCATGCGCGCTGTTGTCAAGTTTCGTACCGTACTGAACATATACGAGTACACGTACTCGTACAGCTACTCATGCTTGAATCAACTGTGTTGGTGCGGACAATTGCTTCGTTAATTATATTTAAATAAATAATTAACGAATTGCAAATATTTTTGGTGGGGCTGTTCGCGCATAAGAAAAATTACAATTTTATCAAAAAAAAAGTATTACTAAAAAAACGCTTCTATTACGCACCCTGTCTAACCGTAATTTTTCTTTATATTTCCTAATTTTTTATTTCCGCAGAAATTAATGAGCATAATTCTCTATAACTTTTTAATCGCAAAGAATCGGCGTAGGTAAATTTTCATTTTTAGACAAATCCGTGCCAACTTCAAGATGATCTGTTCGCATGAATGCGTACTTCTTAGATTAGCATCTTTTGTTCATTCAAATTATTCAGCTTAATAAAATATACGCCATATGGCTACATAAATACTGTGCTTTCTCGCAAGTGATTGGCGATATTCTCGGTTAGTACATATACGAGAAATTTTTATATTTTCGGCATGCGATATTTATTATACCAAGTGTATAAGTATGAAATGCGGATTTTAAAAGAAAAAATAACACGTTAAATTTGGTAGAATAATAAAAAGTGCATTATTCAAAGTATGCTCCATCGCTTTTTATAAATTTTTCCCATCTTTTGGGCAATTTGTGAACACCACGCCAGTAGAAATCTTCCCCTTTTGCCGCGAACCATTCATCGAGCCATTTTTTGACATCTGGATAGGCTGCATCAAAGCGCTGCTCAGTAAGTGCGTGACCCATCGATGCAAACAAGTAGTAATCAGAAGGAGCCAAATCTGGTGAGTAAGCTACATGAGGCAAAACATCCCAGTTGAGTGCTTCCAATGTGTCGCGAACCGGTTTTGCCGTATATGATGGAGCATTGTCATGGAGAAAAATTACTTTGTGTTGCCTTTTTCGATATTCTGGCCTTTTTTCAAGCAGCAAACGGTTTAAATCGGTTAATTGTTGTTGGTAACGTGTAGTATTAACCGTTTTCCCAGGTTTCAATAGCTCATCATAGACCACGCCCCTCTGGTCCCACCAAACACAGAGCATCGTCTTTCTGCCAAAACGATTTCGTCTTGCGGTCGATGTGGATGGTGCTCCTGGGTCTATCCATGATTTCTTGCGTTTGGGATTTTCAAAATAAATCCACTTTTCATCCCCTGTTACTATGCGATGCAAAAACGACTTCCTTTTATACCGAGCGAGCAAAATTTCACACGTGATTTTGCGATTTTCCAGTTGCCTGTCATTCAACTCATGTGGTACCCATCTACCGCTCTTCTTCTTTTCCCCATCACTCGTAGGCGATTGGAAACAGCTTGTTGGGAAACTCCTAATTGCTGTGCGAGTTGTTTTTGTGTTTGCGAATCATCTTCGTCCAACAATGCTTCCAAACCCATATCTTCGAATTTTTTTGGCGGTTTTCCATGTTCCTTGTCTGCAACGTCGAAGTCACCTTTTTTGAAACGCTGAAACCATCGTTCACACGTATCTTGCGACGGAGCATGTTCACCATAAGCTTCTCGTAGTAACCGAAAGGATTCAGCAGCAGTTTTCTTCAAATGAAAACAAAAAATTAATGCTCTCCGCTAATGCTCTTTGTTCGGTATAAATTTTGACATATTAAACACAACAATACAACATGATGCACACACTTTTTCAGTGTATCACTAATGCGCGTCTGAACTTGTTGATGACACAACAAAATGGCGCAGTGTCAAATCATAACAGCTTAAACTGCATTGGTACACCATCTGTTGTCTAAAATCCGCATTTCATACTTGTACACCTGGTATATGTGTATACGATATCAATATGCGGAAAGGATTGCGAAAGTATTAATATGTACAGCGAGAGCGGTTAATTCTTAATAATCAAAAATATATAATAATAATAATATAATATATAATCTTCAATAAATAAATGATTATCTACATAACATTGTCTTAAAAAAGTTGAAAACAGAATAACCTAAAACAGATGTTCTGTTAGGTAAAGTAGAAAAAAAAATCTCGCTTTCCTTAAAGAAATAAATATTTAAGGTATATTGGAAAATTAAAATTTACTGCTGAAAAATAGTAAAAATTATATTAATATTTAGTATAATATCCGAATTTATTGTAGCAATTTTACTATTTTATTTTGTAAATTTTAGTATCAAAAATAGTAAAAATTAATTCGAGATTCAGAAATATTTCTAAAGCCTTCGTAGAAAATTTTTCTATTTTTTTTTTTTTTTTTTTGTAAATTCTACTGTTTAAAGAGTATGTTTTTGCTGTGCTATTAAAAAATAGTAAAAATTTTTATTTTTATAGTAAACATTACTATGGAATTTATCATATGTTGGAGAAAATATTCGAATTAAATTGAATATTATTTTTTTTTTCAAATACCTTTATTAATTATTATTAGTTATCGAAATTAAATTAAAGCAATAAAAATTATTATTTTATATATGAAAAAAGGAATGTCATTGCTAATGGCAAACACATTATTAAATACCTAATAAAAAAAATTTTCCAATACAAGATTTTTTTTTTTTATTAACAAACCCGTTTAAAGAATAACATTCACAGTAGTATTTTTTTAATAAAAGATAATTGAATTTCAATATTATACGTCATATTCTTAATTAAAAAAAGGTACAAAAACATCAATTTTTTTATATTTTAAAGTGTTTACTTTTTAATTCACAATCTCTTTTATTAAATTAACCAACAATATTTATACATTTTAAAAACATTGATAAATAACGCGATGACACATGAATAACAAAAACAGCACGAATCATAAAGTATATTCTACTATTTTTTTGTAACTTAAGGTAAAAGAAGTCATTATATATATATATATATATATATATATATATATATATATATATATATATATATATATATATGTATTCGTAAATTAATTAAAATGATTGATGATATTTTTTGTCTTAATTTCTATAAAATTAAAAGTTAAATTAATTACTATTTTATTTAAAAATAAATGTAATTTATAGTACATTTATCTTCACGTATATAATTTTTTGAATAACCAAAAAGGTAACCTAATATAAATGATAAAAAACGTTGTATAACAATACGAAATTTATGTTGACTTCTAATAATTATTGTAGAGCGACAACAATTATTGTCGTCTTAGCAGTTTTATTAGATTTATTATTAAATAAATTTCAGGTTAAAATATAAAACTGTTCAGATGTAAGTAATGCTTTAATAATATAATTTTATGCTCACGAATCGAAAAAATTTCGTTATAAAAAAAATTTGAAATATCACAAATAAAACTTTATACTTTATGAAAATGGAAACGACTTTATTAATATAAAAATAATTATTTTTAATATAATTAATTTCAAAATTTAATACTTTATAATAAATTTTCAATAATGATTTTCATCATTCTAAATCTCAGCCAACGACTACATAAAAAAAAATGTTCTATGACGAGAGAAAAAAGAAAACATCATCGGTTAGGGAGGAATTCACGGGATGCTCGAGTTAAAAGGTAAGCTACTGTCCTACTCGCCACCGCGGAATCAATATTTTACATCTATATTAATCAACGGCGGAAAACAACGAGCCCACGTGTCGACGACCCTGGACTCAAAATTGTATAATCCGACTCACCGGACGATAGAACGGAGATACGGAGATACATTCCGCATGTTTCACGCACATGAGCTAAAAATCGATTTTGATTTAAGAAGCCGATTTATGCATTGTGCGATGGATGATAGTAACGCGACTATGTGTCCTCGAAAATTCAACGCGTAAAATTACTCAACATTCGCGTTAATTATAAATTTCCAAACGCGAGTATTGTTTCTACGTTGTTGAAATTATTCGTATAAATGTGAATTTGTATACAAATTTGGATTAACGTTTTCTCGCTAGTGATAGGTAGTATTTAACCATTATATTTTCTTTTAATAATTTTAATCATTTAAGAATTTGACATAAAATTATAAATAATTAACTGAAATTTTGCAATTTTTCCAAACGATTCTTTGATGGGTAAAGTTACATTGTTTATGGTAAAAAGCCATTTTATGCGATATTTATATCTTAAATTACTTTATTGCTGACGCAATTGAATAAATAAAACTATCTTGCTATTTCTTCCTAAAAATTATAAACCAGTGTCGTACAACAATTATCATATTTACGAACATTAAATTTATAACAATGAATTGTATTGTAATTTGAAGGAAAAAAAAAGATAAGTCAAGTAAAAATTCATTAAAAAGGTGGAAACTTTTTGAGATATTTGCAGCTTTGACCTCCTTGAACATGTAATTTGCATCCACAAGTTTTTAACCCTTAAAAAGCGCTTGTGGAAAGAGTAAGCAACACCTATTGTCCTAAATTTTTTCTTTTTTTTTTTTTTTTTTTCATTTTTATTATAAATTTCGATGATATATGTTTTTTTTTTGTAAAAATTTTATCGTCCTCGCTCATAAAATTAATTTAAAATATAATTGTCTATAACTAATTGTTAATAATTAATTTTTTTTAACATAATAAATAAAATTAATTTCTCATTTATAATATACTAAAATGTACATATATTACTTTATCTTTGCTTGAAATTAAACATCTCAAATAAAAATTAGTAACATAATGATTTATACAAAATTTGTGAAATGAAAATCAAATAATTATTTATTAATGTTTTATTTTATGTTAAATAAATCAATATAAAAATTCATAAGATTGTTTTGAAATATTACCGATGTTTCCTTTTTATTTTCACTGTAAGTTTGAAAAACAAACCGCGTCGATTTTCAATTGAAAATTTTTTTCTATTCTTCCTGTTCAAAGAAATGAGTTATATGGATTCTACTTTTGCTTATTGTACGTATTCTTGGTGTATTGGAAATATATGTTACGTTATTTAAATAAAAATCTTAAAACCTATACACAAAATAATCCATTGTATCGAATTTTCAGAATTAAGAAGAGTTCGAGCGATAGATTTGCAAATAAATTATTTAAAAAAAATTTATTATTGTGTATATTTTTTTCAATGATATATTCTATTCATTTAGTATCTGTTGATATTTCAGCGAATCAATATAATATTATTTGTAAACAAATCTGTTCAATAGACTGACTATAAATTTACTTCTATTTTGATATTTATTATTCTACTTGGTATATTTTAAAAACATAAATATAATTAATTAATTAGCGAATCAATCAGTCAGTCAGTGAAATTGACTGACTTAAAATTCAATTGATTATATTAATGTTTTGAAAAAATGAATTTATTTTATTTATTCTTGCTGAATTTTATATATTAATAAATTATGTGATATATAAGTACTGATACATGTAAAAATAATTATATTTAAACTTGTATTGTTTTAAAAATAGTATGAAAATATTACTAAATCATTTATTTTAATTGTAGTAAAAAAAAAAAAAAAAAAAAAAAAAAAATGTTAAAATTGTGAATTTTAACAAAATAAAATAGATATTATAAACAAGCATAAGGCATTAAAGAAGTTTTAAAAGTGCATATAAGAAATATAAAGACATGTGAAAAAAAAAGATAAAAGAATTAGACTACTTAAAACTAATTATTACAATCAATTTTAAAAAGCAATCGATATTGAAAATATAAAAATGCGATATATCTCGTTAAAGTATTTTAATAAATATTCAATACGATTAAAGTACACAAATTACTAGTATATAAATAAATAACGTTTCCTTCTAATCTAATTAATTTCAATTAAATTAATCACTTTTTCCAATTCAATAATGTACCTGTTGCTAAACAAAACTTTCAATGTAATAGCTTTTTAGAGGTAAGTATTTTCAACTTGATGATTAAATTTTATCAAGACATCATATGAAAAATAAAAGAAAAAAAAATTGCTCCAATATTAAATTCACTAATTTGCCGATCGCTGAATAAACATTTGTCTGCATTCGAATTGCACGACTCGCAAAAATATACGAATTACCGAATAAAATAAGAAACATCGTGGCATGTAACATCGCAACGGTTTACTGGAAATTCCAGAGTCCGAAAAATAATGCAAGAATGAAGAATCACCTTGATAGAGGAAAAAAAGTTCAAAGTCACGCTAAACAAAATAATCAGCCGTTATTATACATACATACATACATACATACATACATATATACATACTTACATACATACATACATACATACATACATACATACATACATACATACATACATACATACATACATACATACATGCATACATACATACATACATACATACATACATACATGCATACATACATACATACATACATACATACATACATACATACATACATACATACATACATACATACACACTCACACGCACACACACACGCACACACACAACACGTACTTCGCTATATTCGTTTAAACCTAGACTTTGTGTATACTTACATTATTCGCTCGGGCTTTTTTGGTACGTCACACTGGCGGGATCACGATGCTCCAAAATCGCCGGGTAACTCTCAAAGTCCCGTAAAAATCCTGAAGATATTTTACTCTAAAACATCACTGTTAATAATATAGGAATGAAAAAAACCGCTTCGAGGGAGATTCTCTTTTCCGCACTTTTGTTTTTATAGTCACTGGGAGCGAACAAAGAAAAATTGTCGACGACGACTATCACCGACTCTCTTTGCATGCTTTTTCCCTTTAGAATTTATTCGCGCGCGATATCGTCATGGTGAACGATGTTCGTAATATAAAACATACGCTAACGCGCACACTCATTTATCATTTTTGAAGAAAAATTGCCCAAAAACGAACATCTCTTATTACGAATTACAATAGTATAGTCTACCGAGACGAAAATAAAAAACAATAAAAATGACACTGCCACCACGAATGGAAGAATTCACAGACAACGAAGATCGGAGAAGAAAAAAATAACGAAATCGGAGTCATAATACCATACCCAAAATAAGTGTTGAGTCGGTCGACACCACGTCTAGACTGCTGGACGCGGCACGCGAGCGAGTACTACTATACGGACACTACAGTACGAGCACTCTACTATACACAGTAAGGAGAAAAAGAGAGAGAGAGAGAGAGAGCAAGGGAGGGAGAGAGAGAAAGAGAGAGAACGAATGAGAACGCTTAACTTTGTCTCTTTCTAACTCGTGCAGCACCAAGCTCAGGGCGGCTTCTTGGCGTATACGTACCGGTCGCGCGCCGCCCGTCCCTCTGTACTTCTCTCCCTCTCTTTCGCTCTTTTACACACTCGGGGGGATGCTTCGGCCGTTTCTACAATAACGATGGCAAACGCTCGTTTTAAATTTAACGTTGATAAACTTGCTCGTACGACTGGACGTATGACTTTGATTGTTGCACTTTCTTTTGATTTTTATTATCCCTCGTACTTACTTAAATTGATTAAAAAATATGTGCAAAAAAAATTTCACAAGCAAACGATATGTCATATTTTTTTTCTTTATAAACATTATGTTTTACAAAAAAGAAAATAATCTCAGTGAAACCTTTATACTTTTCTTAAAATAATCAAAAATATCAAAAATCGTAATAGCGTGCGTTTATTACATTAATGTATTATTACAAAATTACGACAGATAATTTTCAATCGAAAAACTCTAAAAAACGTTTAAAACTTGTATCTATTGTTTTTGCTTTTGCTCATAAAAACAGTTCATTGCAGCGGTAGCCGAAGGTTAGAAGTTTCCGAGAATGAGGGAAAGAAAGAGAAAGGAGATATATAGTCACGAATCGGAGATCTATATACATTCTGTCTATTATACGCATACCTACCTCGCAGACGCACGTGGTGAGAGGAAAATGGAATTTAAATTTTTGTTTCTCGTAATATAGACACTTAAAATTTTGCCTTTGCATACATTTACAAACGAATATTCACGTTTATTTTACAAAGATTTTAAAATTAAATATTTATTATATTATGAATTAAAATTTATATGTATTTTTTTATTTATGTTTATTTACTATATTTTACTTTATTTTATTTTAAATTTAACTAAAAATTTACTTTTATTATTTTTTGATATATCTCATTTAAAATTATTAGTATTATTATTATTATTGTGAGAATGGTCTTCCCATTGCAGGGGCCTCAGATGTATGAGTATTCTTTTGGCGTCTCTCCTTTGCTGGCGGGACTCACATAAAGATACTATTCCAAAAGCATAGGATCCTGTCCGCGTCCTCCGTTTTGAAGTCCAGCTCTTGCAGCTCGATCTCGCCTAAGTATTATAATCTTTTTGCTGTAAGAGACGGTCCTGGTTATAAGTCGAGGACTCCGGTTTATTACTACAGAATCTAAAAGTTGGACTCACAACGAGTCCCATCATGTGTCTACTAGATTGTTCAAAAAGTTTTGAAAGCGGAAATGAAGATACTTATTTTTGTTGGTGAAATCACTTTTATTGCTCAGTATAATCTCCCATAAGTTCAATACACTTGGTCCAACGGTCTTCCAACTTGTTTATCCCATCATGGAAGTGACTTTCTGCAAGGCCTGCAAAATACTCCTCTACGACGGCTATAACCTCTTCGTTTGATGAAAAATGCTTCCCACGAAGGAATTTCTTGAGGTGTGGAAACAGCCAGAAGTCAGAGGAAGCTAAATCAGGCGAATAAGGTGGATGCTGCAACAATTCGTACTTTAATTCGGTTATTTTAGTGATGGTTTTTTGAGCTGTGTGAGCGGGTGCATTGTCTTGATGAAAAATGATTTTTTTCTTGTGCAAACCAGGTCTTTTTTCACTAATTTTTTCATCCAATTGGTCCAAAAGGTTACAATAATATTCAGAATTTATTGTTTTGCCAGTTTGGAGATAATCCACCAACAAAATCCCTTTTGCATCTCAAGAAACTGACGCTAACACCTTCTTCGCCGATTTCTGGACACGAACTCGCTTCGGTGCCGAAGTGCCTGGTTGACACCACTCTTAAGCCTCTTGTTTTAATTCAGGGTCATGATGGTAGACCCAAATCTCATCCATAGTGATGAATCGACGCAAAAAATCCTTTTTATCCTTTCGAAAACGCTCCAAATGTTGCTCAGAAAGTCGCATTCGAACGTGTTTTTGTTTCATTGTGAGCGAATGCGGCACCCATTGTGCACAGAGCTTTCTGAAACCCAAAACTGTATTTAAAATATGACTCACACTGCCTAATGAGATGTCTAGGGCCTCTGCTAAATCTCTCTCGGTCAATCGACGATTTTCCAAAACCATATCCTGTACTTTTGCTATGAATGCTGGTGTTGATGCACTTTTTGGACGTCCTGAGCGTGGATCGTCTTCAACGCTTTTTCGACCACGTCTAAACTCTAAAACCCATCGATGCACAGTTGGAAATGAAGGAGCAGATTCCTTTAACACTCTCACCATTTTTGTATGAATTTCCGTTGCTGATAAACCTTCCAAAACAAAGAATTTTATCACTGCACGATATTCAATTTTTTCCATTGTAAAAAAAATACACTGACACGTCAACTTCAAATGGCTTGTAAACAAACAATGAATTGACAGAGTGGAATGAAACTTTGGGTATGTTTATATGAAAGATAAAATATTAACATGGCGTAAAAATTTTGGTTCTTCTACTGCTCTATAGATGTCGCTTTCAAAACTTTTTGAACAACCTAGTATATGTTTCCGCAATATTCTGTGGCCCGTTAAAATGCCTATGAAGATCTTTGCGTTTTTCCTACTCTTTTTATTTAAGTACCTGAGAGGCCCAGTTTTCCAATGGTGTTTTGAGAAAGACCTTGGCTGTTATACTACATCCCAGGGCCTCTATCTAGGCCTCTTTATGCTTCCTGAACATCCATCTGCTAATCTCGTTATAACAGCTAGTCGGTTATAGATGCCTATGTTACAAACATACAGTCTGTCAAGTAAGAGCGTGGTTGACTTCACCGACAGGTAATGAAAGATTTCGCTCTAATTTCTTCGCGAGCCGATAGAGAAAAGCTTTGTCCTTGATGCATTGTCAACAAAGATTCAGTTGTCGTTGATCTTTTGAAAGAGAATCACGTTAAACGCCATGAGTGCTAAGTACGCGTCGCGCTACGAGGCTGTGTTCCTTTGCATCCACCCGAAAGGTCCCAAAATGTCGCAATCAGCGGCTGCTAAATATATGAGAAAGTCGAAGGCGTTTGTACAGAAGTGGATACAGCGATATAAAGTGGCTAAAAATGTCGATGATTTACCAGAACGTGGCTCGATAGGAAAAGTGAACAAAAAAGATGAAAAAAGAATAGTGAATCTGTTTTCGCGGAATCCTGCTTTAACACTGCGGCAAGGACAAGCAAAATTAATGGCAAAAGGTTTAGATATATCCTACGAAACTATCCGAACCCATCTTCGTACTCATCATCTGAAATGGCGCAACACAATGAAGAAGCCTCTGTTGACTGAAAAACATGTGACAAAGCGACTCGCTTGGGCGCATGAGAATATTGATAGAGATTTTGAAAATGTCATTTTTACTGATGAATGTTCTATATGGGCACGTTCTGTCCTCACGCGAGAGCCTGGTCAACTTCCACCAATAGGCTTGTTCAGCGGACCGTAAAACATGGAATAAAGGTGCATCTTTGGGGCTGCTTCTCAAAGCAGGGATTCGGCACTTTGCACCTCTTTACTGACAACCTAAATGCCGAGAAAATGATAAAAATCTACAAAAAGGCTTTACTGCCATCTGCCAAACGATGGTGCATCACAAAAAATGAAGATTGGATTCTGCAGGAGGACAACGATCCTAAAGACCGCAGCAAGCTCTGTACTCAGTGGAAGACTCAATCTGGCATCGTTACATTGGATTGGCCGTCGCAGTCGCCCGATGCAAACCCTATTGAAAATGTGTGGGCATATATTAAACGGAAGCTTCGTGGAAGATGCACATACACTTTGAAGCAGTTGTCTTACGAAATTCGTCGGATCTGGAGATCCTTGCCACTAGAATACGCCGTCAAATTAGTAGAAAGCATGCCTCGGAGATGCCAGGCAATTATCGACGCCGGTGGTGACTGGACACATTATTGACCGAATTGCATCATTGTTTGTAATGTGTACAATGTATATATAAATATGAAAGTTTCATCAAATAAATTTTTTTATAAATTAAGACGACCACGCTCTTACTTGACAGACTGTAGGTCCAACAAAGTACTCTCTAGTTGCTTGCTTGGCCAGTCTACCCGCCACCTCGTTTCTTTTGGTGCCAGAGTGACCCGGTACCCAGAGAAGAGCCATCGGACGCTTGGCCTATGATTATTAAAAATAATGTAATGAAATGATTAAACCGGGAAAAAAAGTTTTTTTTTTTGAAAAATGAAAATAAAAACGTTTTTGTACTTAACCTGTAATTGTTTGACGTTATGTAGAACACTTAACTTTTATCAGATACACAACAATTATATTTATACTTGCAAATTATATCCCTGGTGTGAAACAAATCTATTTTATTAGTATAAACTAGTCATTTTACTAGATTCTTTATCATAAACTTGCCATTAAATTTAGGCATTTACTGGCCTCAAATGTAACGTTTTTTTTGTTTTTTAATGGCTTTTAAGCATTAATGGACTTCAAAATATTGAATAGTTTTAGGAAATTTTAAGGTAATATGCTGCTTATCAAAAGAAAATAAATGTATAAATCTATAAAAAATGGTTAAAAAATAGCTAAGAATATCGAATTTTAAATGTTAATTTTTTTATAAATAAAATATGGCTTGTTTATAACCATAATATACTTTATTATGCACCATATTATAGCAATAATTTTTGGGATTGTGTGCATATGTGTGCGTCTGTTTGCATGTGTGTGCTCTTGTCTATGTATTCTATTTATAACAAGAAAAAAATTGTATTATTTGTAACATTATCTTTTTTTTTTTTTTTTTTTTTTTTATTTAAAAACAAAATCTATAAAAAATGTTTATTATAAGATTTTTATTTCCATATAATATTTTTTTCCATTTTTATTTTTCATCAATTTCTGGTTCTTCATTTTTATCTCTGTAATGTATAAAATTTGTTCACTGTTGCTATAATCAGAATCATCGTTAAAAAATATTTTAACCTCTACACTACTATAAAAAATGTTACAATCTGGTTCATTTAATGCTAAGTTAAAGTCATTGTTTTGTGTGTTAAAAATTTTTTCATTCACACGATAGTTATCTTTTTCACCATAACTTTCAATATTTTGATTTTATAATTCATTTATTGACTCAGTTTTTGATTCTTTTAAAAGTTTTTGTTTTAAACGATACTTACGAACACGTTTACGACTATTCATACTTTTTTTTTAATTTAATTTAATAAATAATATTTATAATTAAAATTAGTTTAATCCGAATAATAACCGATGTGTTATTTAAATTAAAGAAAATAGACGCTTAAGGCTTTATTATTATATAAATATTATTATCCTTGAAATTAAAATTATTATACAAATATGATAAAAATTTATTTAACAAAATACATAAAATTTTACTCAACATTTTAAAATTTCTAATTTCTGATTGTTTAAACTGTTAAACGTAGCTATTTGTAAAGCGTCAACTTTATAGTTTCAAAATTAGTTAATTATTATTCATACAACTGAGCATTTTATGCATTGTATTCTATAAGCTTTCTTAAACCAATCTTTATACCATTTTTCACCAGAATTGTTTTTGTAGATCTAAAATTAAATGATGCCACAACTTTTCATAAAATAAATTTTATATATATTATAGTAAATATTTTTCTTGGCAATTGATTTTTATATTCTCACAATACTTTTAAAAAAGTATAATCACTTAATTTTTGTAAGAGATTAAGGTTAAAAAGGAATTTAAAAATTTTTTTTTTTTTTTTTTTTTAAGTATATAACTAAAATTATAACTATTCAAATTAATTGCACGATTATATAGTGCGACATAATAATTGTACAAGCATAAATATATTAGGGTCATGTGGCTATGTTACTATGACATGAAAACTATATAATCGACATAAGGAGAAATAGGTAATATAAACAAAGCTAAAGCAATAAAATGTGAATTAGTAACCTTTTATATTATATATGCATGAAAGGGAGTGACATTTGTGCTCCTCTTCTCTTACGGAGTTTAATTTTTATCGATCACTCATATTAATTTAATGTTTTTTTCTTGTACTTACAAAAACTTTCTTCTATTAGAAGAAAGTTTTTTTCTTCTTTCTTATTAGTTTATTCTATTAATAGTTTATTTAAATAACCTATTTACGAGTCACATAATATTTATTCGAAAAATCGTTATAAATTATTGAAACCTTTCAAGACTCCTTAATTTTATAGCTTAAATAAATTTACATTTCTCATTAGAATAAAATTTTTAATAATAAAAATAACTTGGAAAACAAATAAAATTTATTTCGATAACTTTTTACTTTGGAAGAAGAAAATACTGTTATAAATAAATAGTTTCACGATGATTAATTTCTACATCTGAACAATAGTTTAAGTAACTATCCTTGTAAGGATGATTCCGAGCTAACGATGTAATAAATATTCAATATCAAACATTTATCAGATGGCTATAAATATAATTATAATGAATTAGAGTACAGAATACTTCAAAATGAATTTATTGAATTTATATTTCATTACCTGATCAGATAAAAATATTAATAAAAAAGTTATTTAATATGAAATACTATTAAATTTGTAAAATTATTGTAAAAATAATGTTAATATCACTGAAGAACAATACATGAATTTAAGTTTCTTCTGCATTAACTTTTCATAAAATTTAATTGTTAAAAAAAAACCATTTTAAATTTACTCTTATTGCAAAAAAATAATTTAAATTTTATTTGAAATTCATATAATTCAATAATCAATATTCTGTTAATTACAGGAGTAATAGCGACGCATCCATTTTTAATAGCAATTTTAATAATTATTTAGAAATATCGAAATTCAATTTTCAATATTATTTAAAAACTGAAAAGTATAATTAAAATGAAAAATACATTCCAATGTGTACATAAATGTTGTGATAAGATAAGGTCATGTTCGTGGTAACAGTTCACCGCTTTTACGGAAAAGAAAAAGTTCCGATCGCAAGGCGATGAAAGAATACATATAAAAACAAGCCGTTGCAATTTAATGAGCGTAATGTATTATATACGGAAGTGTGTCTCTATTGTGCGCTTTCATTAAGTCCATGGATTACAGATCGGATGATCGGATTTTTCAAAGTACATATGATTTTAAAAACGAATATTATTGTTAAAACTGGCATAGACTATATCCCGTACGACGCGTTAAATCTCTTTAAAATTTTCTATCACGAATAATACATTGATTATGTATTTTTATAATGGATAATAATTATTGTCGCGATCGTTGTTGGATAAAATTTATTTATAATAATAAAAATAAAGCTAATAAATTTTTAAAAGGATAAACAAGTTTTAGTAGAAGCGTGCGATGCATTAGCTGTATCAAATGTCATTTGAAAATAGCAAAAAATTAACATTATCCTTTATAAATTTTATATATATATATATTATTTAATTAAATTTTTTTTATCACGCAGTAGCCAGTGTACAAGTTACTCAATAATTAAAATATTGAAGCTTTGTCAGGTATGCATTTCTAAATTTAGTAATAATGTAAAATTGTGGATTATCAACAAATTGTATGAATAATAATTTATTTTTAAATACTTAAATACTATTGTATTCTATTAAAAATAATTCAAAAAAATATAAGATATTGAAATTGTATATTATTTGGAGTAAATTTTTTGGAGTAAAAAACATAACTTAATGAGGGACTTTGAATTTATTTAAATAAAAATATTAAAACAAACGTTTGTTTTAAATGTAATATTACAAAGAAAAAAAAATACACGCGTGTTTTAAGATTCTCATGCTTTTAAATTTTTTATATTATTTTTATGAACAATAACAGACATGACAAAAAGACAAACAAATTAAATTTATTGAAATAATATAAAATAACTTGCAAAAATAATAATATTATTTGGAATGTAATAGGAAAATGTGCAAATAATAACAAATTTATGAAAAATTTACATTACGTTTATTAATAATCGTGTCTCGGTCTATGCGACTTTTTCTTGTAAATATCAAGTGGATTACAAATTGTGTCCTATGCGTACGTATGATTCCGTACGATTTTTTTTATTTTTCATTTTTTTTTCTTTTTTTGCTTATGTATATTGTAACGCAGTCGGTGTATCGGTATTTAAATGTGTGAAAGGGTATGACGATCGCCGAACGATCAAGTTTGTTAATTAGAAAAAAGCGCTATAAAAAAACTGCTACGATACTCTTCTTTAATCAATTGCTTTTTGCTTCATTATTTTCTTTTTATTTTTATTTTATTTTATTTTTTTTTTTTTAGATTATAAAAAAAAAGGATTATTTTTTATGAAGTTTTATTGTAAGATTGGACAATTCCAATATTTTTGCAAGGTAATATATAAGATAGCAGTTTTTTTTTTTTTTTTAATTCAGTTCGCAGTTTGAATATTAATTTTTTTGCATAGCGAGGACTAAATTATAGGAAAATATAAAATATTGTCAAACGTCTTTAAAATATTACAAATCGTTGACAATATTATGTACATTCCATTTAATATTTGTCGACGTTTGCTGTTTTTGAAAATTCCTTCATTCTTTATTATTATTCTTTTTTTATTTTATTTTATTTTTTTAATTTTTTATCTTCGTTCAACAAATAACGTTGACAAGGAGAATAATATATAATGCGCGCTTTGAATAAAGTAACATATTAGTCTGACGGCATTTTAAACGCTATGCGATAAGTGACAATTAATTAATAGTACATAATTCATTCGCAATATTATAATTAGCATACGTTCGAAATACAATCTATGATCGTATTACTTAAACAATAAATCTCTACGACTCGAATAATCTTAATAGTATATACACGGCACTTGGCTCTTTCATTTTTCTTTATTTTTCTTCTTCTTCTTTTTTTTTTTTTTCTTTTATTAACTGTATCTCTTCTTTTTTTTTTTACCCACGATTCCACCTTTCGTCAAGTCGTAAAATCATTGCGAAAAAAAAAACTAACTAATAAATCGTCCCTCGGACTGTGACACGCGTCAGACCTGGACCTAAATTTATAACGCAATCGGTATGACAAGTATTCCACATTATCACTACTACTAGTATCAACATTTATACATTATACAACCAAATACCACAGCGCGCCCGGCAATGAAAAAAAAAAATTGGCGGACGCGCTTCGATGATTCATTCATGAGTCATCCTACGTTAAATCGATTACACATTGCAGCATACTCTCTGATTTCGTTTCATTTTTAATTTCTATAAGGTTTTTCTTTTTTTAATTTTTTAATTTAATTTTTTTTATTTTTTTTTTATTTTTATGTTTTCAAATCAATTTTATTTGAAATTAAATATAGCATACGATTTTTCTAATTTTTTTCATCGATTGAAATGCATACTTAATATGTTTCTAAGTATATTTTTATTGGTCTATTTCGTAGGCTTATACTTTATTGAGAAATTATATGTTGGCTATTAACAAATACTGATTAATAAAAAATGTATTATAGTTATAATAAAACTAAAAATACTCAACTAAGGTACTACTATTTTTAGCTGCGCAATCATATTATAACGTAGATTTGTTGTATAGCCAATAAAAGTCTATACTGAATATGATACTTTAACGTTTTCGTAGAAACTATTAAAATAGCTATTAAAAATACTGCATTATTTCGAATAATTTAAAATTTTTTAATTTATAAAAACATTTTTAATTTTGGCAACAAAGTAATAAATAGTGAATGTAAAATTCAAATTCGCCTTATTACCTTTCTAATGTGTATGTTAGAAATAATTTCTAATACATCATTTCGTTTTTTTTTTTTTTTTTTTTTTTTTTTTTTTATAAGTAAACAAAATCGGAGGAATTACTGCAAAATCTATTAAATTTAACATAAAATGCCCCTCATACGTACCCGGCCCTGGCGGAGGTAGGATTGTGCAAAAAATTCGATCTCCGTTATTCGCCGAGCGCCCTACTAATATACCCTATTATAGAAATATACTGACTCCGATGTATAAAACGCCGATCGTTAAAAAATCTACCGGTGTCTGATTAAATTCGCTTTTATCTACTTTGGAGTGGAATCTCTATTGATACGAGCTATGAGATCAAGGCGATCTTTAAATTGGGAGTGACTAACGATCAAATCTTTCATTTTCTATTTTCTGGGTAACTAATGTATTTCAATTCTAGAAATAAAAAAAAAGTATAATTTTCCTAGCTGCTTTAACGAGACTCGATTTTATGACTTGAGATATACAAATCTGTATCTGTGCTTTTATATAAATAGTGTGTATTGAATATGATATTATAAAGTAAGCACTTTTGAAAGATTAAATTATTTCCGACATATACTTTTCTAAATAAATTTCTCTTTCTTCTTTCCAACTTGTACATCATTTCTTTTTCCATTTCCTCATTTTATTATTAAAATAATTTTTCGCACAATTTTGCATAAAAAAAAAGCAATTTTTCACGTTATCAAAAATCATTAGAGATTTCTTTTTTAAGGACGTCTTAAACAGCTGTTGCACAAACCTACGGGGGAGTAATCGGCGTTCTAAAAATAACATGATATCGTGCGCATAAGCGCATGAGATGCAAGACGACGCCGTGTATAAAGAGAAATGACGTGATGGCACAGTTCCGCATTATCGAGTGAAAAAGAAGATTTTAGTATCTTAGTTCGTATTAGTTGTAATTTTGTTATTATTTACAAAATCTCTAGTCGCGATTATTTACGTTTCTTCTCTTTTAAAGTCGATACAGTTAAACTGATATAAGAATTGCACTAAAACGATGAAAAAAGTAAAGAGAATATCTAAAGTGTCACGAAAATTCGTACAACTTTAAAGCCAGTTTTCGTTTACTCCCACTTTTTTACTACAAAATACAATAAGTTTATAAGTTTATAAAATTATAAACGTATCAACAAATATACATTTCATCAAAAAACAGTCATATAAGTCCTTGTTTAGCAAAAAGTAATAGGTTCATTGTTACTTAAATACTTGAGCAAATTTTTCAGAAAATTTACATGTTATTTGTTTAGGTAATTGTGTGTAAAATAATTTTAAAAATAGATCAAAATGACAAGATATAAGATTGTCACTGGTTTTCCTCGATACTGAGGATGATTGATAGTGTGAAAGTCGATGTACGTAATATGTGATTCTACAGTCTAAATACTGTAATAAAAAGCTTATACTTTAAATAGCACTAAAAGATGACCATATAACGTAGACTTGTTTTATTAGTAATTATGTTATAATTAATATTATTAATATTGTAACGCTTTTAAGCTTTTGGTTGCGAATGTATAGAGTTATACAAATTTTCTATGATTTAATATATTTTAAATCAAATATATATATGTATGTATGTATAAAATAAAAAGGTTTGTATCCATTTTCATTTTTTTTTCTTATGTATACGATCTTCACCTAATAAAAAATACTTTATTAATACGATTTCACAAGTTGTTTGTTAAAATAACATAATTACTATTTCATATTTTCGGTAAATATAAACCATGAGTCCATTTTTCAATTTAAAAACCGATTTTTAGTATAAGCTCTTAGTTTATCACTAATTGTCAAAATTTTCCTGCACTATTATAAAAAATACAAAAATTTTATATAAATATTTTTAAAAAGTGAAAAAATTGTTATCGCCATTTAAGATGATTGTATTTTTAAAACTTCTTTTTCTTTACATCATTTTATCACAATGCAGATCAAACGCATTTCTTCAAATGGGCAGCAATGTGCTTACATCATAAACAAACAACAAATAGCATTTCTGTGTGTAATAACAGAATTACAAAATATTAGAAAGACATAATATCCTCCTGATCGTTCATTACATAAATTATTACGTAAATTATCCGAAATAAATAAAATGAGTTACGAGTCATTATCAAAGTGAACAAATCGAACTTGCGTAGAAAAATAAAAGAGAACATGGAAAAAGCTTGTGCGAAACTTCTTCTCCCCAATGTTTTTTATCTTTTGGAGAGAACGCATAATAGCTCATTATTGTTTACATATTGTACGCTACGTAGATTGGATCAAGTTGGTCTGCAAGAAAACCATCGCGTAAGTGCATTCGCTGCTTCTCACCACGTGAATTTATTGGCACGACGCCGGGGTCTACTACGACAACAACACCGACTACAAGGTGATGTTCTTCAAGGACAGCACTGGTAACGAGAGCAACAAGATCGAGTGCTTCGCTTTCGCTGCCATCGAGTTCAACCACGACAACAAGAAGATTCGTCCACGTAAATACAGCGCTGCAAAAGAAAATATTTATCAAAACTTAGAGAATCATATTATATGCATCCATGTTAAATATACAATATTAATAGTGAAACTATTAATATTAAAAATAAATATTTTGTTATTGTGAACCATTAACTTTCAAACTAATATATTATCCATGTTTTATATGCATTTTTGTTAGAATGTATATGTTTTTAATACATTGTCGTTAGTTAAAGTATTTATAAAAGAATTTAAACAAAGGATCCATAACCTACCACTCTGCAATTTTCTTATGACATCTCATAACACTGTTTTCAATATCGATTGGATGATATCTCATGCCTCTTAAAAGAATCGCTTCGTCCAACGCCCCTACAACAAAAACGGCATCGTGCAATTCTGAATCTCCTGGCGCCACATCTAATTCTGAAGTTGATGTATTATCCCCAGGAATATCAGGGCCACCAACACTTTGTTGCACACTTTCAGTACGCCTCAAAAAACCAAGATAACCCGTCCGTGCATAAACTTCATTGGTGTTGCCGGTAACAAGACGGGCACTAAAGTGATCCGCATAATCACTTTCATCGCCATAGATTGTAAAGTAGCCACTTGCGTTGTGTGATGATTGTACCCAAATTTCACCAAGATGAGAGTCACCACATTGACCTTTAGTTTCAGGATTGGCAATAATAACCTTAACACCTGGTAATAATTTACCAGATTCCATGAGACACAGAGAATGCGGAGAACCTCGTTCTACCAGGGAGACACGATCATTACGCAAGGCTCGAAGATCTACATACACCGTCGACGGCTCTGGACTTGATGCACCCTAGAAGTAAAGTAAATATCCAATAAATATTTGTATTTAATATTTATTTTTAATTAATACAATAAAAATAGACATAATTTAGGAATTTCAAAAAGTTTATTTATCAGCTTTTAAAACAAATTTTTTTCAAATTAATTTCAATAATAAATAATCATTACCTGCAAACATATAGCCGTATTGACTCTACAACCGAACGATGTAGATACAGCTCGAGGACTCAATCCAAGAGCAGAGAAAAGTTTGCTAAAGCTTGTAGTCAGTGCTATTCTAGGTCTTTCTTCAGCCACAACAACGCAGGTTCTCACACACGCGAGACTTACTCCTCGTGCTTTTAAGGCATGAACCGATGATCCGAGGCCTTTTGTACAAAGTTCCATCACACCGTAAGAACAAAAAGTATCACGGACTCTCGAATGACTTACTGCCGAGAGCCACAATGCTGGATTGGCTTCAACCTATCAAACATATATATTTTTATAATTTAATTTATTTTTTAATTTAATCAAACTTTAAAAAGTCTTAAAATCGCACATTATAACTTGCGTTACAAAATTAATAATATAAGTCGACATATTCTTACTTCAGAAGGTGGTATAAGTATAGAATGGTGACCGCTGTATATACTGCTTAAACACCACAAAGCAAATCCCAGTCCGGAGTATGGATCCAAACAAAGAGCTATATGCCGCGAGGGATACAATTCACAAGCAAGTTTCATAGCTCGACATAGAGAGGTGACGGCTGCATGAGACATTTTTATACCAGCAAGCATGCCAGTCGTCGAAACACTAAAATCTAAATAGGCAAGCATTTCCGCCGTTGGTGCACGGTATAAAACTGGAAGCTTCTTCTTTGGCATGTCGTCCATGTCAAGTATCGTTGGCCAGCTTTTGACTTCGACAACATTATTGGCTTCCTAAATGCAAAAAGGAAAAAAAAAAAAATAAAAAAATAACAACAGGACGAATTATCATCTGGTTTAGTTTGCAATTTTTTAGTTTCATTAAAATTAAATATTTGCAAAACATTGTACAATACCTTGGATTTAAGCAGTTTTAAAATATTCTGATTGGTAAGAATAAGCACGGATTTGCTGACATCGACGATCATACGAACGGTCGGCAACGTGGTTTGAAGATTTTGTGGATGCGGCGGCCGGATCGTGACCGGAACAGCTCCTACGTACAGGCATCCGTAGAACGCGCAAATGAGATCGGTTCCGGGTGGGAAAAGTAGCGCCACGTGATCACCGGTGTTGATGCGTCCACGATCGAGTAGAAGATTCCCGATGCGTTCCGCCTTCTTATGCAACTGCGAGCACGACAACGATGACGCCACTGCGCCTTTTGAGTTTAGGGAAGTGAAGATTACATGATCGGAGGTTCCCACGGCGCGCCATCGCAGAATTTCCGAAATGAACTGATACTGCAAAAGTAGATTTAGTTAAATAATGATTATGATTTGCTTTAAAAAAACTGCGATAAATAGTAATAGACAATAATGATGGTATGCGATTAAATATTTTCAAAATATTTGCAGCTTTGAGAATTTTCGTTAAAATAATTATTATACATTAATATTATTTTAATGGCAATAATAATTCAACATTTACAACAACGATTCTTAAAAATTTTTTACAAAAATAAAATGTTTACAAAAAAAAAAAAAAAAAAAAAAAAAAAAAAGTACAGAAATAATCACACATGACTGTACCAACCTTCTTGGCATTATCACTATCTTCGTCAAGGACGCCCATGTCTCTTCCTTGAGCGGAAGCTAGCCTGTTACCCTGGACAATGTTTCCCACCATGACGCTGGCCGGACCCACGTCTGCAACAGAGTCCCCCGCTACACGCCCCCGCGACCTTACGGTTAGTAAACCAACGCAAACGCTCAAAACCCATTTTAATTAGAAGAGCAGCTGCACTAGACTCTCCCCTGACTGAGGCCGGAGAAACCGACGACTTAGAACCACCAGCCAACGACAATTACGAACTTTTTATTGCCATAGCTTGAGCAACCAAATCCAATTTTTGTATGCATGATGACCAGCCATTGCATTTCTCGCAGGTTTGTATTTTGCGTATATATATATATATATATATATATATATAATATATAATATATAATATATAATATATAATATATAATATATAATATATAATATATATAATATATAATATATGATATATAATATATTATATATATAATATATATAATATATAATATATAATATATAATATATAATATATAATATATGTCGTACTGTCGAATATTGAGGTTTACAACGTAGATCTATTAAGCATTCGATGGCGGCGACATTTTTTTCAAACGCCCTTTTACTTATCTTACTATTTACGTAGTTAGAAATTTTTATTCCTTAATTATACTGACGACAATGTCCTCTTAGTTAAGTTACAAAAAGCACATAAAAATAATGGTTGAAAATAAATACTTCAAATTATAAATTTATCATTTAACGTACAATAATGTTCATATTTCTAATTAACCGGTAAATTATTGGATAAACAAAAGGTTATTTGAAAAGACGTCGCAGTCAAATACTTAGTGATCTAATGTTGACAAAGACTCGGGGTTTTTTACGAACTCAGCCAAAAGAAAGAGAGGCAACCGTAACAGTTTTTGGAGGTAAAGAAAATAACAACGGAAAAAGAATAACATAAAGATATTAACGTCTAAATTTTGAAAGAAATGTGTCAGAGGTAAGTGTGAACGAGCAAAAGGAAAGTCTTAATTAACAAAGAATAAAATATGAAAACAGTAACAGTAGTCATAGTATATAATCCTGCGTCATCGCCCACGATCGCCTTTACCAGTGCCATCGTTTGGATTCGATCACCAGGGCCAAATTTTGCTTTGATTCTCAATTCTTGTTTTCTAAGTTTATCATCTGTTCTACTCAGTTTAAGAAGTCTGCTCTCTAGTTACCATTCAGACTTCTAACATTCGATATATAAAGCGATAGTATTTTTACTCTATAAGATTTGCGCTGAATAGGCTTGAACCTCAATATTTTTAGAAATAATGCACCTAATTTCATGTGTGACTGAAACCACTAAATGATTGTTTACTAAAAAACAAATGGATATAAATTTCGAATCAAACTTTTCTAAGAATTTATCAATAATATTTAAATCTTAAATAATATTTTTTTTTTAAATGATAACACTTGATTTCTATTACTTAAAATTTGCTTTTTAGTAAGTCTTTTATTAACAAATCTAATCTATGAAGATTTGTGATACATCTAGATTTTTAAAAGTGCATTATTACATCCATGTAAATGAAAATTGTTCAAAAACAATAAAAAATTGCTCGAATTTTATGATAAGTCGAATGTACAAATTTTTAATCATCTAAGTATGAATGCAACAACCTTAATTATTTCATTCATTTTTACAAAGAAAACAATTTTCATTTATTTAATAAAAAAAAGTAAAAGATTTCGTAAATAATGATCTATTTTTATGCAATTAACGAATAAGCAAACTAATTTTACTTATAAAGATTTATTGTTTAAAAGTTTATTCTAATATTTTTATGATAAAGTTCATGATAGAAGTAAAAGATTTATATTATTTTAAAATAAGAATACACGCAATTATAAATATTTGATAAAAAATAATTACTTGCATACGTCAGCATAAAACTATTTCTTGCTATATGTTTAAAGTTTTGCAATAATTCAACATAAAAAATTTATACATGAAAAAACGTTTATATCAAACTCATTTGCTTATGTTTTTTTTTTTTTTTTTTTTTTTTAATAAATTCAATATGAATGTAATTATTTTAATAAATTTTTCAAACTATCAATGAAAAAAATTAATGTAATTGTATTAAACATTGTTTGGAATCCTGTAAATTAAATCGTAATTGTTTTTGCCAAATCATAGAGATCATTATAAGTAATCATTTAAATTTAATATTTTCAATTATTTAAAAATATATCTTTATTTTTAGGAAATCCACTAAAAATGGACATTCAATTATCGACACCATTGTGGATAATAAATTATTATGCACGTATAAATTTTACTACAGTACATAGCTAGATTTTAATAAATAATAGTCGCTGATCATAATTTTGAAAAGTATTGAATAACAATTATTTTTAGTTATTAATTTACTCACTTAGCCCACTATTTTTTTTTTTTTTTTTAATATGAAATCTAACAATTACTAAAAATGATTATTCTATTATTTGTTTATTCCAAAAATCGTAAGGTTCAAATTATCAAGAACTACAAACTCTCATAGAATAAAAATACAACCCAAGTTAGAAGCTCTAAAAGTGCTGCAAAAATCACACTAGCAGTCGCTCTTTGGGCACAATCATACGATTTGAGCTTTAGCGTTGGCCAACTTACCCGAATGAATCTCACGTGGCTTTGGTAGGTTTGTCACGCAGGTGTGAGGGCACAGTAACACGTTAGCCGGGTGAAGCGTGCCTTCGAGGAAGCGTCTCTTGGTCTCCGAAAGATGAATACCGCCAAGAGGCGTCTTCGGAAGGTAGTTGGGTGGCACTAGCGCCAGGCAGTAAATACCGACCGCATGAATCGAATCGACAGCTTGGAGTACACGCGACATCCATTGGAAACTCTAAAATATAAATTAATGATGTAGATACGCGTAGGGTTGATTGTGCTTAATAATATTTTATTGTTAACTTGCACTATTTTAATATTAGGAACGGATTTTCAAAATAATAAGCATTTCTCGTTTTTGATTCAAAAGTTTCATAAACAATAAACAATTATTTTTAATATTATCAAGTGCATTTTAATAAAAAATTATTCATTATGATTAATTTCAAAATTTTTGAAACTTATCGAAATTGGTGTTTAAAAAAAAAAATCAAGTTTTATTATTTACCTCTTCCTCGCTACAATCGGGTCGTTGCTCGGCAACGACGCATATTCTTTCATCCCTTAAAACTCTAACACTGAATACTGCTATTCTTCCTCTATAAATAAACTTCATAGGCTCAACAGCAAGGACTGTGGCAATGATATCGTCAGCGTTGTGCTTCCGTCCGGTAACAGTCATGAGGCCATCTCTTGAACCACACACGAAGACTAGGTTACCGGGTCCAAGGAAACCAAGCAGACCGGAGCGCACGTATTCGACATCGCTCAAAAGTTGACCCTCGGATTGTAGGGGCGACACTTTAAACGTATTGTTCGTCAAACCCTGTAGACCCCAATACTGACTGCCCGTTGCTGCACTGTGCACACAGATCTCGCCGACCTCGTCCGTCTTGCAGACTAGTGGGGGTCCTTCCATTTTTATCACCGTTACGATACCTTAGAAATTTAACGTTAAGACAAATGTTAGATCTTTATTTATTAATTAAATATATTGATATGTCTCGTTTAATATCACAATATATCGATTTATTAAATAAATAACACCGAGTTCATTAAAATAAATAACTCACTTCCAGGCATAACCTGCCCACAATCCTGCAGCGTCAGCGAAGTTAACGAATTCTCTTGATCTACTCGTACGACACCGTAACTCAAACCCGACATACTCAGTACGCCTCTGCCGGTAGCGTTGACTCCAGCCCTGCCAGGCCGCCTTACAGATACCGTGAGCGCCTCGCTCGACGAAGCGCACGGGCATACCGCATCGGGCCTCAAACCCTTCGACTGGAAGACCGATAGAAATTGGTCGCACGATGAAAGGGACCATGGATTGGCTCCATCGGCCACCAGCAGTAGTCTCAATGTCGAAAGTGAAATGTCTTTGTGGTCTTTCGTTGCTAACAAACCCCAGTGCAAATCTCGAGACTTTACAACGGCGACGCTTGCCCGGTGCTTCGTTATCATTTGCATCCAACTTGCTGGATTTACTTTCATTAGCGCGTAAGGAATAAATATTACGTGCATACCGTTTAATATACTGGTTAAAGTGCTATGCCATAGGCCTACCTCGCGTTTGAAGTCGAGTACGCATACGGCGTTCTCGCCTTCGGTGTAACCACAGGCCTGAATAAAAAAAAAAAAAAAAAAAAGAAAAAAAAAGAAAAAAAAAAGATAATCGATCAATGATTGGTTATTAATAAATATAAGTTTTTATTATCAAACAAATATAATTAAAGAAATATGATGGAAATAAAATGAAGCAGATTAAAATAAACTTGAACTAATTCATGATTAATAATTAAACTAAATTTCTAATTGACTTCATAAAATTGACTGAATAATTACTTTTTTTTTTTGTTTTTTAATTTATTGCATCGGAAAATATAATAAATAAATTCTTTTACTAGATTTAAATTCCAATTTCATAATATAATTAATAATTCAACTTCATCGTGTGAACTGATTAATTTTCTTTGATTAAAAACTGGTTTATAAAATGTAAATTTAGAACAAAAAACAAGTTTTTATCCGTGCGTGTAATATATTTATTTCATTTTTATTTACATCTTTGTTTCGAATAAAACGTACAATCTTTGTACTAATTTTCATCGAAATCTAAAATACTGTTTTTGTTATTTATACATTGAATATTCTTTTTAATTAACATAAATAAATAAAATAAACATACTATGCGTAATTATTTAATTTTAAATATATTTAGAAGACAATATAATTTTTATTTTGGAAAATTTTCTTAATGTAAAGAAAACCGATGATAATTTTATGAAAAGTTACATTTTAATACCTAACAAACTAAGATGAAATTATTAAAAACAAAAACTACAAATGAACAAATTATTAAAAACATTTTTTGATATTTACATAAAAAAAAAAAAAAAAAAAAAAAAAAAAAAAAAAAAAAAAACAATTAGAGATATTCAATCCAATAAATTACCTGAGTAAGGGCACGACAGTGGGCAAGCATGGCAGCTCGCGTAACCGTGACGCCCATGACCGAGCCGTCCCGATCGGTCGTATACTCGATGTAGGCCGGGGTGTCGTCGGTAAGCCGCGTCGGCGGCATCCACTCCTTCGGGGTTTTCCCGAGATGCTCGGTCACGAACCAGTGAAGCTTCGGCCAACCCTTGAACGCGACGACTTCACCGGCTGCCGTTTTCGGCAGACCCTTCAGACATGCTTCGCTGGTCAACGCAACCTGCGATAAGAACGATCGGAGATAACTTATCGTTGGCGCTGTCTATCGAGATGGAAAAAATTTACCCTCGAGCTGTGCTGAAGAAGCACATTTTTTTGCCAATTCTACTTATGTATATTTTAAAAATAAAAGTTGATATATATATATATATATATATATATATATATATATATATATATATATAATAGTAACAATTGATATAATAGTAACGATTGCTTGCATAATTAAAAAGCATAATTAATTATTATTTTTAAAAATAATTTTCGAGTCAAGTAAAACTAATACTCGAAAGCACATCGCTACACCCACCTGAATACCGCAGCTGCCGAGAAGGAAGCCAATCTGTTGCGAGCCAGCGTCCCGTCGGGTGAGAGGCACCTCGATTGGCACGGGTACGATGCCCGCCTGGAGGCAGCCGTAGAACGCGCAGATGAAGTTTATGGGGTCGTCGTTGGGATAGACCAGGGCGATACGGTCGCCGGGTTTCAAGCAACACTCGCCCACCACTCGACTCAGTGCCTTGTTAAGCAGCGTGTAAGCTATCTTGTACGAGCGGCTCAGCAGCTTACCGTAGGTCAGCGTCACGCAAAGCTTGCCGTTAGGATCGAGGACCGTTGCCGCTGGCGCCTTGTAAGATGCCGAGCCGTACCTGTTTTACAATGTCCGTGGATTATTTGAGTACTAAGGATTGATTTTTAAACAAACCGTCGAACGATCCGTTTTATCGGGTTGCCGTTGTTTATAATTTTTGTTATACATGTATTATGTAAATATAATAACTTAAATTTTTATAAATATTTTATAAAACGTAATTTAAATAACTATAATTTATCGTTAATATTCTTATATCCCTTTTATATGTATCATTATACTTTTTTATTTATTTAAATTGCTTACTATAAAATATTTTTCTTATAATGAATGATAAATTAACATAAATTTTTTTCTTATTTTTGACTATTATGACAGGATGAAGTAACTGATTCGGTTAATTATTTGGTTCACAATAGAATAATAGAATTTGTTAGTAGACGGAAAATGCTATTGAATGCAAAACGATGTCACAAGCATCGATAATTTCTATTCTTTGCTTTCAATAATTGGATTTAACTACTACATGCCATAACGTCATTAGTTATTGAAAAAAATAACTTTAATAAGTATCAATTTAAATGTCTAAACTTCTTAGACCTCGTTAACCATATATTTCTTCAAAAATAAGAATAATCGTTACAAAAAAAGTTTTATGAATAAAGAAAAATTATAATGAATTTTATTTATAAACTTTAATGATATTTATTATTTACGAAAATGAAATTTATAATTTTATCTTACAATAAAATTATAATTTTCAGCAAATCTTAAAAAAGTGACGATTAAAAAAGTTACGATTGTTTATTTATTAATAAAAAAAGAAAAAAAAATGTATAACGACAAACCTTTGAATGGCAGCTTCGACGGATCTCGGTAGGCCTGATGGTACGGACAATTGTTCACCAACCGCGGGTGTCATCGTACCACCTTCGGGTTTTGGTGCGTTCGGATCCTTGGGGTTGGCCGCGATTTCCAGCTCGATGTCGTCGTCCTCGTAAAATTCGGGAAGCGGTCGACGCTTCGGCCGTTTCAACGTGTTCAGCAGCTGTTGGATTTTCGCCGAAACTTTCCATCGGCCTGTGGTACCGGTGTTGTTTTCTTCCACCACGTGGTACCTGTTCACCCTGTCCGCACCTGCATCGACCAGCAAAGTTTCGTTTCAATGATCAATGTGCGCGATATTTACGTTTACGTTTAAGGGCTTTTGAGCAAAGCAACAGGTTGGCTCGTATGATTATAAGCACGACCAATGTTTACAACATGGGACTTTATTTTTTATGTAGAAATATCTTTTATTCGCGACGATATTGATTATCATTGCTCGATAGCAAAATTGAACGTGGCTTATGAAACATCATCATTTTCCATCTTTAAAATTTTCAAGATTTTAATTAAAAATTTCAAATTTCTTAATGATTATATCATTATTGAGTTTTTTCTCTACAATAAAAAAAAAAAAAAAAAAAAAAAAAAATTAAATAAATAAATAAATAAATAAATCTTTGATTCTAAATGTTCAAACGTTAACATTAACATAAATTATAATATAAACTGCGCGTAAAAGTAATGTTTTACGCAATATTTTTTACGTATTCGCAATTAACAAAAAATCGCCAACACTAAAAGTGTGGGTAGGTATATTTAATAGTTGCAAAGGACAATAAAATTCCCACCTGCGGGTCTCCTCGATTGCGTGGTGGTGTGAGTGACGTCGGGTGGCTGGACGAGATTGCAGTAAGCGTGGGGCGTGTACTCGGCGATGTCGGTGATGTCGGCGGGTGGCCTCCGCGCGGGCGGCCTCGGGGGCGGCGGCGTATCCCTCGCGGAGCCGGTGCTGCTCGTGTCGGATAGTCCGGTGCCGCTGGGTCCGCCCGCGCCCGGACTCTCCTCCGTTACGACGCTGTCCTCGTCGCTGCTGGACTCGCCCCCGGCGTTGCCGCCCCCGCCGCCCGAGCTCGCGCGCTCCGAGCGCTCGGGGCTGCGCGCCATCACGGAGGTCCGCTTCGACGGCATCGGCAGCGAGGGCTTCGGTCTACCCTGCATCGCCGCGAGCGCCTGCTGCACCGCTTCTTGCCGTACCTCTGCGGGAACAAGATTTAATGCTCCAGTTTAGTATACGCTGGCTTGGTATGTTAAACGATTAAAAAAAAAAAAAAAAGAAAAAAAAAAGAAAAATTAATTACAAAAAAAAGGCCTTTGAATATTTATTGGCAGTTAAGTACGACCTTAGTTTTATAAAATCTGACGGTAAAATGTTTTAACAATTATATATATATAAAAAAAAAAAAAAAAAAAAAAAAAACTTGATCTTGACCTCAGTTAAATTGATAATTTGAAGAAACTATAAAGCGTGTTATTTGCAATATTTTTTTAACGTTAAAAGCTCTATGCACAACAAAGTATTCGTAGTTATACACGCTACAGTCGTAAATTTAAAACCGATATTGTGTAATAATTTCAGAGTCATTGTCAGATTATGTATAATTATTTTTTGCGCACAAATAACTATATCTTCGTAAAGATGTATTTTTAAACGATCTTATTATTATTATATAAAAATGTTATCTTTTTTATTTTTAACTTAATTTTAACTTAACTTAATTTAATTTAAAATTATTATGATATATTAATCTGTGAGTGTTATAATCACGCAATAAAAAATAATTATCGATTCTTAATAGTCCCTAAACAATTTTAACATCTTAGAATTAAATCTGTTCAAATTTTATATTTGTAAGCATGCATTGATTATATTATTTTTTATAAACCAGTCTTATTATAGTTGTATACAAAAAAAAAAAAAAAAAAAAAAAAAACAAAAAAAAACACAAATTTGAAGAAAAAAATGATTTCATTACGCAATACGTTTATTTCAACGACTAAACAATTGTACATGCAATATTTCTATAAATTTTATGTTTGAAAAAACAAATAAAAAGCCATGGAAAATATTTAAGCTTGAAACTTTATTAATATTATTTTTACTTTATAATTATAAGTTTACGATGCGATTAGTTTAATAAATGTAATTAAGACATTAACGAATTTTTAATTTATATTCATACATTATTTTTTACAACATTTAAACCAATTCAAATTCGTTCAAGTTAAAGATTTTAAAAAGCTAAAGATCAATTTTCATAAAGTTACTGCATTTGACACATAATTTACGTTGCAAAAGCAACATTTCAAATTGACGTCTAAGAATCGCGAGAGAGAGAGAGAGAGAGAGAACACAAGTCGACCAAGAAATCCGGGTGCAAACTTCCTAATATCACGGGAGCGTAAGGAGATACCGCGTCGCTTTTCTCCGAGCGTAATTGTTTCGAAGGAATCCTGTTAACCCTCGACTTAGCCGCTCGTCGTGCCACGTACATTGTAAGCCTATCGGGCTAAACTGCAATCGCGGCAGCTTATAGTATATTTCGTATCTACAAACATATACATACATATATATATATATATATATATATATATATGTGTGCGGACCCTCGCTTTACGTTATACACCGCGCATGAACTGCATTCATATGTATACGACGAATGGCGCTCGGGCGTAATTGCTCCCATATACACATATATGTATAAACGCATACACATACTCGCCGGTATTTCGCCGGTATTACCGCTCCTCGGGGCGCTAACACACACACGCGCGTCTTTCGTCTTGCGAAAGTACGCGTATATGCACGCGGCATTTATCTCTTTCTAACGTATATATATATATATATATATATATATATATATATATATATATATATATATATATATATATATATATATATATATATATATATAGAGAGAGAGAGAGAGAGAGAGAGAGAGAGAGAGAGGAACGCCAATCGTGCGTAAATCGCGCAGTAAACAGAATGGACATACCAAGGCGGTTGCCCCGCTCTGCTGCCGCTGACCTTTCTCTCTCTCTCTCTCTCTCTCTCTCTCTCTCTCTCTCTCTCTCTCTCTCTCTCTCTCTCTCGCATAGCCTGTAACGTATTATACGAGCTCCGCATACTCGCGCCGACTTTCCCTGTTGTGTGTGCTCCGCGAGCTCTCTATGTACAAGAGCGCATATATGTGCAACGTGCCTACGCATTCTATACAGGGTGATCGCGGAAAAGGTTTAGCATAAACGTTCTTGTTGTCGGTCTCTCGTCGCGAACGTATCTAGCGTCAAATAATTGATGTTTGTGTTCTGACCTAAATCTTTGTCGAGTCATGCTTATTCTTTTTTTCTTTGTCTTTTGAGATCGTCCTGTTAAGTTTCTGAAGCAATGATATTCGTAGTTATTTTACTAATCTCTTTTTCATCGTACAGCGGGAAATTTTCTTATGATTCATTAAAATTTTATATGTAAAAATATTTAATCGTTCGGTACGATACAATGTACATATTTTTTAGTTCTTCAAGTAATTATATTTTTCATGAAAAATTGCACGAAAAATTGTTTGTACGAATTTTTTCAATTCGTTTTTAACCCTTTAATTGTTTAATAGTATAAATAGATTTTCAGTGAAAATATTCAATAAAATTGTTTTGCTTAACGTTGAATGCATTTTTCATTGTATAGATCATAATTTTAATTTTTGCGCCCATAAAAAGAAACTGCTCACAGTGAATATAATCTTTTGA